>CM043703.1:14165879-14765879 GCA_023935145.1 Bretschneidera sinensis
TAAGATGCTTAAAATTTGAAGTTAATTCATTTGTACGTGTCTATTCTTTAAAGGGAAGGATATTCATTTGTTTTTGGAGCTGAACTTTGTGATGTGACAATTTTCTTTTAGATACTTTTTTGAATTGTTATTGGTTCTTGGCTTGATGTCAATTATTCGTATAATGATGCCGCATTTCCCTGGTTCCCATGAAGCCTAGTTGAGCCCATCTAGCAGCTTAGAAACTCACCCCCTGGTTGTTTAGTATAAAACAATGCAACCTAATAATATTTTGCTATTCTTATAGATTAAGAAGGGGTCTACATGAAGAGGATATATGGTCCAAACAGTTACTGCATAGTTACAAATTCCATGATATTCCCATTTGAATGAGAGATTTTATTTTGCAGATTCATATATGTAATATTTTTCTCATTCATTACGATTTATACTCATTACCATGATAATCCTCAAGAGAGGCTAATGGTGAAGCTCTTATACAGGTTTTCGTTGTGTACAATTGCTCTTCAGCCACCTGCATACTCTTGCTCATTCTGAGACAAAGTTATGTCCTTCTCTTTGCTCTCTCATTTTAAGGATTTTGTGACAGATCCATGTAGGCTGCAACTTTGCTCTTTAAGTTGGTGTACATATGATAGCTTATTATAATTTAGGAGTAGATATTTTAAGTTATAATTTCCCCTCTTTCCTGTAAGTTTCTTATATAATTATGCCTTCCTGGTGGGGAAAGTCTTCCTCCAAAAATGAAAAGAAGAAAGCAAACAAAGAAAGTTTCATTAGTACAATACACCGAAAATTTAGGACTGCATCTGAAAAAAAGTCCAGCAGTAGATCAGGAGGGTCTCGTGGACGTTGTAATGACACTGTTTCTGAAATGGGATCTCTATCTCGAGTGCCATCAAGATCACAATCACCTTCAACACATGTAGCACGCTGTCAAAGTTTTGCAGAAAGGCCTCGTGCCCAACCACTTCCACTTCCTGGCGTGCACCTTGCTAGCGTCAGTCGTACTGATTCTGGCATTGGTGCATCAACAAAGCCAGGATTTGACAGAGTTTCTAAGCCATTTCTCTTTTTGCCACTTCCACAACCCGGTTGTGTCCCAAGCAAGCTGGATCATACAGATGCTGAGGGTGATTTAGCCACTGCTTCTGTTTCTAGTGATAGTTCTACTGATAGTGATGATCCATCTGATTCCCGTCTCTTAAGTCCGCTGACATCTGACTATGAAAATGGAAACAGAACTGCTCTGAATAGCCCTTCAAGGTAAGTTTCATCTGTGTAATTGAAATTTGTAACTTCTTTAGGTGCTTTCTCTCTCTCTTGATTGTTCACTTGCTCAAACAATATCTCTCTATATGTGCTGAAGCATAATGCACAAGGATCAATCTCCTATTTTCAGTCATAAAAACCCAAGAGAGACATTGAAGCCAGCTAATCATTTGTTCAACAGTCGGAATCTATCTACATCACCTAAGCAGAGATCTCTAAGTAACCATGTACAAAATCTACAGATTCCTCATCGTGGTGTACTCTATAGTGCTCCAGACAGCTCAATGTCGAGTCCTTCTAGAAGTCCAATGAGAGTGTTTGGCCAAGAGCAAGTTTTAAATGCTGGTCTATGGACAGCAAAGCCGTATTCAGACGTAGCCTTGCTTGGGTCTGGACACTGCTCAAGTCCAGGATCAGGTCATAATTCAGTTGGTGGAGATATGTCCGGACAGCTGTTTTGGCCTCATAGCAGATGTAGCCCTGAGTGCTCTCCAATACCTAGCCCCAGAATGACAAGCCCTGGTCCCAGCTCTAGAATACAAAGTGGTGCTGTCACCCCTCTTCATCCACGAGCTGGAGGGGCAACCAGTGAGTCACCCACAAGTCGACCTGATGATGGTAAACAGAAAAGCCACCGGTTGCCCCTTCCCCCATTAACAATCTCTAATACTTGTCCCTTTTCTCCTACCTATTCAGCAGCAACATCTCCATCAGTCCCCCGAAGTCCTGGTAGGACAGAAACTCCAGCAAGTCCCGGGTCACGCTGGAAGAAGGGACGGCTGCTGGGGAGGGGCACTTTTGGACATGTGTATCTTGGTTTTAATAGGTCAGTAATCTAACGAGGTTTACTTATCAAATAAAAAAGGAAAATCTAATGAGGTTTAAGCTCGGGTCTTATCTCGGTAAAATATTCGTATTTACCATTTTATGTTCATTCTCACTGTCATGTATGATATTTTTGTCTTTGTCTGGAACGATTTAATTATGTGAAGCAATACATGAGAGATAGAAATTGGTTGTGATTCTTAATTGTCATGCATTCTGAGCATCATTTTGATCCTTGTTTTATTTTACTATTGAATTTCGGACTGAGGATCTGTGGTGCAAAATTGTTTTTACTATTGGAATTTTTCACTTCCAATACAATTAAACCACTAATTTTGTTCACATTTTCTTTTTCAAATTTTCATGTTTGATTTGATTTTTTTTATTGGCCCTCAGTGAAAGCGGTGAGATGTGTGCAATGAAGGAGGTAACTCTGTTTTCAGATGATGCAAAATCAAAGGAAAGTGTACAGCAACTGGGCCAAGTAAGTTTTGAACTTTCGTTTTATTTTTATTGTTTAGTATATTTTCTTGAAGTTGTGTGGTTTGAGAAATAGAAGTTGTGCACTTTTCAAATTTTGTTACTTGTTTCTTTGCAACTTCCTTAAAAATGTTGAGAAAGAATTTAAACCTAATAATGGTATCTGCAGGAGATTGTGCTGCTAAGTCGCTTACGACATTCAAACATAGTGCAATATTATGGATCTGAAACCGTAAGTTTTTTGTGCTCCTTTGGCTTTATTTATTATAACATTGTTTTGACAAGTGAGAGGCAGTCTCTTTCAAGGCGTTGATATATTTCGAAAATTATTTGGTTATTATCCTTGCTCTAAACTTCTGAGGCTTCTAGGAAATTGCAGTACTTTTGTAATTAGTTTGCATCTCTACTCTTTTATAATTTAATGGACAATTTTCTGGATAGTACTCATAGATCAATAGGAGGCGATTCATGACTCATATGATGTTAAGTTGACTCTTTTGCGGCTACTTATAAAAAAAAGTTGATCCTTTTGCGGCTCTTATTTCTTAAAACAGTTAGATGACAAGCTTTATATATACTTGGAGTATGTCTCTGGTGGTTCCATCTATAAACTTCTTCAAGAGTATGGCAAGTTTGGTGAGAGTGCTATTCGTAATTATACTCAACAAATTTTGTCGGGGCTGGCTTATTTGCATGCTAAAAGCACCGTACATAGGTGAGCCTACTTATTTCTAACTCTTTCTTTCCTTATACTAGGAACATCATGAATCACTTATTAATCCACCTTTCTGCTAAAGATTATGGAACGTTACTTTTGCTCATTGCTAAGCTTTATTCCTGTTCAGAGACATCAAAGGAGCAAATATATTGGTAGATCCCAATGGCCGTGTGAAATTGGCAGATTTTGGGATGGCAAAGCATGTAAGAATATTAATCTGCAATTTCATAATATTTATGGATGTCTTGAAGGACCATAATGTGTCTCATTTACATTGTAGTTATTGTTATAAACTAGATGCTGACGTTGATATATTATATAATTAGCGACTTTAAAATATTATCTTATTTAGTTTACAGTAGAGAAGAAGAAAGATAAAATGTCTTACAAGAGAATAATTACTAAATAGGAACCTGGAAAGTCTAATTTGAATACTCTGTTCCTTTTAACTGTGAGGCATGAGCTGCGTTCTAACAAGGTCTCTCAAAAAACCATGCAGATCACTGGGCAGTCTTGTCCATTATCATTCAAGGGAAGTCCTTATTGGATGGCACCTGAGGTTAGCATGGTTTATTGTCGTACCCTTGCATAACCATTCTTTTTTAAGCTCTCTTTAATATCTCCTGTTGAATTCAGGTTATAAAGCCTTCAAATGGTTGTAACCTTGCTGTTGATATATGGAGCCTTGGGTGTACAGTTTTGGAGATGGCTTCCTCGAAACCACCTTGGAGCCAGTATGAAGGGGTTAGTAAATTTTGGGGCGCGAAAAATTGAAAATTATTCTTCTTCTCAACTATTGTTTATATTGAACATCATTTCATATCAATGAAAGGTTGTTTGCAGTCTAGACATGAGAATTATTCCGCATGTTTCTGAGGTCTGGTTTTATTTTGTGTGCTTTTTCAAAGGTTGCTGCTATGTTTAAGATTGGAAACAGCAAGGAGCTTCCAGAAATTCCTGATCATCTCTCAGAGGAAGGAAAGGACTTTGTGAGGCAGTGTTTACAGCGGAACCCATTGCATCGTCCTACAGCAGCTCAACTCTTAGAGCACCCATTTGTTAAAAATGTTGCACCACTGGAAAGGCCTATCCCGAGTGCTGAGCCTTCAGAAACACAACCTGTAGTAACTAATGCTATGAGAACACTGGTATAAGAATGTTTCTTATCAATCTTCATGCTACTCCTTGAGTCTTTATGTTGTTGCCACTATATGCCACTATAACTCGTGTAAGTGATAATACCTTTGATATTGACAAGCACTTTGCTGTTTAAATCCACGTTGAAAGGTTTATGGAGATTTATAAGACCTTGAAATAAACAATTTAACGTACATATGGCTATCATGAGCTTATGCATTCACATTGCTGGAAGTATTTAATTGGTCTACTTGTTGATTTGGTAATTACAGAGCAGTTGCATTAGTATAGTCAATGTTGCCCCCAAGGTTGTTATATATATGAGATAGATTTTTTGCCTTCATGTGAATTCTATGTCACAGATGTTATTTCAATGGTCGAGTTTGTTTTTTGTGTTTATGTCGGTATTTAGCTATTCGACTTAGGACCTCATGCAGCGAAATCCATTTTTCTTATTGCTGTGGATTTTATGATTTTTATTAATTGCTGGTTTGAACTCTTGGATCATTTGTCAGGGCATTGGACATGCAAGACATCTTCCATGCTTTGACTCAGAAGGGGTGGTCAACCATCAGTCAAGAGGAGTAAAAACTGGTTCAGGACCTAGGTATGCCTTTCTCTTGTTACCTGCACTAACATGTGCCTTGCGTGCCTAACAAGCAATATGGTGTATTAGCTCACAAGCATGTATGAAAAATACTTGCAGGCATCCTCGTGCATGCTTGAACATTTACATGCATGGTGGTTTAGGTAACATCAATGCTGATGATATCTATAGCAGTTATCTCCTGGTTCTTGTGCATTATGTAAGGACTTGTTTTGTATCAGGCTTTTGGAAACACTTCAGTTAAAGACTTGTATGTCTTTTTAGGTTCTGAGATGAGAGCAATTGGAAAGCACATAAAATGAACTATATTATTGCTTCCTTAACATGGGAGTTACAAGAGTAGTGATGTTATAGCCCAGAGAAAAGTTAATGCAAGAAAACCTTCAATTTTTTTTTGTCTTGTAGATGATTATTTTTGTACGTGGGTTGGCACCTTCTTGGTGCCTTTATTAATATACTAATTTACTTATCAGGAATAAAAAAAAAGGTTTCTATTTTGACCTCTTGGTCACTTACTCATGCTTATGCTTGAAATAATAATGTTATTCACAATTTGGCATATATGTTTGATGAATCATGCTTGACATAGAAGGATTTTCTCGTCTACTTTTTCTTGGATCTACAAATTGTTTGCCTGCATCATCCCATGTTATACCTGGTACTGAAGCTCAAGCGTTTAAGCTTTTCTTAGATGCTGAAGAATCTCCAGTGGGAGTCAAAGTTTAAACACAAGTTTTTAAGTTTTCAACCAATTAATGATATCACGATTTATTTCTGTTATTGCTAAGTATTAATTAGCTTTCTTTATTTATTTCCTCTTTATTCCAGTGATTCCCATACACCTAGAAATATGTCATGTCCGATTTCACCCATTGGGAGCCCTGTTTTACATTCAAAGTCACCACAACATATGAGTGGAAGGATGACTCCCTCTCCAATATCGAGCCCTCATACTGCTTCTGGTTCATCCACACCTCTCACTAGTGGTAGTGGTGCCATTCCATTTCATCACCAGAAGCAGGCAACAATGTACTTGCATGAAGGCATAGGACTCTGCCCGAGGTCTCAAAGCAGTTTTTACGGCAGCAACACTTATCAAGAACCCAAGCCTGACCTTTTCCGAGGGATGTCTCAACCTGCTCATGTTTTCAGGGACGTAATTTCATCAGATAATGGTCCTCTTGGAAATCATTTTGGACGGCCTGGCGATGGAGACTTCAGGGAGTTCTATGATGGACAGCCAGTCTTGGCTGATCATGTTTCTCAGCAGCTCTTGAGGGAACACTTAAAGTTGAAACAGTCCCTGGACCTGAATCCGAGTTCTTCAATGCCTGGTCGCACTAACGGAATCTAGTCTCAGCCATGATCCTTCATTATGGCACAGCTTCCAGGCATTTTCGAGTCCTGGCCTGTGCTCCAGGGTTGGGTTTGGCATCAAACTCATGACAAAAAATGGCATTGTTTATGCTTGGAATCAGTTGATCAAGTGATTCAATACTTTGGGATTTCTGGAAGCTTAAATGGCAGTTGAGGGATCCTGTTTTGAAGTGGCCTCAGTTCTTAGTTTCTTAGTTCCTTTGGTAAGCAAATCTCAACATGCAGAAGGCGGGGTATTTAGCAGTGCTGATAATTTACTCATGCAGGTTGTGACAGCTGAAGCTTTATTCCAGGCAGTTCCATGTTTCATGGTTCTTGTTAACCTGGTGTATCTTCCTTGAACGATGCTACTGGACGCATAAAATGATGTGTTAATTACAGACAAGATACAGCCTCTGAAGATCTCACTTTCAGCAGTTCCTCACAAGAGAGGACATGTTTGCTGTGTAAAGAACTGTACATTTTTATTACACTTAAAACACGGAAGTCGGAATATCTATCATGTGGACTCTGTTGCATTTTTCTGTTTCCCCTTATGCAAAGTTTTTGGGTGGAAGGAAAGTGCCGGGGGTAAAGATGCTGTACAAAAAAGCTTGAAGCTAAAGCCATGTCAAGGTTTTGTCAAGATTGCAGCCTAGAATTTGCCAGACTTGGTCTGGTCATTTTTTGTATCGGTTTATAGCAACTCATTTCAAAACTTACTGTGGGTTGTCTTGCTGGTACTGTTGTATCTACTTGTATACCTGCATTAATTTGGGAAAAAAAAAACAGAGGAAATCTAATTCAGCTATATTTTTAGTTGTTACTACTGAGGAGAATGATTAAAGCTGTAATTTTTTTCAAGACAACTATCATCAAAATATCATTATATCATGCTTTTCAGGTTCAACATTGTGATGGCTGATAATGATTTATGAACAATCAGTTGAAGGCTGTGATTGTTTTTATCAATAAACTAATGGTGGTTAGGAGATGGTCGTTGTTCAAAATGCAGGGTGCCCATTAATGGTATTTCAGTTACACCTCTTACTGCAGTTTACAACCTAAATCTGAACATATTTGAGGTACTGCTTTTATTTTTCCTAAGAAGCATATGAGATTTAAAATTTTGCTAAGAAACTGCAATTTTTCTTACGTAATTGCAGTTTCTTAGCAAAATTTTAAATCTCAGATGCTTCAGCATGCAATATTACAGCTGAATAATTTCTGTTGGGCCAAAGGTACAATAGGAATTTATCAACCGAGAGAGTTCATCTTTCTATTTTTCTTGACTAGTTTATTTCCAGACAACACAAAGCACAGAAACTAGTTGAGAGCTATCTATCTCTTAACTCCCAAAGCATAACAGAAAATCAGTTCCTGCGTATAGGTAGTAATCAATATGCAAATGCCTTCAAAATCCTCTTAACTCCCTCACATGCATAACCCTTGAGATGATATGACTTAACACGTACCGATGCAAAACAAAACTAAACCAAAGACAGAAACCAAACCAAATATTTATCAAGTAAAAACAAATGGGGCTTGATACTATGTCAATTACCAATTATCGCAAAAAGTTAAGCTGATAAAAAACAAACAACACATATCAAGTTCATATACACTTTAACAAATACAATTTGGCTTTATTACATCGAGTGAGGAACAAAGCAGCCTGCAACTCATAACCCCTCTACACCAACTACTGAAGGTTGGTCAAGTTCAAGCTGAAATCCCATAGTCTTTTGGCCAATTCTGCATCTTTAGCATGAGAGCTTGGTTTGGCTATGTTACTGTCAACAAAATATTCACCGCTTACCCCCTTTACTTGCGGATGCATTGCCACGTAACATGTTGTTGCTGCTCCCTACAACCACATCAAATAATATGAGTGAATGTTGTTAGGATTTTTGGAAATACACAGAAGATTATTACTATATCCAAAGCGTACATATTCCAAAAAAAATAAAGAACACACCTGTGGAACATTTTTTAGCACAAATTTACCAAAGATACTACCAATTCCTGCATCAATCCCAAGGGAAAAGAAAATTAATTGGAAGGCAGACAATTCCAAATCTGGTGAATAGAAAACAGAACCCCATGTGCACGTCAATATTTTACATAAACAATCTTTCCCAAACCTAGAAGAAGAAACCTTGGGATCAGTTCAACTTAAAATTGTCGGAGGCATATTCCCACACATACACATGCAGAAAGCAAAGGCCCATAACTTTTTAGCAGAACCAGTCCCAGTGACATTAAGAAACAAGCTAGATTAATAAGTACTTACAAAGCAACAGACTTGCATTGTGTCCCAGCTTCTACAACCAATGTGTTAATGAAACATACAAAACACATTTATTTCTAGTGTTAGTTTACAGCTTTACTCATTTTAGCTGCAATGATGCATCGTTTATGTATCTTTACATATCTCTGATTTTAAATTGTAATAAGCATCTTATGGTAGTTCTTTGTAGGAGTAATATATACTGTGAACTGAAACAATAAAAACTTTGTTTTCATAAGGTCTTTGTCAGATGAACAATAAAAATTGTAATAAGCATCTTATGGTAGTTCTTTGTAGGAGTAATATATACTGTGAACTGAAACAATAAAAACTTTCTCAGATAAACTTTGTTTTCATAAGGTCATTTGATAATCAGATTGTGCAGTGCAAGAGATTAAAATGATATTATAGTCTAAGAAATTTTTCTAAACTAAAAGTACAGTAAAGCATATTTTTATACAGATTTTTATGAGAGGAGTTTTTTTTACTATGTGGAACTGAAATACAGCATTCCAACTAGTTTCAACATGGCAAACATATGTCACAGAACATGATCAATGTAAGTCAAATGGCTCAGAGGATTACTATTGATAAAACTGTGGTGGCGCAGAAGATTGGTCATAATCGCTCCAGGATGAAGTGAATTAGAAGTGATATCCACTCCACCTTCCTGTTTGAATAAAGCGAAAAGAAGAAGAAGAAAAGTTTGAAGATTAGATTCCATTTGTCGCGATACTGTTAGCATGAACGTACAAGTTTATGGGAAGGTCCCATATGTTGGCCAAATGTAGTTACCATCCAGGCCTCGTAAAACTTAGTTAGAATCTTATTTAATGAATTCTATATTGCACCACATAGTAGCAAACATATAACTGTTAATCATTTAATTAAGATAGTAAACATAACTCATCTATACTTTCTACATTCAATACACACATTTTGAGTGCCAATTGCTCTTCCAATTAGACAGGAAGGGAAACTTCCCAGAAGATAATATTCATAATTGTCTGCACTAAGCACAAGAAAGACCAAAGAGAACTCATAAAAGTTTTTCATGGAATAAACAAACAACAAAGATCGAGTAATCAACCAATCGGTGATTATCTTTCACAATACAAGATCTGGGTCTACATAACGCAAAAGAAGTGAAATTCATAATCAGATAAAAGTTTCAGTGTCAATATGAATAATCTTGAATGATCTAATTACCTTCAGCTGCCTTGTAAGCTCATTAGCATGCAATATATTAGCAAGCTTTGACTGTCCATAAGCGTATATACTGTTGTATCTGTAGAAGGACCAAAGTAACAAAAACAAATACGCTAAATCACGTATGACCAAGTTGTGGAAATATCAAAATCAGAAGCACTGAAAAGGAAAAAATTCATGAAATGGTAACCATCAGTATTACCCGGATTTATCATTGATTTTATCAAAATGAATTCCTTCACTGTAAGCAAATCTATGACCTTCAGATGATAAATTAACAATCCTTCCCTCTCTGTTGCTTTCTTGTGCTGTGTTCTTCATAGTCTCCAACAGAAGGTTTGTCAAAAGGAAATGACCTGCAAAATGGTTGCTAAATTATCAATTGGTTCTGAGTTTCAGGCTACCATAGAAGCTTTTCAAACTTACTAATTATTTCCCCAAACAATAGAGTAATTGTTGGCTCCAGTCTGCAAAAGAAATTTTCTAGCACCTTGAGAACTGACATCGAAACAAATTATACAGTTACGGGTAATGTACCTAAATGGTTGGTTGCAAACTGCAGTTCTATGTTGTCTTGGGAAAGCATGAAAGGAGTTGCCATAACCCCTGCATTGTTACTTCAAAAAAGGAATATAGAACATTAGTCCACAATGCAACATTCCAAACTAAGTATGTGCAGTATGAGTTTGGTTTTCAATGATAACTAAACAAGGAAGAAATCAACATCAGCAACTGCTGTAACATGTGCACATGAACTTGAGTGCTATACACACGGAGCAGGGGAGAGAGTCCAATAGCTACAAGAAAATGGGATACAATCATATAACTTATAAGTAATATATGACTCCTCCAATTCCAGTTTCTTACATGAGGAGATTTAGGGGAAGGCCCAAGGACTTATATTCCGATGCAAATTTCCTTACTGATGCCATTGAGCTGAGATCTAACTCCATAACATCAACCTTAGCAGCAGGAATTTCTTTAAGTATTGCATCTTTGACGTTCCTACCTGTATCCATATTCCTCACTGCCATAACCACATGGACACCGCGCAATGCAAGAACACGAGCTGTCTCTACACCAATACCACTTGATGCTCCTGAAATTGAGAACTGATATAAGTACTAGATATGCCTAATGTGGCTCAAGACTGCTTTCACGAGTTGCAATATAAATGCAACAAAATATCCTAATTAACTGAGCAACAAGTAAAAAAGTGTGCATGCTAGTCACCTTGCTAAACAAATATTGTAAGCCTCCTGCCTGATAAATGCCAGGGAAGGCATCTAGGGAACTTTTTTTGGGTTAAATCTAGGGAAATTTACTTTTTCATAACAGTTTGAAATCATACTATTAATATAAGAGTTCATAGAAAATGTTCATTAGGAAACCATTACAAGTTCATCGCTTCCACTTGATAAAACAACCAAGTTTCTGCAATCAAAATAACAACCCCTAGACTAAAATTTTGAGATTCATACAGGAACATCAGAAAAGAATCCTGTGAGACTAGGAATATTTAATTCGGCCAGGATCACAGCAATCCAAGAACAAGCTTACCCAAATCTATACATGAAAAAACTGTTTCAACTCTTTCAACATATGGTAATCAATGGATGGACTGTGATGTATTAAATAATCATGACACATATTTACTCATCTAATCTAGGTCTCTAACAATGATTCTTATAAGAACTCAACAGTCACGAATTATTAACACTGTGAAACAGAAACTAAAAGGTTCAACTTCACGAAGATAGTGAGTGATCAAAAACAGTTTCACTAAGATTTATATTAATAGCACAAATCAACCAGTTAATTATGCTCACTAATCTAATCTGAGTCACATATAACTTCGTCCACTCTAGCCATAACTCTTATGAGACCCCAACACCAATTATCTTCTTTCACCTATTTCCCCCCATTACAGCTTTGATCTTAAATAGTTAATTCAACTATATATCCAAAATCCTGCAAAAATTATCCATAGTAAAAGTTTATACAAAGTTATGCAGAGAATCATCCATTCTAAATTTCCACGTGTCTTTAATCAGATAAAGAACTCAACTTCTGGCAAAATATACAATAGAATTTGATGTCAAAGAAAGGATTCGAACATGTTGTATTAGAACCAAAACTATAAGTTCATTTGACATTTTTCCTTTATCTAAAAAAAGAAAAGCACTAATCCGAATACAATTTTCTCATCTTCAACTTTCCAAGCAACCAAACAATAGTTGACATTCAAACGACTATGAAAATCGAAAAACAAGACAAACCCAGATCATAAGAAGTGTAAAAAAACCTGTAACAATGGCAGTGAGACCAGTCCCATCAATCCCTCGAGTAACTTCCTCTGCTGTAGAACAAGCTGAGAACCCAGATAGCCCTTTCCAGCCAAAAATCCACATTTTTTGCAGATTATAGTTACTGAACAACACTATCTTGCAAAGCCGATAATAGTGTATACCATCAAGGCAAATAGGACAGGATTTGCTGCCTATATAGCCTAGACAATTGACATCGAATTCTTGTTTGGATAAAACAAAATAGACGTTTCTCCAACTTTAGGAGGTGACCCCACGATCGGATGTAATCAATGTGTTTCTTGATAAGTTATTATCTAGTTGGTAGCCCTTGGATCACATCTCTGTCTTATTTGGTACTAGTGTACTACCTGATCGGGCGACCCCACTCTGGGTAATTACATACGAACCCTTTAATTTATCGATGTAAACTGAACAAGTTAAACCGATCCAATTCCAATCTGATCAATGAGTAAATTAAGGATGAAATTATTTTGAGTTGAGTTGGGTTAAATTTGAAAATTTTCAATCTTAATTCAAATTAAATTTTAAGTTAAGTTAAAATTTAAATTTTTTTAACTAACTCAATTTATACATCATGATCCCATATTTAATTATAATATACATTCATATTATATATATATGTATTATAGTTTTTTTTAACTATTTATCTTATGAATTTATTAAACTAAAGTAAGTATGACTTTTTACAAGATGTTTGAATATTTATAATTTTAATATTTAAAAAATATTTGAATTTAAATATATTAACTTTGATTCTTTTAAAATTCTATCAGTAATATTTAATATTTGAAATCAACAAATATAATTCAAGAAGGTATCTGACCTGAGCAAACTCAATTCATTGAGCTGGATTTTAATTTCACAAGTTAGCCCGAATTCAATGAGCCCAACTCGATTTTACATGAAATTGTCTCGGAGGACAGGAGTTGTGGGGTATTTATATATGTGTATATGATGTTGCAATTAATTCATAACACTGTCTAATTATTTAGTATTTATGTAGTGAAAATGCAATGGAAATATTGTACGTACACTAGACCAGGTGATCCGACCCTGGCTCCAACTTATGATGGAAGCTAAGCAACTTCGGATGGGATCCTGCTGGAAATCAATACTCTCATCTTTTGGGACCACATTCTTTGATAGGGAATATTATTTGCATAACATTTACATTTAAATTTTAGGAAAAAAATTACACAAAAGTAATTTGTGGTTTAATTTTTTAAACTTCAGCACCAAATATTTTAAAAATTAAGTTTATGTATCTCATGGTTATGTTATAGTCAAATAAAAACCAAACCATATGATATTTTTGTGTATTTTTTTTATTTCTAATAAAAACTAAAATTTCAACCAATTTTTTTTCTCTCATGTTCGATATTTATAACTGTAAACCTCTCAAACCATTGTAATGACCAAATAACTTGTGTTGATGTCGAAAATCTACCTCCCGAATCCCTACGCACATGAGAGACACGTAAACTAGAAAGTCCTTAGGTGTTGTGCCTTGGGGGGCTCTCCGATGCTCAAGTTAGTATAAAGCTTAAGAAAATAATTTGGAGAATATTTTATGTAAGTTGTGAATGTCTACCATTGATGGTGAGAGCCCCCTTATATAGTATTGTGGAGCAAAGTCCAATTAGGAGAGTGATTTTAGTGTTGTGTTAAGAATAACATTCCTCTTAGATAAGACTGGAGTTATTTACAGACTGGATTTGAATAGCAGTTTATCCATAAATTGGAGTGTTGTAGTAGTACTGGGACATTGGCATGAGATTACCATAATGCTTTTCAGTGTAAAATTACCGTTACTCTTTACCAAATATGGAGATTTGATTGGTTGATCTGTCCAGATTGTGGAATTACATTTTGCCCTTGAAGGTTGTCATATGTCATAATACTATTAGAGAGAGAATTTTCCCCTATATCATATGTCCCCTACTTCCTTAAGTGCATTTATGCACTTGAGGAAGTAGGTCGTATGGATTTTACCGTGTGACTCAGACCGGTTGAGTGTACTTTGGTACCATGAAGGTTTAAACCCATTTGGGTAGAGATGGAGACTCCGAGAAGACCTGTCACGCTGGTAAATCCTTGGAGTTTGGTGAATGAATCCGAAGAGTTATCGTTCAGCCAAGACAACTCAGAGTTTGGCGATTGATTCTGAAGAGTTGATGTTGGTCACAACAACTCGAAGTTTAGCGGTTGAGTCCGAGGAGTTGATATTCAGTCAAAACGACTCGAAGTTTGGCGATTGAGTCCGAAGAGTTGACGTTCAGTCACAATAACTCGAAGTTTGGTGATTA
This sequence comes from Bretschneidera sinensis, assembly GCA_023935145.1. Taxonomy (NCBI): domain Eukaryota; kingdom Viridiplantae; phylum Streptophyta; class Magnoliopsida; order Brassicales; family Akaniaceae; genus Bretschneidera; species Bretschneidera sinensis. The sequence continues at coordinate 14,180,410 of CM043703.1, forward strand.
AGTCCAAAGAGTTGACGTTTGGTCACAACGACTCAGAGTTTGGCGATTGATCATGAGGAGTTGACGTTTAGTTACAACGATTCAGAGTTTTTTGAAGTAGTCTGAAGAGTTGGACATGGACTCTAACTTCTTGGGGTTTGTTGGAGAATTCAGAGGAGAAAGACATGGAGTCAAACTGCTCGGAGTTTGATGGAGAGGTTCGAGGAGAAAGACGTGGAGTCAAATTGCTCGGAGTTTGATGGAGAGATCCAAGGACAAAGACATGGAGTTAAATTGCTCAGAGCTTGATTTAGAAGTCTGAGGAGAAAGACATGGAGTCAAACTTCTCGGAGTTTGATAGAGAAGTCCGAGGAGAAAGACATGGAGTCAAACTACTCGGAGTTTGATGGAGAAGTCCGAGGAGAAAAACATAGAGTTAAACTGCTCGGAACTTGATATAGAAGTCTGAAGAAAAAGACATATAGTTAAGTTGCTCGAAGTTTAATATAGAAGTTCAAGAAGAAAGACATGAAGTCAAACTGCTTAGAGTTTAATGGAGAAGTCCAAAGAGAAAGACATGGAGTCAAACTGCTCGGAGCTTAATGCAGAATTCCGATGAGAAATACATGGAGTCAAACTGCACAGAGTTTGATAGAAAAACTGGACCGAGGTCGGAGTAGCTTGGGGCTACCTCCTCTGAGCTAATGGAGAAACTGACCTGGAGGTGAAGTAGCTAAAGGCTATCTCTTTTGAGTCGATGTATAAACTAGAATGAGGTCGGAGTAGCTCGGGGCTACCTACTCAAAGCTGATGGAGAAACCAATGTGATAGAGAAGCTAAGCCAAGGTCGAAGTAGCTCGGGGCTACCTCTTCAAAACTGAAGAGCTTTGGTGTGTCGTTGGCTGACGGCTTTGAATGCGTCACTAGCCTGTGTCACTGGCTCGCGGCTTTAGATGCGTCACTGGATGACGGCTTTAGATGCGTACTGGGTGACGACTTTAGATGCATCACCGATTGATTATGAACGAACATGATGTTTGGTCGTTTGAGCTCTGCTGGTTTGAGTTTTTGGACGGGTCTACGGCACTTTGATGAAGAAATAACCATCTTTCCTTTAACTGTTAGTAAGAAACTTGCCTAAGGAAGTTGAATTTCAAAATTCAAAGGTCGGTTCTGGAAAGAGGAGGCTGAAAAACCTTAAGAAGCAGTTTGTACAAGTCCAAAACCAAGCTTGAGTTTGGTGAATCAACTGGTCAAATATAAGTCAAAATTGGTGGTTTGTAAAGAAACTCATATATGCAAGTAGAATTTTGGTATTCTGAGCCCGGATTTGAAACTAGAAAGTTATAAAACCTTAGGAACCGGTGTTGTTGGATCTGAAATCGGATTAAAAATAACTAAACCAAATGGTCAAAATAATGAACCGATTGGTCAAACCTTATTGAACCAGTTGGTTTGAGTCAATTGACATGACACTGACATTGTGATGAGATGGTGTCTAGGTGATGACGACATGGTGCCTAAGTGGTGATGATGTGGCATCTAGGTGGTGATGATATGGCGCTTAGGATGATGCTTAGGTGGCGCTAATGTCACATATTGATGTCATGCTGACTAGGCGTTTACTACCCATTGGGGAGTTGACACATGGAGCTAGTTGTTGAAAATGAGATGAAAATCTAAGGTCCAATGTAAATAGGAAATGTGGTAGAGGCATATTTGAAAAGATAAAAAGGTACTTTGTATGTCCAATAAAAGGTAGACATGTGGCAGTTGCATATTCTTAAAAGATAATGGTAATTTGAGTATCTAATCAAAAAATATACATGTGGCAGATTTTGAAGATAAGTAAAATTTGAATGTGCAATTAAAATGAGACATGTGGCAAGTGCAAATTTTTAGAGGTAATGTGAAATTTGATTGTCCAATGATACCTAGACATGTGGCAAATGTTTGGTATCTTTAAGAAATTTGGTGAGTTGTGCGGTTGTCCGTGAGTTTTTTATCCGTCGTTTGATAGACCATTTTTTGGTGGCCGAAATGTTAGCTGGCCATGAAACTTCTCCGGCGTGCCCGGGGGAGGATGCCGAGGCACCCAGTAGTGGTGGTGGTGGCTTTTGATGGCCGTATTTTCATATATTGTCGGTCAAAGTTTATTTTTTGGCGAAGATCCGAGGTATCTTGGGATGGTTTTTCACGTTCAATTATCATAAAATTTTGGATTAGAGTCCAACGAAGCTGGTTGTGTGAATCAATTTGAACTTTGATGGTCGGATTTTGACAGATCTGGCGGTCAAAAGTTTGTTTTCCCGGCAAATTTTAACGGCTCCGATGGAGGACTTTTCGACGTTCGATCGTCGTGAAACTTTGACGTCATGTAGATCTAAGGAAGGAGAATCTATTTCGGTGGGTTGATATGATTTTTTATGGTCAGATTTTGACAAATCTAATGATCAAAAGATTGTTTTCCTGATGAACTTTAACGGTTCTGATTGAGGACTTTTCGCCCTCCGATAGTCGTGAAACTTTAAAGACATGCAGATCAAAATTGGAGAATATGTTTTTATGGGTTGATCTAAATTCTGATGGTCGGATTTTGTCAAATCTGACAGTCAAAATTAAGTTTTTGTGGTAAACTTTAGTGACTCCAATGGAGGACTTTCGGATCTCCGATCGTCATGAAACTTTATAGGGTGGTAGATGTGGAAATGGAGAAATTAGTGGTGTACTCTGATTGGATCGTTGATTGTTGGATTTTTTCAGATATGACTATAACGATGTTGTGTTTGACGATATTTTGGTGGTGCACAGGGACTTTTATTAGAACTGATGAGATTTTTGGAGCAGTGGATCGATGGCTCATCTATTAACGACATCTTCAGAAAATAAAATTTGTATCATTTCCCATGGACAACGCCATCTTCGGAAATTTGCCTCCTTGATCCCTACGCACATGAGAGACATGTAAACTAGAGAGTCCCCCGAGGGACTCTTCGATACCTAAATTAGTATAGGGCTTAGGAAGATAAACTGGAGAATATTTGGTGTAAGTTGTGAATGTCTACATTTGATGGTAAGAGCCCCCTTATATAGGAGTTATCCACAGACTGGATTTGAATAGCAATTTATCCATAAATTGGAGTGTTGTAGTAGTATTGGGACATTGGTGTGAGATTACCATAACGTCATTCAATGTAAAATTATCGTAACACTCCTTGTCAAGTGTGAAGATTTGATTGGTTGATCTGTCAAGATTGTGGAATTACTTTTTGCCCTTGAAGATTGCCACGTGTCGTAATATTACTAAAGAGGGAATTTTCCTCTGCATCAACTTGAAACGTGATGATTTAATTATAAATAAGAAAAATCCTTTAACTTTTATATTTTAATAAAAAATAAAATTTCAATCAAGCTTCTTTTATACATTTTCGATATTGATAACTTAAACTTAAAAAAACATTACGACAACCAAATCAATTTAAAGCATAGAGATTAAAGTGATACTTCCATTGATTTGGTCTTTATTTGACTACAACAAAACCTCAAGATACTAAAATCAAGCTTTTAAAACCTCAGATACTAAAGTTTAACAAAATTCAAACCACAAGGTATTTTTGTGTATTTTTCTTTAAATTTTATTACGTATATTCTAAAAAAACAACATAATGTCAAAGAACTTAATAAATATAAACAAATAAAGGAAAAAATAAATCTATCCTCGAGGTTTCACGATTTGGTCAATGTGACTTTAAGTTTTGGGAGTATCAATTTGCCTCTAAGTTTTGTTTTTCATGTCAATTTAGCCTTAGTTCAATTGTGAACCGTCAATAAGCATGTGAAAATCTTGTCATGCATTTATTTTTCAGGTCAATTTACCCTTGTTTGGGAAGCCTGACATGTCTTTCACGTGCCTCTTAATGGTTCAATTGGACAAGAGACCTATTTGATTTGAAAAATAAAACTTAAAAGGACAAATTGATTTTATCTTAAAATTTAAAGTTGAATTAATTTAATCACAAAATTTCAAAGATAAATTTGTTTTTTTCTCTAAAAAATAACTTTGAGAGTTTAAGCACACAATTATTAGATCAAAATAATATTCAATTTTTCCTAAATCTGCTTGAACTCACAAATTCAGTGCCCATAAAATTTTGAGCAAAACCAATTTAGGAGAATCAGAGGACTGAAGACTCAATTCAAATAAATCCATTGCAATTGCTACCAATAAACTGGATAAAAACCAAGGACTTTTGCATATGTAGGGTGCGTTAAGGAAAGTTTTTACCTATAGAAAAAAAGTTGACGAGAATAGAGTTGGTAACTTTTCTTAAAATTATTGTTTGGTTAAATTTTTCTACTACAATTTTTTCAAAAAGAGCTATAAAGGAAAGCTAAAAATCTGTTTTTTTTGGGGAAAGTAGTGGTAGAGGCGCTTTTACTCTTACCAACGATAGTAACTAATCTTACTATAAAAATTTCTTTTAATAAAAAAAAACCTAATTTGGTAATGACCCCAAGTATGAAAATTGTGGAGCTTGATAATGATAAGAATCCGAGAAAATGTGCTCATGATGAAAAAGATACTAAAATTATAGTGCTAAGAAATAGTGTGCTGCTAGTTTGATGAAGGCACTCAGTTAAATTAAATGAGAATTTCAAATTACATAAATTTTATATTGTTAAATCATTTAATCACAATCGTATATGCTTTTTTATTTTATTATTAACTAATAAGTGATTTTATTAGTATAAAGTTGATTATTATTAACTAATGAATGACTTTTTTTTGTTATTAATAAAAAAATACCTCTTTAAGTAATAAAATGATTTATTAAAATTATATATCTTTGAACTATGTCTATTTCGGTAATTTATAGTTTCATAGCACCATTAAGGTTATAATTACCAAATATTATTATAGATCACAACACACTCTCACAATACTTTTGCAAGACAGTTTACCAAACGCTACACTTAGCTTTTAAAAACAGCATTTTCCACGTCTCTTTTGGTGTCAACATTTTTATAGCACTTTTGACACCAACACAGCTACAACACAACACTTACAAACGTACCCTTAATGGGTCTCCACTGAAACATAAAAAAAAATTAAAAATTAAAAATTAAAAAAAAAGAGTGACCATGTAATCTTTACTTGAAAACCCACAAAAGAAATCCAAAAGTAAAATTCAAATGTGATGCTGGTGGTGTCAATAAGCCAGAGCCTACCCACAAAAGAAATCCAAAAGTAAAATTCAAAATGTGATGCTGGTGGTGTCAATAAGCCAGAGCCTACCCACAAAAGAAATCCAAAAGTAAAATTCAAAATGTGATGCTGGTGGTGTCAATAAGCCAGAGCCTAGATAATAAGATGCTAGTAAGAATACAGCCAGTTAATTTAGGTTTTGTTTGATTGAGTTAATGAAACGGTTTATGTTTCTAAGAAACATAATTTTGATTAAACACCTTAAAAAAAGAGTTTCGAAAAAGAATAAAAAATGAAGAATAATCTCTAAAAAAATTGGTTGTCTAAAAAGACATTTTAACATAACAACTGTTTTAATAAGCTAAACATATTTTAGTTAAATAACAGTTTTTATAAAAAAATCGTTCCAAAAACCATTTTGCCAGTCACTAACCGAAACTATGGCATTTCTGTATACTTAAAAATAAAGAGTCAAGTAACTCCAAAACGCACATCCCATTTATACATCCAATTTTTTCGCAAGAGTTAATTGGTAATTCCAAAGAAATCCATTAATAATTTTGAGTGACAAAAATGTTCTTTATAATTTTTTTTTGCCAATTGTCAAGCTATGGTGCAGATGTAAGAGCGGAGTGTTTGATTATTATGTACTCCAATCTTTATTAATGGTGCCAGGAATGTTGATGTTTAAGGTCCTTTTGGTTGCAACTTGAAGATGAGAATTGCCATGGTGATAGTGATCTCCCTTTTGGACAAAAATTAAATGGGCCGAAAAGGAGAGAGTATAGCCGACAGGCTTACCCGAACGAGCTTGACACACAATCAGGTTTGCAGCTGAACCCAATAGTGACGAGTTTCCAGCAAGGGTGCTCACCCATGTCAAAAAGAGCCACACCTTCTTCTCTCTCCCTTCTGAGATATTGCTGCTACCAAAAATTTGATAGGCTCAATTCTGATGAGAGAGCATGGGTAAAGCTGATTGTTCAAATCAAGAAATGCAGAGAATAATGAAATTTCAAAAGAACTGAAAAGGGCACAATTTCAGGGTTATGTGCCTGTTTAAATCTTTGACCCTTCCAATACACAACTCTAGTGAATGCAAATTGCTTGGACTAACAGAGTTTTATAATTTTTTTACAAATAATACCTGGAAGGTTATTATGAAGCTTACATGATCACAGATCAGGATCAGCAGATTCACTTCCTTTGGTGATCCAATACATTTATTGAAATAATGCAGACAATGTAATCCTTAGATGAAATGCACCGAAGCAGCAGCTGGCTAAGAAAGGCAGCTTAAAGGACTTGAGAAGAACAAGCAAATGATGTAGCGTCTTCTTCATAAATAAATAATTTCCTTATAAACTGTTTAGTCTGTTATTCTTTCATAGTTTAGAAAAGATGGGTCAAGAAAGAAGAAACTGTTGTGTTTTGTTTAAAAATCATGTGGTAGTCGACTACACTAAGTGGGAAAGTACTAGGAGTTTTTGGTAGTCGACTTCTATAAATGATAGTTGGCTACACATGATGAAATGAACTATAAAAGAAACATAAGCTTTCGGTAGTTGACTACAACATTGGACAATCGATTACAAGCCAGATAAAATCTCAAATAAAAACTTTGGATAGTGGATTATCCAAATGGATAGATTTGGATAGTCGACTATGGACCCATTAACTTCAAAATTTTAGTTTTTCGAGTACAATTTTTCAAAAAGTTGTGTTCTTCGTCTCATACCACTTCTTGTTTCGAATTGTTGGAGTTTTGAAAATTATTGTAAATACTTGAATTAACCTCAAAATAACTACTTTTAATTCCTACAATTAACTCTTCTTCTTCTCTCAACTTTCTCTCGCTATAATTTTTACAGCCATCGTTATCAATATTTCAAAAAGAGTTATTTAGGGATTCTTTACTCTATGCAAATCCAGAGACTTTGATGTATCATCGAGGATATTTATCTGTAACCCATTAACAAACTCTTAAGAGAGTAGGACAAATAAACCCCTAAGAAAAACGGTTGCTAACATACCTTAAAATCTTGTTTCGTTTTCCTTAATTTTTTAGATTTGATTCTTACTCCATAAATTACACCAACGGAAACAAAAACCAGCTATGAGGTTCTTGTTAGAAGAACAGCACTGTACCAGATTCTTGAATCAGAACCTTGGATCCTTGTTCCAGCTGCACCAGAGCAAGCAGTTATAATATTGTGACCGCCTGCACACGAGCCCGGTAGTGTTTTTTTGATAAGTACTGCACACAAACACGGCTATGTAGAGTATTTTATAATTTCCTATTTCACCTGAAAAATTCTGCACAGAAAAGTCCAGGAGAAGGCAGCATTATACTACTATATTCATTCATTGATGTCTCTACTTGGTTGTTCACTTATTTGTGACCACGTGTAAGAGCATAAAAAATTGCAACAAATATCAGACTGACTGGTTAGATAACAAAATCCTGGCTTAAGCTACTGACCACTTACATGAGGTATCCCAACTTCTGGATACCTGATGGTTTCTTACAAAGCTACAGCTCTTTGAAGCAGCAAGTCGATCAATATATTATAATTACTCTAAACAAGAATAATCCACAAATTGATATCTTTAAAAGAATTAAGGAACCTGAGAGAGCATAGATCTTGAGAGCTTCTAATTATTAAAAAAGGGTTTTCCAAACCAGTGAAAATGGAATAATACTACCCACCTTCCAATAGCATTGTAAAGTACAGACACAGGTAATACAAATCTTTGACGGCTGGTAATTTGTTAAATTTCCCAGAACATTTCATAAAACAATGTCATTTCCAGATGGGCAATGAAAATTGATAAAAAGTCATTTCACTAAAGCATTGGCGAGAACCGAATATGCCTCCATGGCATGAAAACAACATACTCCCTAATCAAGCAACAATGATGTGCGTCTTCTCATTGATGATTATCATTTCTCAAGAAGTGAATTTCAGTAAAAAAAATCAGTTTTGATAAATACAAAGGTAACAAACTAATAGTTAAACTATCTTACAAAGAATATGTGTTCTCGAAATGAATAATTTCCTAATCACCAAATCCCAACTAACCCTTTTCAGAATCCCTTAACTGAACTTTGCCAAACCTCAATAGATTGCTGATCCTTCCGCGTCACGAACATTTTGTTCCCCCCAAAGGCCAAGTGGGTTATCCTGTTTCCTCCCATATCCTTCACTCTCCCCATCAAATTCTTCCTAAATACCCTCTCCTCCAACTCATCTTGACTACTCCTAGAACCCATTAATATCTCCGACCACAACCCTATATCCCCACCTTTAGTACAAAACACTTGATTCCCATGACTCTCAATCTTACAACCATAACCTTCCTTCTTCCCATTAACCGCTTTCCTCTTATCACCGAGGCAAATCCATGGATTCTCAGCTCCTAAACTCCTTAAATCCGCATAAAAGACTTCCCCTGAATTCACACCAACCTTAAAAATCCCAGATAAATTATCCGACACTGTAACATCCGAAAAGCAATCCACCTTCTCCTTTATCTCCCAAACTACATTTCCAGACCTTATATCCCAAAGCTTAATGTTACCGAATACACCAGATAGCCCACTATGAGACCCAGATGCCATAAGCAAATTATAACTCGAAACCCAGCTCAATTTCGTGGCCGGTATAGCTGAATCAAGATCAGCACCATAAATCTCATATTGAGCAATCTCAGTCACTGGATTTAAGCTCTGCAAATCATATACCATTATCGAATTCGAGTTTCTTCTACCGGATTCAAAACTAGTGAACAGGTAATCAGGTGAAGAACCAATTGCTTGCACTGTAGAACTAGATCTAGTCACATTTTCCCAGTTCAAAGTCTCTTTAACAAACCCATTTTGAAGATCGAGAATTTGCAAACCTGAAAAATCCGTAGCCCCTGCCGCTGCAATCTTAGGCGATATCGCCAACAGAGAATCAATGGCCGTAAATTGGGTCAAAATCGTTTTCTTCCGTTTCAAGGACCAAACGAAAGACGTGATCTTGCTCCCGTGGGCCACGTGGAGGGTACCATACGGCGTCGTGGCGATCGTGGAAGGTGAATCACGACCGTTCAACGGCAAAACCAGCGATTTCTGGAGATTAAAGGCCTCGAATTGAGATGGGTTCGATAGAGAATTGGCCAACAATAATTCTACGCCGTAGAATTTGGATTCTTCGACGAGGTCTTCAAGATCAAAGGCTTTCGCTTTTGACGGGAGATTGCCCGTACGGAGGAGAGAGAGGATAATGGAGAACAACTCCGGATCTCGGTCGATGAATCGGGGGCCAAGCTGAGTCGACTCAGCGATTCGGGAGAAAAGGGATTTGGGGCCAGCTAGGGTAAGGGTTTGCTTCGTGGTTTGGAAGATTTGGCCACCCACATCAATGGTAACTATGTTGGATTCTGGTTTTGATGGGTGACACCCATTTGAAGGATGCACAGGCCTAGCAAATGGTGGCATAACTTATCCCCAGTTTCCCACCTGAAAAGCCTCTTTTTTTTTCTAATGAAAAAGCCTAATCTTGAAGAAAAATTTATAAATGAAGAAAAAACCCTACTTTTGAAGAAGAGAATGAATAGGGGTGGGTATATGTAATAGGAGAGAGAGAGAGAGGGAGGGAGGTTGTTGGGTGCGTTGGTTAACGATGGTTTGTTTTCTAGAAAGTCAAGGTGTGAGTTGTGGTCAACAAAAGTGGAAAAGATCTTAAGCAAAGACTTTTTTTTAAACAAAGCTTGTAACAATAATTGATTTGAAATTTTAAATAGGGTTTAATTTTTTTTTTATAACATTAATGTGTTTGATTAAGTTGTAATTGGTATATATTGAAGCATGATTTGCTGTTTTAGCCGTTCAACTTGGACCATATAATTGGTTGATCTCTGTGTGACTTCACAATTTGGAATCAATTTTTCTTGGCTTTTTCTGTTGTCAAACAATAAAACTAGAACGGTATTTTGGCTACTTGTGTTTGTGATGTTTGCGCATAGGATTGTTGAAACTTCAGATGTTAAGCTGATGGGGAAAACTGTAAATTTTAGATTCGAATTTTAATGGAGAAGAGTTATATGTTTGATTTATATATTAATTATTTTTTATTTTAAAAAATATAATAATATTACACGTTTTTATATGAATGTTATAAAAGCAGTAATGCAAATTTATATTTTACTATTAATAAAACTAGATTATTTTTTATATAGATTTATTGTATAATCCGATATTAAAGTGTAAAACTAATTACCTCACGATCACTTCACTTTTATTTGATCAATAATAATTTTTTATTTCAATAATTTTAATATTTTTTATAATAAATAATTAATATCTCAACTAATGCGTTTATTGAGATGTTAGGTTGGAAATGAAAGAAGCCTTAGAGTTAAGTTGACTTGCATCAACCTGAATTAAAATAAAATAAAATTACGAACAGGTTGTAAGAATCATTTTGTTGACTTGCAACGGCTACTCCAAATGCAAAATGCAGTAGGCATTTTTCACGTGGATTGCCATCAACCAAAAATGATAGGTCGGACTCAGATTTCTCAATCGAGCCACCAACTTTGAATGCTTCATAAATAATAAATGCACATTAACATTAAGCTGATTGTGCAAATAAGCACTGTAATTGCAAAACAAAAAATTAGATTCAATGCATGCTGAGAAGCAATAGAATCAATCGATTTGCAGAAAGCATATCCTGAAATTAATCATTAGAAAGATATTTTCAATTATTATTCACTGTTATATTACATATGGAAAGGATGAAGATTCATACCTAAAAACTGATGTTAATCTGTAGTATTTCTTCCTAAAACAGAGAATCGTATTACACTATCCAAACTACGTTAGCAAAATATTTCTCTGTGATCCTGTTTTCAAGTCAAAGACTAAAAAACAGCCTTCGTGTATAGATGAGCTCTACAAAACCCCAAATTTATTTATGATTTGATTGAGCAGTAGGAGTGCTTTCTAGTAACTGAATGGTTTGGTCCCTAGAGCCTGACGAAATTCTTAAAATCTTCCTTGAACCGAGGCACCAAGTGAAACGCTTACCAGTTTGCTGACACCAGGCTGCATCACAGGGAAGAATGACCAGTTACTCGTTTCCTTGCCTTCCTTCCCAACAACCTTCTCATTGGCCCACCAGTCAGAACCGATGATTGGCTTATTGGAATCTCTTATATCTACGTTGTCGAAATTGAATTCCTTATTAGAACCAAGAGTAATGGACCGATGCTTGTGATATTGTTGTGTTTCTTCCTCATCCAATATTGCTTTTGCTGGTGTGTCGTTCGATGTTTCACCAAGACGACACTCGGAATTGTCAACCACTTCACTTGAATTTTCTTGTCTTTCAGCTGTTGCTCCATTCTGTAGAGATGCTGGTCCAGCTTCAGAAAATGTTGCGGACTTCTTTTTCACACATCTTTCAACATCTTCAGAAGCTAACTCAAATGAAACTCTATGACCAGCCACAGTTTGCTCATCATGGCATCCAATATCTGAATGTGGATGTGATGCAACCTCAATCTGACTACCCAGAAGAAAACCATTGCGAGGTGTTGACTTTACAGCATCTGGTGTCACAGTGCCCGAACCTTGATGTGACCCCCATTCACGGTTCTGACGCGATCGCCATTTATGGCAGGAAAGCTTATCAAGGTTTAGGAGCCTCGGAGGGTCACCCATTTGGAACTCAGGAAAGTGGAGGCTTCCAGCAGCAAACTCACCATCAGGGAAAGGAGATGAGGTGCCTGAGCTAGGTGAGATCAGTTGGCCAAGTGGGCTACCAGGATGGAGTTGATAGGACTGAAATTCGTAGTGGAATATTGGGAATCTCTGACCAGCCTCACCGTTCCGGAGGTTTGGGTCAAGCAGCTGGGCAAATGGCACCTCAGGTGAGGAAGGTGTAGTCAAGTGGACAGACTCGGGAGGAGGAGTAAAGGGAGGAGTTGAAGGTTCAGTAGTGAAGGTTGAGAAAACAGGTGGTGAGACCAACTGGGTTTCATGAGCATAAGGGCCAATTGCAAAAATAGAAGCAGGCCCACTTGGGGAATACATATTGGCAGACATATAGGAGAGGGACAGTGGCCCTGCTGGTGATTGGGTGACAGAAGGAGGTTCTGATTGCAGGAAAGATGCTGGAGAGGAAGGAGGAGCAACAAAACGAAGTGCAACAGCAGGTGCTTGAGTTGGGTTTTGAGCTGCAGGAGCATTAATACCAGGGGCTGTCGTTTCTTGAACAAGGACAGCATGCCCAATTCGTTTTCTGTGTTTGTAGGATCCAAAACACCAATATAAACTCCAGAAGCTCCGCCATCTTCTCTTCTGCACATCACAAAGAAATAATTGCAGAAATAAATCAACAGAGGAAATTAGACCATCTATCATCCTAATTACTGATAGAATCAAGTAGCTGCTAATTAGTAATTAATATTAAGTACTGAAAGAAAAACTCAAACCTTCAAACACATAAATCAAAGGTACAAAAGCTTTTCCACCAATTCCCGGACTCCATTCATGAATGAAATTAGGGATTACAATGTTGATTAAATCTTCTTTGTAATTTATACAAAAGTTTCAAAAATAAAATTGTAGTTTATTTTGACATTGGACATGTGGAAGGTTCTAAATCTAATTACTGTTTGGGAAGGTAAATCAATATCTGGCTTGAGTCTGACTTCAGTGATTGAGCTCCACAAGCACTTCAGACCCCTTCCTAATTAAAGCAAAGCTAACAACAGTCACTCAGACGATTTTCCTTGGACATTTACTGTAATGATTTGTCACGTCACCCCACTTATAGGAAGAGAAATGAGCAACCTGAAGAAAGAAACGAGTAGCTCCCCTTCTAATCATGTAATCTCTTTACAGTCTCCTTTTCAATCGCTACCATGTTTTCAGTTTTCAATTTTTGGTCTACTCTACCCTCCTCTCCTCTCCTCTCTCTCTCTCTCTTCCCTCCCTCCTCCCCCCCCCCCCCCCCCAAAAAAAAAAAAAAAAGAAATCCTGTTAAACTCCAGTGATTTACTAGATCTCAAGTTTCAAAAGGACAATATTTTCCCCTCTATTAAGTTGTTAGTGCTGCAAAAATCTCCATTCACTAGTCGCTACATCTCCTTTTATGTAGCAAAATTCAAGTTCATCTGCCTTCAAGGTTCATATCCCAAAACTTCAACCCATTTCTCCTAAAACCCAAGGAATGAAGAACCATGAAATATAGCCCAAAAAGGAGGAAATTTCTAATTTTTTTGAAAAGCAAAAAGGGATATTAAAGGAAGGAGCCAGGACCAATTTGAGGCACCTTTGCATCTTTTTCAAACATCGAAACAAAATACTCCTAAAGTTCCAGTTAACAGCACAAAGGAGAAGTAAAAAGGTAACAATGAAAGAGAGGTGAGTAACATGGTAATATCTCTGCCCTAGCATACCTACACTTGAACGAGATGAAATACAGAAAAGTTAATGGCTTTAATATATATACATAATAAATCTGAGAATTTTACATTTCATGGAGGAAAAACTTAAACAGTAGTAGTTAGAAAAGTGTTAAAACTTAGAAGTTAAATACTGAAGAGTTTATGAGCAATTGATCACAGTTAAAAGAACAAAGAATAAGAGTTTATGACTGACCAAATAGAAAAGATTAAAGTGTTGTGTATTTAACCTGACTAGTGTAGCCCACATTTTTATGAAGAAAAAAAATCTCCTTAAAACTTCAATCGCCTGTCTCCAGTTTCTTGTTTCAAAGAGTGAGCAACGTGGCATTATACAACAGCAGGAATCCATGAATGTCAGTGACTGACTTTAGCATCATTCTTCTAATTTTATGCAGACTTCAGATCATTTATACCAACAAGAAAGCCCGCAGAAATCAGTTGACAGTTGATCCAGAGGCTTATATGACACATCAAGAGGGATCTAACTGAAAAGATGTGAATATAGTCTTCTTTACAGTGATTTAATGACCTTTAACACTTGTGGTATAGTAAAACTCAAGAATAAAAGGGAAAATAATAGGATTCTAAAAATTTTATTTCAGCAGTCAAGATTTGGATGTAAATCATGAGATATCTTACTGGGAAACCATCTAACTGATTAAAAGCTAGAAGAAAACTACTACAAGAAGAAATGATTTTTCTTTTAAATAAATTAGACTTTATGGAAACTTGGAACTGCTTCGGGTGTACCAGAGGAAGATATTCCACATTCATAATCCAAGACATAAGCAATTGGTTAACTTGGCTAGTTTGTATCATTAGAAGAAGTTTTGGTGTTTGCCTATACTCTATATCTGTGACAATATAACTGCACTAACAATGAAGAAAACCGATGAGAAACATATCTTCTCTAGAGTTTAGACCCAGTTATGCAAATTCAAGTATTTGTGTTTGTAACGTAGATCATAAAGCAGGTATATTTATGTATGTATGTGTTTGTATAAAAATTAACTACATAATCTATTCTATTAGCATCATCAAAACTTTGGTCTTACATCTTCAGTGCATTTGCTTTTCAAAGTGTTGCTCAAATCTTACCAAGTATCAGAACACACTGAAGCTCAAATCTTCCAGCTCTTGGGGACAAAAAGCATCTTTTGCTTGAATTTTTATCTGCTAAGCTTTCAACCTAGAACCCAACCCCACCAGTTTACCATCTGAGCCAATTCCTAGAGGCATAAGCATTTTGTGGTCATAGATAAATTATCCCTTACCTGATAACAACTCCCAGTGTTTTTTTGCTCACAAGTTGTAACATATGCCTCCGGTCAGAGTGGAGTAATTCATACTGCCCAAATAATCCTGGTAAGTTATTCTAGATATCTGGCTATTGACAGTTTTATGGAAACCCTGGTATTAGTGAAACCCCGAAATCTCTTCCCCACCCCTTCCCGCGGAGGAAAACAAGAAGCGAAAGTTTATCTGAAATGACTCTCATGAAGCATAGCAAGGCTGAACCATAACAAAACAAAAGGAAAAAATAAAACAAAATAACAAATTCTGGAAATCTAATGTTTAAATTAATGACTATATCTTTAGTTCAGATTTCATTAGATCGACTCTGCTCCACTGCTAAGTTTCTCCTTCCATTTTAACCACAGATTGAGATTTTTTTTTCTTTTTAAATAAACAATTTTTATAAGATTAAGATGAAAACCGTAACGAGACACCCAGAAAGTCACTACAATCCTAAATGTAAAGAACTTATTTTTTTATCAGAAAAGATTTTACATTTATTGCAGGATTAAAATAGGAAATATGGTCCAGGTTAAAATTTTACGACTTCAACAATGCTTAATACAAACTCAAAAGTTCAAAAACACCTTTTGATCAATGTAAACAATCATCAGATACCTGAACAGCTTAAACCCTGCATGTACTAAAGCAACAAAACTAGCTCTAAAGCTAAGGAAACTCATGAACTGAAGGTACACAAACTTTTACTTAAACCAGTCAGCCCTCAAAAGACAACACGGAGAAACACCTATAGCATCTTAAATTACCATGGAAGCACACTCAAGTTTCAATTACTTTAAAAGGCAAAATTTGCCTCGATTTTGCTTCAAAAGAAAGCAAGGTTAGTAGTTTTAAAACGCCAAAGCAATAAAAGCTAAATCAACACCACGCTATAACAAAATCAACACAACCGTTGCAGCAAAAATCATATATATATATACGAGCAATAACAAACAACATGAAAAATCTCAAATCTCATAATTGAATCTTGCAAATCATGCACACTTTAAAATAGTAAATCAAACCTCATTAAGACAATCAAATCAACAAAACTAAATTTAAATAAATTCAAAATGATTTTTACCTGGACCGTAGCTTGAGGAACACGATTCTCAGCTGAAGCGATCGCAGTAGCAGCAGCGTTTATAATCTCCAGAGTATTGTTAATAGTTCTCGAGTCTCCATTCGCGCCTCTCATCTCTGTTTTCTCTTATTCCTTCCTTTCTCGCTCAATAAACACCGAATTTCCCGAGAAACAAACAGTTTTTCTCCCTTTTTAATTTTCCCGAGGGAAAAAATGCCGAAACTTCACGAGAGATTTACATACGAATCGAGATTGAGAGAGAAAATGAGTGTCTTATGATTTATAGAAGAAGCTAACAATAATTTTATTCAC
Source organism: Bretschneidera sinensis (assembly GCA_023935145.1). Classification (NCBI taxonomy): domain Eukaryota; kingdom Viridiplantae; phylum Streptophyta; class Magnoliopsida; order Brassicales; family Akaniaceae; genus Bretschneidera; species Bretschneidera sinensis. The sequence continues at coordinate 14,196,753 of CM043703.1, forward strand.
TGTGAACAATAACAATAAAATGAAATGAGAAACTTTCGAATATAAATTTCTGTTTTATTTTTTTTAATAATTAATTAACTATAAAAAGAAAAATGTGGAAGTAACGCTTTTAAGGTCAAACACGGCAATGACTTGATTTATGTATGATTATGGAAGACCCGGACTTTAGGCTAAGGTTTATCGGTGGCTTAATGTTGATGGTACTCTAATTAAGTGCCAACTAGAATTTACCTATATAACCTTGTAGTTTACTTCTATTTACTTGTATGACATAGTTCGGTGGTAGTAAAATGACAGTTTAGTTCGATTTATAACTTTTACAAACCATGTGTTTGATGCTGAAAAATTGCTACTGCTAACGTGATCCAGGTGTTGATATGGCCCTGCATAAGTAAAATGAGTAAATTAAAGACCCTTAGAATGAGAAGAGATGGAAATTTTTGAGGGTATTTCGATGACCAAAAAGTTAGAATGAGAGCTTAATGTAGACCGAGGTCGAAGTTTTTGTCTTAAAGCAGTTTAGATGCAAATAGGTAAGTGTGAATGAAAAATACATTTCATACCTTCGTCTTTTTATAGTTTTATGAGTAGGTATTGCCCACGTAGAGAGGTATGGCCTCGTCCATATCGTCTCTACATTAAGTGGTTAAGCCTTAATTACGTGATCAGTAGATAACATGTGTAAGGGATCGCGTGTTGTAGGAAGGTTAGGTTACTAAACTATGCTTTGACATGACGATTGCGTGAGCTTGTTTATTTCACGTGTACTTGGCTAGATTGAAAATAATTGATACATGTCATGGTCCAATAGTTGATGTTGGATTTCACGTGTTGATATTCTATTGGAGGAGGGTTTTGTGAATTGAATCACCATGTTTGACCTAAATCGACCACAAGTTTTCCATTTATAAATTTAAAGATTCTTAAAAAATTAATTGTAGTATAATACAATATAAAAACTAATTTTTAATTGTGATTTAAAAGGGTGTTTTAGTCCAACGAAAGGGACAACCACTACAATCTAAAAAAAGCACAATAATAGTGATGGTTTTAGTTGCATACTTTTCTAAATAATTATTTTCCCGAGAAAACCTTTTTTATTATTGTAATTGTCAAAGTGCACGTGTGGCCATCCACTTCTCAATTTGTTTCGTGAGCATATGATAAAAGGGGCCCAATCTCCTAAAATTCTTCCTACCCACATTTTTTACCCGCCCACTCTCAATGAACTTTGCACGGTTTGGTTTTGTCCATTCTTTCACTCAATACCCCTTTTTTTATTAAAATAATTAATATTATATGTTTATACTGCAATCAAATAAATACCATTGCACGTGACTTTAATTAAAAAAAAAGTTTATTTGCTAAAATGAAGTGTGCAACCCCATCGAAAAAAAATGAAGCCTTTTTGGGTCTATAGCTTTGGCACTTTTCTTGCTTCTCACAGTATACTGAGATCCCAATTGGAAATAAGGATTTACTTTAATTATGGGTCTCTTTCTCTTTTCTTCTGCCAAAAGGATTTTCTTTACTAGCAATCATGAAAAGTCTAATCATCAAAAGGTTAGGTATTGGGTCCATCTCAAATGAACCAGAACCAGCTATTTGATATTTCACACACCAAGAGCTATACCATTTGGGGTGAGTCATATGTTGTTACCTTGCACACAAGAAATTTTTTGTTAAATCCGTTTTGAATTTTATTGATGATTTAAAATTTTTTATTGATAATATTAATTTTTAAATATTTTTATATTTATGTTATATATAAAAATTTTAAAAATTATGAATAAAATTTTGAATGAATATAAAATTACTAATATTTTAAACCCGATCTAATCAATAACTTTTACTTAAGCACGTGATGTTATTGTGAATTGGTAAATGATTGTGCATTTATAAAAAAAAAAAACACAATATAAAAGTTGTTTTACTGTGTTGTTCTTAATTTGTTTAGTTATAAATCAACTCATCATAGCTAACTAAAAGTTCAAGACAAATAAGAACAATGTTTTAACAAATATTGGCTTGAAAATCTACATTGAAACTGTACGGATAGGTCAAGCTTGAGCCATAAAGCATTAATTTGGCTGCTTTTTTTTTTTTGTCTCCTTTTTTCTTTTTTATGATTGAGTACTCCTCTCAAAAATGATGTTCAATGGGTGATTGTCATTTTTCAATAATTGCCTCTCTGAGTTAACCATTAGGTTAAAAGAAGGTAAAATCATACTAATTTTTTTTTTTAATGTGTAACAAGATTTTCGAGTCTTATACCCGATTAACATATTTTTTGGTAGATACAAATAGTCTCATTTATACCCATCAGAAAAGTTCGAAATAAATTTCATAGACATTGCCTAAGAAAATTATTTGCAATCAATGAAGAAAAAAACCCAATACCTACGTTAATGAGACAGTTTATCTCGACTCATTTACTATTGAGCTAATACCCTTTGAGTTTGTATAGAATATAAAAATTAAAAAAAAAAGCTATAAAAAAAGTGGGTAAAATGCATTTATTTGGATGTATCGTGTTTTATGTATGTGAAAAAATCATTTTTCTTAATTTTTTTCACTTTTTTTTATTAAACAATAAAAATATATTCTTCATTAATTTTTTTTTTCTCTCCCACTTCTTTCTAGAGGAAAAAAACTAAAAAAGAAAAAAAAAAGAAAGTGGACAGAGTGCATTTATATATGTAAAAAAAAAAATCAATATTTTTATTTTTATTTTTCTTCCCTATAATAATTACTTATAATCCATTGGTGACCAAGTGAAGCTGAAGGAGATATTATCCCTTACTCCCTTTATTAGTGAAGATAAGCACAACAAAAAATCTGTCAAAGAAGCAATGAATTCAGCCTGCAAATTGATTTTCCTTTAGAAAATTCCAGTATGAGATGCATCATCGAATAGGTTAGGCTATCAACTCTACAAAGGTTAGCCACATGGCCCACATAGTCGACGCGTTTCAACCGGACCCACTTGTTACATGTGCCCAACGAGGTAGCCATTAAGGTTGTAGAAAACTTTAGGTGAACGAAGTGGGACCCGGTAACTTTGAGTATGACAATTAACGGTGTTTTAATCATGATTAATGCTCGTAAATAACCTGGAAACAAACATTATTAATGAAAACAATTTTTTAATGTGATTCATTCCAATTTTTATTTTCTAAGCAAAAATAATAAATAGACCTAAAATTGAAAATATCTAATGGTAATAAAAAAATTAATAATAATTATTTTTACAAAAATTAAAAATATTATTTAATTTTTTTCGTAATTACTAGTAAAATTTTCCAAATCCCTAAAATCAACACTCCATAAATTACTAATACTCTCACTAGAAAAAAAGTTACTAATATTCAATTTTCATAATAAGTTGTAAGTCAATAATGTTAATTTTTTTACCAACAAATATTAATCACAATCCTTCAGTATTATCAAGAATCACAAATTTATTTTCAAAAGTAATTTAAACATTAACATCATATCTCTTCAACATTAACAAGGAAGTGATTGTTCTTAAGACACACAGGTAGAGAGCGAGCATAACATATTCCGGTAATCCCACAAGCCAAATGTACTTATTGCTTTATATCACACAACTAAAGATATCAACCCATGTGATTTTTCAAGACATTTAAGCAGCTAAGCTCTTCGAGGCAATCTCAAACACGTTCTCGGACAGTCCATTAATAGACATGATCTTCTCCAGCTGCGCCTGCAAAATGCAATTCCATTTCGATCATTGCATCCTTGTTTACAGGTTAATGAAAACCCATGACACATGTTTGAAGGATACAGAATCGAGAAGCAAACAAATAACTGTTAGCGACAGATCGTTACCTTGGCCAGGATTTGGCGGGTTTCATCGTAGCGCCTCCATCTTGAGAACGCTGACACCATGCGGGAGGCCACCTGCAATCATTCAAATATTACTACATAAGAACTAACAAGTTATAAAAAAGGGAACGCTTCAAGACTCAAAAGCAAAATTGACAATAACCAAAATTCAAAAAGCCTAAATTTTTGCTGAACAAACCTGAGGGTTCAATTTGTCTAGTTGCAGAACCAATTCTCCCAAGAACTTGTAACCTGATCCATCCTTGGCATGGAAATTCACGGGAGAACCGCAAAATCCTCCAATAAGCGAGTACACCTATATCCCCAAGAGAAATCAAATTGAATTAAACCTTCAAAAACTAAACCTGAAGGGATTCCACAAAGGCATACAGGAACTTATCACCAATACACAGTAGAAGAGAGAACTCGTTACCTTGTTTGGATTACGCAGGTCAAATGCTGGATGACTTAAGAGGTTTCTGACATTCTCAACATTACCAGGAACATCAGACATGGCTTGGAGAGCAAACCATTTATTCACAACCTGACCAAAAAGAGGAATAATGAAATTATTCAACAAGAATATGAAGCCTTTCCAGTACAAACCAGGCTGCAACCAATGCCCATAAAGTTTGGAACATTGTAAACCATAGAGCATCATCTTTTTTTTTTGAGTAAAATTGTATTAGAAAGCACCAAAAGGGTACAACTAAAAGTCAAGGCTAATTACAAGAAAGAAAATCCACAAAATCTAGAAGGTAAAAATCATTTACAAAAAAATCTCTTTAAACCAAAATTTAAGAGCGTTAAACCATCTAGCTCTAATAACTTCAATGTCTCTCTATGACATCAAAAGCTCCATGATTCCTCTCATTCCACACTGTTCAAAAAAATAGAGTGCAATCAACATATAAAAGTCATTATTTTTTTAATAAACGAAAATTCTATTAACAAAGCACCAAGATGGTGCAACTATATGCCAAGGGCTATTAACAAGACTTAATCTTCTTCGAAGCTCTCAATTCACTCCAAGCCCACACTTCATCTTTCACGGAGTTGGCAACCACCCAAAATCCTATATGCCATCTCCCACAAACTTCTAGACAACAAACACTCCACCAAAAGATGAAACACGAACTCGACGCATCCTTTGCAAATGTAACATCTATTAACAATCACTTTCCCCCTTCTTTGTAAATTGTCAATAGTAAAAATTTTCTCCCAAGAGGCCAAATGAGTGCTTTATCTCTCGCAATATCAAAGATGTCCGGAAATTGGTTTTTTAATGGAGTATTCCCAAACCACGTGTCATACCAAAGCTGAGTTCTTCCCCCATTTCCTACCAACACCGAAACACAAGTAAGAAAAGCCTTCCACCTTTACCTAATCCATTTCCACACCCCCACACCATTTCCCAAGAAGAGCTTTATTAAATAAAGTGAGATTTAAGACCAATCCCCCCATTTTCCATTGGTTTGCTCAAATCACACCCCACCTCACCAAGTGATTTTTGTATTCCTCTCCAGTGTTGCCCACAAAGGAACCTTCTTTGAATACTCTCCAAAGGATTAGCCACTAAACTAGGAATAGGAAAAAGAAACATAAAATAGATGGGAAGGCAAGAAAAAGTGCTTTTGGTGAGAGGAAGTTTTTCCCCTTTTGAGAGATAGTGATGCTTCCATCAGGCTAACTGTTTCTCAAACCTTTCCACAATAGGAATACAAAGACTTTTGTCTTTGAATTTAGCCCCAGGAGGAAGACCAAGATAAGTAATAGGAAGTGACCTCATATTACAACCCAACAAGCTTGCAAGAAAACGACCATTAATATTCTCACAAAGAGGATTAAATCATTATTACTGAGATTAACCTTAAGCCTAGACATCGCCTCAAAACAAAGAACCGTGGATGCAAAATTTGAGTCGCTTCCACCCCACAAAAAACAATCGTGTCATTGGAAAAAAGAAAGTGAGACACTCACACTGCCTACATTTCTCCCTTTGAAATCGCTCAAAAGCGCCCCATCAACCACCTTTACCAACATTTTACTAAAAGCCTCCATCACCAAAGTGAACAAGAAAGGAGACAATGGATCCCCTTGCATAAGACTCCTCGAAGCTTTAAAGAAACCCGAATAACAACCATTAACAAGGACACTTACACCACTTGTCCCCAAAGCCCATTCTTTTTAACAAATAGATCATAAAGCAACAACAAATATGGTCATAAGCCTTCTCCATATCAAGTTTACAAATCACCCCTCCCTCTCCATCATTTAAATCCACAACTTCATTGGCAATCAAGGCGACATCCAAGATTTGCCTACCCTCAATGAAAGCATTTTGTTGAGGACTCACCATTAGAATAAAACTATTATTTGTCATTAGGAGAGGACAAATAATAATTTTATTCTAAACTAAAACCACAAGTTTATTCATAATAATTGACCACGGTTTTTATAGCATCTTATACACAGTAATAAAGAGTGGTTTACAGCAGAAGATATAATTATTTGAATCAACAACCCTCCAACCCTTGAGTAGGAGAGAGAGATGAAAACATACAGTAAGGCACCATACACATGACCCACTAAAGGCTCATTCAAGTAATCAGATTGCTATTAGGTTGGAAATTTACCAAATAGTCATGCTGCCACTTGCTATAGAAGTCAGCTAGAACGTCATCACGTGTTTTACCAGGGTTCTGGGCTATGGCTGCCAAGGCTGCAAATTGTTCTGTCATATTTGTGGCAGTCCTGTACTCTTGCAATGCAAGCTCAGTGAGCTCTAGATCCTCAAGTGATGCAAGATATGCTGAAGGAAAAAATAAAAAAAGTCAGTTAATGTGGATTCATCATAATAATTCTAAAACAAACAATTTCAAGCTACACAAACCTAGAGCAATATTCTTTAGAGTACGCCTGGCCATATTAGGATGGTTAAATACATACTCTTCTGCACTCCTATTGTTTTCAACCTGTCGGGTACCAAAAGATCAAGTTCATTGATCAAGAGGGTCTAATCAAGAATAAAGAAATTAAGACATTAATTAAATTTCATGCAACTCTGCAAAAGATGACATACTGTTCTTAGAAGCTCTGCTTTCAGTTCAGAGGCAAGCTGCTTTTTAATGAAAGTTCGGACAGCATGAACAGCATCAGGATCTGCAACTTTCATCATGTCCATAATCTCCCCCTCACCAGGCAGAGTTACTGCCTTTGCAATAAACTCCTGGATAACAAAAAGTGAAAAAAATATGATTAGTCCATCCATCTTTTGTCAACCCCCCACAAAAAGAGGAAAGGGGGGAGGGGGGAGGGGTGTGGGTACTAGAAAGAAAAGAATCCTAATCTTTTTTATAAAAAAATTCATATAGTTTATTTCGTAAGGAGACCCTCAAACATACTTTGTCCAAGCTTGAATCACAGAGTATGCTGCTGAGGCCATGCACAAACTTAGGATTCAAAACCAAAGGTTTGTTTTGCTGGAAATCAGCCACTAAACTAAGCATCAGCTTCCTTGCCAGAACCTGCCCTGCCTCCCAACTGAAACATGAAAATCATCCAGCAAATAATTCTCCAAAGCTTGCTAAATTACTATATAAAACAATACTAATCCGTTTGAGAAGTACAAACCGGTTGAACCCATCTGAATCATGAGCAAGGAGGAAAAACAGATCATCATCTGAGAGATCAGTTTCCAGGCGAACAGGAGCACTATAGCCCCGCAGTAGAGATGGAACTGGCCGCTCAGATATATCAGAGAACACAAATTTTTCTTCTTTCTGCTACCCACCAAAACAAAATTTAGACATAGATGACCAACACTGAGAAAAATACTTACCAACTAATAATAATAAAAAGACAACAACAATGGTGATGATTACACGACAACGAGATAATAATAGTAGTCGTAGCAGAGCAGTAAAATAAATAATAATCAATAGAAACACAATGTTTATTCATGAAGCAGTTTGGGCATAGATTAGTATAATCATCTTCCATCCATGTGATTGCCCCAATGCTTCACGCTCTGGGAGCATGTTGCTCCAATGACGATCCTATGGTTCAAGTAAACATAACATAGAACACCCCCCCCCCCAAAACAAAAAAAGAAAGGAATTGTATTGGACCTAATAACATTATGGCTAACAACTGTTAGAGTTATGAGATTCGTGGAGAGAATACACATAGACCCTCTCGATTCTCATGCCATGTCACATGGGCATCACACAAATTATGAAATCAATTGACAGCTACATAAAAGGAGCAACCATATGTTCAAAGTGTGATTCTGAACTGACCTTAGTTACTCGAAGTACCGTACTGTAGGCTGGTTGATTGTTGCTTGCAACAGACTGCAGGGCACCATCATGATATACAGAGGAAAGAGGCATGTCTTTGCCACTTGAGTCCAGCAGACCGACTGCCACAGGAATGAACATGGATTCTTTAATTGGCTGCCCAGGTGTAGGTGGCACCTCTTGACTGTCCAAAAGCAGCCCAATAAGCACAAAGTTAGTGTTGAGTAGTGATATCATCAGTCAAAAGAGAGAGATCAAGAATCTTAATACAGAAGTTAAATATTTTATACCTGAACTTCAAAGTTAATGTATGAGCTTCAGCATCATAGGATGAAGTTACTTTCAAAAGAGGTGTCCCAGCTTGGGAATACCTAATAAATTGTCACATTCCAAAGCATAAATATCAAGTCTATCAGAAGGGAACTCCAGGGAACAGATGGAAACTCCAGTAAACAGATGGCAACCATACCATAGTAAGAAATTAGCAAAATCCGCATCATTTGCATCTCGCATGGCAGCAAAAAAATCTTCACATGTTACAGCTTGCCCATCATGTCTCTTGAAATAGAGATCCATGCCCTGAAACACAAACAAATAGTATCAACTAAATGTTCGATAATGAACCACTTTGTAGTACAAAACGCAAGACTAAGATACTTCCTCGAATCTTTACCTTTCGGAATCCTTGGCTCCCCAATAGAGTTTTGTACATCCTGACAACTTCAGCTCCCTGAAGGCAAACCATTTATGTGTTAATAATAGTTCCTCTGCAAACACACAGAAGAAGAGATGGAGGAAGATTGTATTGTAAAAGACTTGAACCTTTTCATAAACCTGCCAAAAACAAAAGGAACATAAGGAATGATTAGATATGTTGGCAAAAGAAAACAAGAATAGAATGGTAAAAAATGATGCAGACACAAATTGGTAAACCCTACCGTCACTGCAAGTCAAAGTTGGTCGTGGCCCCAAATCAGAATCATATGCAACATTATCACACAATCCAAATACCGCACAAGTTAGAAGCAAATGAAAATTTTCTAAAATCACCAAGAGAAGTGCTTTTATGCAATCCTTGATTCATTTCAAATTAAAAACGACATAAACTTGCCTGTGTAGAAGTTGTCCATCTATCAAGAAAAAAAAAGAAAAAAAAGTGAATACAGATTATAATCAAACACTAAGAGCAAGCTGCTGGTCATAAAACAAAAGAAAATGATTTATGACCTTTATGTAAGAGTGTGGCCGAACAGGATGAGCCATAGGACCGGCATCCTGGAAAGTTGAAAACAAATGTAAGTTGGGACTTAACTGAAGAATGTTAAATCATATACAATACAGATGATACATATAATTCATGAAGTCTGTAACTAGAATAGGGTAGAAATAAACAAAAGTATCTTTTTGACAAATTGAAATAAACACAAGAATCAATGAATCAGAATAAGAAAAGGATTAATTTAAAAGAAACAGAAAAAAACAAAAAGAACGAACCTGTGGAAACTGATAATTCCGAAGCTTTGAAACATCAGCAATCCGCTTTACAGTACGGCTTCCCATGTCAGATGAAAATTCCTACCAATTAGTGACAATAACGTGATTTCTCATATTCGGAATGCAAACAAAGAGGAATTCTTATGAGGTTTAGCTTCACCACTCGCTAAGTGAAGAAAGAAATGGGTAATACCTGATCACGGAAAACAGTGAGGCCTTCCTTTAGGCTGAGCTGGAACCAGTCACGACATGTCACTCTGTGATTGTTTCAGGTAACAATTAGTTTACTTTCAACAAATACTTGAAATTAGAGATAGAATCACGACAATGCAATTTCTCTATATAACGATCAAAATATAACCACATAAAGAGAGTCCAACAGCATTTAAACCATATTATAAATCGATACTATATATTAAGCACTACACTATAGAAGCAGAAGGGCAGAAAGGTCCATAAGATGAGCAGAGAATAAGGAACAAAAGCAACAATAGATGTTATTCCAAAGAGAAATAACGGGTTTTGTTGGATATAAGCTAACCTGTTGCCAGTCCAATTGTGGAAATACTGCATGATAGACAAGAATTGAAATTCAGGTCACTACAAATTAGATAAATCCAAGCAAGTGTAAAAAATTCAAGATTTGGTATCCTTTATCTTAAAGATTAACAAACCTCGTGGCCAATAACTCCCAATATTGCAGCATAATCTGCGTCTGATGCAGTTTCTGGAGATGCCAAAACAAGCTTGGAATTGAAAATCTGTAGAGAAGCAGCCAAAAGGTAATTTTATTAAGATAAAAGGAGAAAAAGACCCAACATTAGTGATCCAGCAAGTCAAGATGCATACATTCAAACTTTTGTTTTCCATGGCTCCCCTGACAATAAATGGAGATGCAGTATCAGTATTTAAATCCAATATAATTATGAAAAAAAGTACAAATACATAAGACATTTGTAACCATGTAACAGCCACAATATTGAAGAAAAAATAGTTCAGCTTACATGTTAAAATCTGGAACAGCCACAATATTGAAGAGATCCAGGTCATACTCAAGACCAAAAACCTGTTTATTGAGATATATGAAAGCAAGCATGGCTTTAGAACCAAGAACAATAAAATAACCTTGAGATCACAACCAAAACAAATGGCTAAAAGCAAAGATACTGACATCCTCGTCCCACTTCATGGCAGCCTTCAGCGAATACATAGCATGTGCAGTTTTGGGTAGGTCTTGTGATGGGGTCCAGATCCTTAGGGTCACTTGCCTACCCGAGCGGGTAACAAAAGTATCATTTCTGCTCTCCAACTTTCCAGCAACTAAGGCAAACAAGTAACAAGGTTTCTTGAAGGGATCCTCCCACAGGGCATAATGCTTACCTCCCTACAGTGGAACCAAAAAATAGTAATAAACAATAATCAGCAACAGCAAAACTGCCCCGCATCGTTGCTCTATGGTTAGTTTGAAGTTCACCTCGAGATCTCCTTGCTCTATGAGATTTCCATTTGACAGCAATACGGGGTACAATGACTTATCAGCTTCAATACGGCATGTGTATTTTGCCATAATATCCGGACGATCCTGATCACAAATTAAATGCATAAAAGAAAATAGATATCAGATTAATATATCTCAACAAGATTCATAGATGTCAATAAATGCTTCAAGAAATGAACCTGATAAAATGTAATTTTGCGGAAACCCTCCGCTTCACATTGTGTGCAGAAATTCCCAGATGACTTGTAAAGTCCCTGTAGCAAGAAAAGAAAATTTATAGTAAGGGCACGATGGTTGAAATGGGCATAATTAATAGGAAAAGCAAAATGTAAGTTTTACCTCCAATGATGTATTCTTCTGAGGATATATCTCAGTAACAATTTCCAAAATAAATGTACCAGTCGGAGGTGACGTAAGTGTCAGATGGCGTGAGTCTACTTGGTAATCTTCCTCCTGAAAGAAATATATATAAAATACAGGTAAGATCAGTATATCATACACCCTATTACCACCCTCCCCCTCCATAAAAAAATGAAAAAAAGAAAAAGAAATCAACTGACAACTCCAAATTCAGAGAACGCAAAGTATCTCTATATGGTATGGGGATAAGCTTACTTTGATAAAGGTATGATAAAACTACATACCTTCAATTCCTTCCCGTTAACCTTGAGGGAAACTAGATTCTGATCTTCTCCATCCAAAACCAGTGGAAAAGAAGAGCCTACTTCACAAGAAAGATTGAAAAAAATATTATAATGAATGCAAGGATTTATTTATAGCAATATTCAAGCATCATATTTGCAATGCACCCAAAAAAATGGAGAGAGAGAGAGTAGTAAAGATAAGACCATTTCTATTTGCAAGATCAACACTGGTAACAAGCAGAAGAGATTCATGCAAATGTCCCAGAAATTATCTATACATCAAACACAAAAACATTGCCTAGGGATGATGCTACTAAATACTAAAAGCAAAGCATGAGCATAAGACAACCTTTAATTCTGGGGAGCACAGTTATTCTTGAACTAACAATTGTTTTCTCCTCACCCAGTGAAAAATTCAAATCCACCTGCATGGAGCTTCCATTAGCACAAAGGAATACAGCCAAATCCAGAAAAGAAGTTAAAGGAGTCCTAACAATGCATATGCTCTTATTCAGTTAATTGCGAGTATACCGCATCAAAGTAGTAATTAGGCAACTTGTAATCCTTCAAAAAGATTTCTTTTGGTGCATCCATTTTGGATTCGTCAACAGGCTTCGGAGATTTTTCTGTGGCAACCGAACAAATTAGCTTCCTGCTAGCTTGCTTAACCTTCTGAAACAAGATTGAGGTTGAAGAATGCACATAATCAAAAAATAATAATCGCAAGCACATAACATTCAGTGTAGGAAGCAAAACTGTATGTGTGTGACGAGGATAGAAAATTATAGCAACTTACATATACTGAATGATACGGAAACGGGTAATTCCTTAGACAGGTGACCTGGATGAAACAATAGATGGTGAAAACTTAGAAGACTCCTGCTTAAAGTGAACAAAAGCAATATTGAAGCACAATCGCACAAAAATTCCCAGTAGGTTCTACAGTACAAAGCATTAAACGAAACTCAGACCTCTGAACTAAGGAAACGCCTATGTTTAGAGAGACTTTTTGCTGAATTTCGCAAGGGACTAAAATGGCTTCTAACGTGAAGCTGCAAGAAAGAACGATAGAAAACAATTACGCCAGTGCACCCCCTGAAATTTGAATTTCACAATCACCATCCAAAGTACCAGATGTAGGTGGCTATGCGTATGTGCATGTGAACAAGTGCGAGCTTTCACATGGACGTCCGAGTATGTGGATGCACAGTATGAGTTCATAATAACCAATCAAGACCAAGACATTAAACATCAGAAACACAGTTTAATTTAGCTAACGATAGACAAACAGAATCTGCAATGAGTTAAACCTAAGCCTTATGACAACCTAAGAGCATATTCCAAACTGTCATTTAGAGCTTTATTAACTCAAACACTTCGTCACAACTAAAACAAACAAAAAACCCACAGCCAATTTACATATATTGAACTTCACCATAGAAATGAATTATTCCCCAAACATACTGTAAGTGCCACTATAGAGGTTGTGCCATTATTCTTAAAAACAATAAATAACAATATCGCCTGACTTTAGACTTCTTATCTTGATTGGCTAAGCACTATTATATGTGTATTAAAAGGTAAAGTCCAAGTTCTCGTTTCTCGATTCTTCCCATGTTTCTCACCCATCAAACAAAACATTTTCTACGTACTTATACATACATACATACACATATAGAGACGTACGCATATATAGGTAAATCTATATAGTCGTAAATGAGAAAATGAGATATAAGTAATCACAGGAGCATAGGAGATCAAACCCAAAAGGCTGGTCCGTGCCAAACACGAACTTTTGCAAGGAAGAATCAACCGAGCCATTCAACTGAAAATATATCCTAAATAAATAAAAGACACCCAGATGGCCAAAACCCAGTAAAACGAACCCAAAAATCCTAAACCAGAGATGCCCAGAAAAAGCAACCAGAGTGAAACACAGAACGCATACTGGGCTCTTATAGAGGATATAAGGATAATTCAAATTCACGGACAGTAAAATTTAAAATGAAATATAAACGAAAAAAAAACTAACAAACATTTTCGTAAAAAAATAGAAATTAATAGCTAACATGAGACGAGTGTTACCTAGATTGATGATCAGATGTAGCGAAAACAAATGAAAAGAAAACCTAGGAAACAACAATAAGTGTTTTGCCCTCACAAAGAAGATACTAGAAGCATATATCTTTTTTTAAAAGATAATTAAATAAATAAAAAATAAAAAAGTTTTATAGATTCTTACGGACCAATAGAGAGCTAGTTTAGTAATTTTCAATATTATCTGTCACCTCGTTAGGGTTGTCTTATGAGAATAAGAAATCTAATTCCCTTTTTATGGCCTTAACTTTTAATCGATTCCTGGTACTAAAAAGTAGACGAAATTGGATTCTGAGATCTGAGAATGAAGAATGATTGGTTCAGACTCATAGTGGGCTCAGCCCAATCTTGTGAGCTAAAAAAAATGAAGCCTTTTTGGGTCTATAGCTTTGAACACTTCGAATTTATAAGAGTATACTAAGACCCCAGTTGGGCTATGAGGATTTACTTTAATTACTTCTCTTTTCTTCTGCTAAAGGATTTTCTTTTCTAGTAATCATAGAAAGGTTAAGTATCCGGTGAATTAGATAGTTGATATTTCACATCATGGTGGGAATTTTGATTTAAAAAATATTATTTTTTTTTTATTTTTTATTATGTTGTGATTTAACTCCTAATGTATTTAGGATTGATATCTACGACATTGTTTGACACTCGCTTTAAACAAGTACCAAACAAGTCTTATATAAGCACCTGCTTATTTTGAGTCTTTATTCTTTTTGGTTTTTTTCTACATGTTAAATTATAGCAACTTACATATAATAAGGGATACGAAACCAGAGAAAAATAAAAAATAGAGAAAAAGAAAACTAAAATAATAGGTATTTTGCCCTCACAAAAAAGAAGATACTAATAGTATTTTTTTTTTTAAATATAACTTCGTCTCAAATTTAATTTCAAATCCCAATTGCATACAATCACGCAATCACCAAACGTAACGCACTATTCAAGAGTCTAAGTAGTAAAACATAAATCCAGAATTTTTTGTTTAAAAATTATATTTTAGGGTTCAATCTTTTTGTCCATCAATATAATTTAAAAAAAAACAATAGAACAAAAAATAATCGTTCTAATAATAATTAAGAGGTGTGGCCATTTTTCGGTAATTAAGTTAAAAGGGTGTAAAATTACCTTGATAATTTATTTCCTTGGTGCGTTATTTTCTTCAGCTGATTGCTCTTGTTCGGAAATACTTAGCCAAAAATTTGCAGCATATATAGATTAAGGCAATTGCTCTAATAATACCCTAGTCTTATTATAGTATGTGCCTCATATCTGCTTTACTTAAAAAAGAGACGAACAGGTCAACTTCTAAACCACAAATCTCTAGTTTTGTAATTTTAGTTTCACATTTGTGGTTTGTTCTAATATGGTCAAATCTAACATGGTCAACATCGCTAAATACTTTGACCCCTATCCCTTATTGTAATTTGCTCCTTTTATAGGTCAAAAAAGGATATTATTTGTCATCACTTAGATTATAATATTTTGGTTGGATCGAATTTAATATCAATATTTTAAATTAATTTAAAATTTTATTAGTAATTTAAAAAAATCGTTTATATCATTATTTTTTTTGTTTTGTATTTATACTAATTTTACTAATGAAGTTTTTTAAAATTACCATTAAAATTTCGAGATAGTGTAAAACTGAATGTATGAATCCGATCTAACCAAGTATTTTTGCACTTATACCTTCCATCAAGAACTTAATACAAAATTACAAATATTAAGTGTTGGTAATGTAAAGAATCTATTAGACCAACACATAAACTGGTCACTTGATTATGGTAAAGTCACGTCTTAATCTAGTTTAAACCAATTTAATTTTAATTTTTTTAATTTAAGTTGTGTATATTGAGAAAAGACTCGTTACCATTCAGAGATTCAGATAATTACAATCTCACATCTTTCATAAATAAGTAGTATGATATTTTTAATCATTTGACAACCAAAAACTTTATTTAATTACATTATTCAAATAATTAAATTTACTTAAATTTCCAATTCTGTTTTAAAAAATAATAATTTAATCACCATTTAAATAATACCCAAACAATGCCTATGGCATATATCAATTTATTTCAAATTGAAGTCCACCTGTCAAACCCAGCTAGCATAGAAACAAAGTTAGGGAAATTTAATTAATTAAGAAGATCAATCTTTAAGCAAGTTTAGAGTTTTTTTTGTGGACATGATTAGAGTTATCACTAGCTTTAAAGGTCATGTTTGGAAAATATTTAAGTTAATTTAAAATAAATTGATTTAAATGGTTTCAATACAAAATCTTGATAAACATACATGTTTGTGTGCTTAAATGTTAAAAAAAAAAATTAATTTGAGAAGCATAAAAAATACAATTGAGAATATAATGAAGGTATCAGTATACAATAATCCAATTATAAGTATAGATTGCATAATATCGAAAAAATAACGATAAGAACATTAGGAGCACAAAAATAATAGAAAACGAAAACAATAAAAACAGAAAACCAATGTTTAAACATTAAAGGAAAAGAGAGAGAAAGATGGAGATAGAATTCACATCACTCAACCGAGAATATTACATTTAAGAAAGAAAAAAATTATCCTCGTTGTTTTACGATTGAATTAATTTAACCTTAAAATTTGAGAGTGTATCAAATATTTACCCATGAATTTTATTTTTCAAATTAATTAGACATTTCGTCTTATTGGATTATCAATATATACGTGAAAGGTATGTCAGATCATTTTTTTAGGTCAATTTACACTTATATGAAAGGTCTGACATGCCTTTAACATGTTTATTGACGGTTCAATAGAATAAAAAACCCAATTAATTTAAAAAAATGAAATTCATTAACAAACAAACACTTTCTTAAATTTAATATCAAATTAATCAAATCATAAATTCACTTATATGGCATCGCCATTTGTTGAATATATTCAAATTTTACTTATTTTATGAGGCACAAATAAATCAAAATTTGATATCCATATATAATAAATTAATAACCTAATAAATTCACACCTTTCCCCCTCGAACAATGAAGTTTCAAAATTCGAATTCCCTCTCCCAATTATCTTAATTGATTAAAAAAAACATTCCCAATCTCTCTTCCTCTCTATCTATCCCTCTGTGTGACACAAGTGTTACAACCTAAGCCATTGATTGCATGGAGAATTAAGAGTAAGAATTAGATCACAACCGTATATTTATATGTCGTTTCACATGGAAGCACGTGCTAGTAAGTAACACCAAAAGTGTGTTTTGGACTGATGTTGAAAGGATCAATCCAATAACCTCTAAAGTCAACTTAACAGTCTTTTTGGGTGGACAGTGATGTCATCTTATTATTAACACCAATGATTTATGGAGAAATATCACACCGTGTGAGTTTCATACACATAACAATTGGTGTGCACGCCTCATGGTTAATAAGGATACACTGTTTCTTCACTTTTTTTTTGTTCTTTAATAGAAAAAAACTAGTAAGAACCCTAAACAAACAAACTTTGTTTATGGCGAAGATTAAGAGGGATTTAAATAAATTTAAATTTTTTTACAAATAAAATTAATTTGAAAATTTTCAAATGATAATTTAGAGATAGGTTAGTTTTCGGAGAGTCAATAAAAATAGGGTTTTAGGGACCAAAACCTAAGCAATAATAAAAAAACTATATTTAATTTTGAAAAACTTAATTAAGGGAAAGTTATTATATTCAAACAATTGACATGACGCAATTTCATTGATTCTCAATAAAAAAAATTAAGTATATATTTTTAAAATAAAAATTTTGTTGAATCTATGTATTATAGAGTATGAGTTTATTCTCTTTTTTTTTTCCTTATCTTTTAATCACCTATACGGATAATAATTTTGTTGAATTCATGATCTAGTAACTTTTATGAAATTATTAGCTAAATTTTTATTAAATCATATAATCAAGAGTATTTGTTATGTATTATGCCTTTTTTTTGGTCATGTCATAGGTTTTATTTTTCGCATTTTTAAGTCATTTTTTTCATTATCATGTAATATAAATTATGTTTGAAAATTAATTTAAATATGTTTTAATCAACTTTAAAACACAAACAATTTAAACATTTAAATAAATGCATAAATTATTACAATTAATTCTTGAAATGCAATTAATCGATACAAAATATAATTTTTCTTTGCATAACATTGCACGTTGAAACTCCAAATAATTCCAATAGAAATTAAATCTAGTATATTTGAAAAAGAAATATTAAATCATCATATTGATATGAGGATTTAGTGGTTAATAAATACGAAATCCTATCTTCTTTAGGAGGAATGATAATACTGCTAGTACTTTGAGAAGCCATTTAGGTAGTTAACTACCAAACCTTAAAAACAACAACCCACAGGATACGTGACAGAGACAAAAACCAATGTTCAAATGTGAACCCAAAAGCAAAATCACTGCTCATACAAAAAGGGGTTTCTGTCACACTTTTAGTAGTCTTACTGTAGTGGAGCCTACTAACGATACCTCGTCTGATCCGTCCTTTTGGGTCCCATTTTTTCCCCTTGTTTTCACTCCTTCATCGGTGGTTCTGTGTCTGTACACCAATCTCGCAGTCTTCCTTTGAAAATATATTAGACAAGCCACAAGAAACAGAAAATCTTTCATTTTTTCCCCTTATTTTCACTCCTTCATCGGTGGTTCTGTGTCTGTACACCAATCTCGCAGTCTTCCTTTGAAAATATATTAGACAAGCCACAAGAAACAGAAAATCTTTTTAGAGAGAGAGGGAGAGGGAGAGGGAGAGGGAGAGAGAGAGAGAGAGAGAGAGAGAGAGAGAGAGACGTTTTGGTTAGTAAATGAGACAAAGAAAGGGCTGAGAGAGTTTTTTTTCTTTGTATTTTGAAAAACAAACAAGAGGGTATTGAGGGTTTTATTTAGATTATTCTTTATTTCTCTTAAAAGGTAAGCTGATTTTTTGGCATTGATAAATTTCATTTTCTATAAAAATCTTCACTTTTGTCTACTCTATTTTTGAAAAATGGGTCTCTTTCGAATCTCTCTGTAAATGGTAATGTTCCATTACTTTCAATTCCACATTGAAAGCCAGAGTGTAAGTGTGTGTCTAAATCTCTATCATTGTCAACTATTTCTATATGACTATCCGATTGAATAGTCACTAGTTTTGCTTGAAGAATGAAGATACACTCTTTCTTGTGTTTTTGGTAATTAAGTGTCTTGATAAAGTTAATATCTCGTTTTGTAGGTTGATTGAGTTCGTGCAGAGACTGCAGAGAACACAGAGCGATTTGGTTTACTCGAAATTTGAGATTCTTGGCTTATCATTGGTGTTAAGGAATTGGGTTGAATGGTTTGGAGGCCAAGTTTGAATCTATGGTACTATTTTTGAGATTTTAAGCCTTGTAAGTTCTCAGATCTGGATTACAATGGAAATGTTATTAATTTTATTCTATTTGATTGAGAACTGGTTCTGCAGTTTTATAGTTTCCTTATATGTTGAATGACCTTTTTAGATCTATAATGCCCTAAAGTTTAAGCTTTATTGATTGTTCGTTCAGGTTTCAATTTTAGGAAGTGGGTTTCTTTTGTTCCTTGATGTATGGTGTCCTTGAATTAGGTTATATGGATCTTAGAAGCACAGAAAATGAGGATTTTTCATTGCTATTATACTTATTTTTACCAATTGTAGGTATCAATTTGGATTTTGTGATTCTTCTTTTATCTTTAGTATTATAGATGTTCTACTTCTATGTTGCTTCAAAAGGATTTTTCTTTTCTACTTCCCATTTCGTACTCGTGTACTCAAATAAAATCTGAAGGGATTTATTTATTAGGGTTAAGCCGTATCTATCAACTTTTATGCTCCCACTAGCTTGTGGCATGCGAAGTTAAAATTTCCATTCTTTACTTGGGCTGAGATATACACATTGTTTCCTTCAGTTTTATGGTGCAATTATTTGCTATAATGACAATGTTGTTTTCTTAACTAAAATAAGGATGATTATTATGAATATAGCATTCAATTTTACTGGTGATTCTAAGTCCTTTTACTCCATTTTCTGGTGTTACGTTACTGATTAAAGCCATTCTATTCGTTTCAGAGTGGCTTCTCTTATGTAGAGTGCATGCATTGGATTTGATATCTATTGGAGACAGGAATCTTGTTAATATGGATCTCCGAGAAGATAGCTCCAGGTTTGGGTCGTTTCCAGCAATGACCTCAAGGAATATGTCTACATCATCTTCTGCATTCTTTTCAGCGAATCAGTCACCCTTCTTTTCTCCAAGATCGCCAACGTGTCAACTATCAGAATCAACAAGGTCTGATGCTCATTTCGGAGGCATTCATTTAAGTGCTGATCCACTTAGCTCTAGTTCAGGTATTCGGGATCCTGAGTCTCTTGCAAATGTCAGATTTGCCTTGTCAGACATGTCGTTGACACCTGCTGCTTGTATATCAAGTGATTTCCAGAAGTTTGACCATGTTTCTTCAACAGCTGGTGTCTCTAACAGCATCCTATCTAGTTACGGCCATAACCAGAACGATGATTATTCTGGACTAAGAGGGAAGCATCGAAAGCATGGGAGAGATCACGAAATTCCATTTACTCCGGCTTCATTTTCACTTTCTTCTGCTAGGCTAAGGTGTTGTGATGTCTTCATAGGTTTGCATGGTCGCAAAGCTTCTTTATTGAGGTTTGTTAATTGGCTCCGGGCCGAGTTGGAGGTTCAAGGAATGAGTTGCTTTGTATCTGACAGAGCTCGATGTAGGAACTCTCGCAAACATGGAGCTGTTGAGAGGGCAATGGATGTTTCTTCATTTGGGGTTGTAATACTTACGAGGAAGTCATTCAAGAATCCGTTTACCATTGAGGAGCTACGCTTTTTTTCGAGCAAGGAGACTTTGGTCCCAATTTTCTTTGATTTGAGTCCTGGAGATTGCCTTGTCAGAGATATAGTTGAAAAGAGGGGAGAGCTGTGGGAAAAACATGGTGGTGAGCTATGGGTTTTGTATGGAGGGTTGGAGAAGGAGTGGAAGGAAGCTGTTCATGGTCTCTCAAGGGTTGATGAGTGGAAATTGGAAGCTCAGGATGGTAACTGGAGAGATTGTATAGTGAGAGCTGTCACACTATTGGCAATGAGGTTAGGGAGGAGAAGTGTTGTAGAGCGTTTGACTAAGTGGAGAGAGAAGGTAGAGAAAGATGAGTTCCCTTTCCCTCGAAATGAGAATTTTATTGGCAGGAAAAAGGAATTGTCCAAGCTAGAATTTATACTTTTTGGTGATGTTAGTGGAGAATCAGAAAGAGATTATTTTGAGCTCAAGGCTAGACCTAGAAGGAAGAATTTGACAATTGGGTGGGGTAAGAGCAGTTCAGTGGAGGAAAGGCACAGAGAACGGCAATGGGAGAGTGTCAGCCGGAAGGGTAAAGAAAAAGTAGCGTGGAAGGAGTCAGAAAAGGAGATTGAGATGAAAAGTAATGAATTTCCTCAAAGGCAGCACCAGCTAAGGCAAAAAAGCGGTGGACGTTATGCAAGGAGGAAAAGATCAAAGATTTTGTACGGGAAGGGCATTGCTTGCGTATCAGGGGACTCTGGAATTGGCAAGACGGAGCTTCTTCTGGAATTTGCCTACAGACATCACCAGAGATACAAGATGGTTCTATGGATTGGTGGGGAAAACCGATATGTTAGGCAAAATTATTTGAATCTCTGGTCATTTTTAGAAGTTGATGTGGGGTTAGAAAATTGCTTGGAGAAAAGCAGGATAAAGAGTTTTGAAGAGCAGGAGGAAGCAGCTATTTTCAGAGTTCGCAAAGAGCTCATGAGAAACATACCATTTCTGGTGGTGATTGATAACTTAGAGAGTGAAAAGGATTGGTGGGATCACAAGCTTGTGATGGATCTTCTTCCTCGTTTTGGTGGGGAGACCCACATTATAATATCCACGTGTCTTCCTCGTGTGATGAATTTGGAACCTTTGAAACTCTCTTACTTCTCTGGAGTTGAGGTAATGTCTTTGATGCAGGGAAGTATTAAAGACTACCCAATCACAGAAATTGATGCCCTCAGGGTTATTGAGGAGAAAGTTGGAAGATTGACTTTGGGCCTTGCGATTGTAGGGGCGATTTTATCTGAGCTACCCATAAATCCAAGCAGGCTATTGGATACCATTAACAGAATGCCTTTGAGGGATGTGTCATGGAGTGGTAGGGAAGCTCATTCATTGAGGAGAAACACTTTCCTGCTGCAACTCCTCGAGGTATGTTTATCAATATTCGATCATGCAGAGGGACCAAGGAGCTTGGCGACTAGAATGGTCCAGGCAAGTGGCTGGTTTGCTCCAGCTGCAATTCCTGTTTCTCTTTTAGCCCTAGCTGGTCATAAAATACCCGAGAAGCGTAAGGGGACCAAGTTGTGGAGAAAATTATTGCGTTCTTTAAGTTGTGGTTTTACTTCATCATACACCAAGAGATCAGAAGCAGAAGCAGAAGCAGCGTCTATGTTATTGAGATTTAATATAGCAAGAAGTAGTACCAAGCAAGGTTACATCCATATCAATGAGGTCATCAAACTTTATGCTCGAAAGAGAGGAGTTAATGGAGTCGCACATGCCATGGTTCAAGCCATCATAAGTCGTGGGTCTATATCCCAACATTCAGAACATATTTGGGCAGCATGTTTCTTGGTATTTGGATTTGGTAATGATCCTACTGCTGTTGAGCTCAAGGTCTCAGAGTTGTTATACCTTGTCAAAGAATTGGTTTTGCCTCTTGCAATTCGGACATTCATTACATTCTCTCGGTGCAGTGCTGCTCTAGAACTCCTGCGTCTGTGCACCAATGCTTTGGAAGCAGCAGACCAAGCTTTTGTTACCCCAGTTGAGAAGTGGTTGGATAAATCAGTTTGCTGGAGACCCATCCAGACTAATGCTCAGTTGAATCCATGCCTTTGGCAGGAGTTAGCACTATCAAGAGCCACTCTGCTAGAAACTAGAGCCAAACAACTGTTAAGAGGGGGACAGTTCGATATAGGGGATGATCTAATTAGGAAGGCTATTTTTATTAGAACTTCAATTTGTGGTGAGGATCATCCAGACACCATATCTGCTCGTGAAACTCTGAGCAAAATCACCAGACTTCTTACAAATTGTCAAATTCATACTTCACCATAGATTCTATATTTATTGTGAGAAAATTTTGCATTAGATTATACGTAGTTTACTAATAAAACTAATGTAAACAATTCAGAGAAATTTTCTATACCATTTTAACTCTGAATGAGATTCCTTTCCATTTCTAAATTTCCTTATTTTCTGTTATATTAATGTGAATCACAATCATTGGTATCATCTTCATTTTGTTTCTTTAAATGCTTTCCTAAGTTCTCGCCAAAAATGAACATTTTGGCTATAGTTTTGTAGGTGATCCTTGTCAATCAGATCTTTTATTTTGTTACCTCGTCTTCAAATGTAGGCAGAGACCATCAAAGAACTGTGATGGCAAGTCTTGGGCTGACAAGTACAAGAAAGTGGGTTCAAATCTTTAGAGCAGGCACTTGATGCAGAAAAGTGCTGAAGATAGGAGTACATGAACCACACCACTCCTAAGACCTTCTTCAGCGGGTCCCTAAGTGTGTAATGACCCTTTTAATATCTCTCATATGTTGGAGTTTTTGTACATTTTAAATTGAGCTGAAATATTTATTGTGTCATTTCAATCTGATCTCTCCATTATCTTGTGCTATTTTCTATACGCAGAGAGCCTTCAACCACGTACGGGGCTTTGTCTATACATAAAAGTTGATCCTTGTCATTCGAATTATATCTAGTCATTAATAGCCATTGTACAATTGGCTCCACAACTGACAAAAATGGCCAAGTAATTTTATGTTTTACTTCTCTTCATGAGGCTTAAGATTTGACTTGGTGCATAACTTGACAGTTTCAGCTGAATTAGGAAGATGCTTTTTCACAATTAGAGTCGGATGAAAAACAGCCATGAAAGCGATCCAGATTTATCGTTTTTAAGTTCATTGAGAAGGGAAGATTGATGTAATTTGCCTTAAATTTTCTGAATCAAGAATGGTCAATAAAATTACGAGTCTTACACAGGTTTGCACTTCAAGGTTTATAATATACTGATGGAATTTTGACCAGGGATCCACCCAGTCTCATTGTCTGGAATGATAAAACTGGCTGTGTTCATGTGCAAGGTTAGAGTCTGGAGACAACAGATACAAGTGGAATGATAGAGAAGGTACATTGGAAATTTGCAGTAAGATTTTATACCCAGGTCTAGTTCTTGAACTTGTTGTACTCGATTGCTATTTTTATCATTTATTATCCTTAATTTCTTTCTCTATTTACTATTTAGTACGTCTTTTCCCTATAATTAGATTTTATCCGTAATACATGAATGTTCACTTGATGCAATATGAGCTAATATTTGTTTTGAAATTAGCCAATTTTAGAATTTTTGGGTGGGCTTTATTGATAGAATGATTTTCAAATGGTCATTTACAGTCTTTTACCATCTTAACGGTTACCAGAGTAGTAACTTGAACTTGAAGAAAACTTATTAGCAAGATCAGCCATATATATTAGGTTAATGGGTGAAATGACTTGAACTGATGATAAACATTGGAAGGATTCAAATACAGTGGTTCGGCTAGTAACACAATAAGTTTGGCTGTTCCTCACATGAGTTGGCAGTCCTCACAACTTGTGGGGCGGATTTGTTTCAAAGATGACCAGGAACATGGCCAAGATCAGCCATATATTGTTATTTTCCCATGTTAGATGTACTTTTGAAAAAATAACTATGAAGAGATTTGTTGATGGCTAAGCAAGCTTTAAGAGGTACTTTACTAATGTCTTCTTTTATGAAATATGCAACTTGGCAAAGAAAACATTTTCATTTACTTTACTACTTCCCACATATTTACCTTCTTTAGTATTCACTGAAACATTGACCTTTCATTTTTCCCCCTTTTCTTTCCTTCTCTGAGTGTTCTGACTTGTCTGGTAGTCTTCTGAATCTCAGTTATAACTGGAAGGCACATTCTGTGGTTCTTCAAACAGAAAAATCAAAATCTATAAGATTTTGGTTAGTTACTAAAATCTGGGAACATAAGCTAATAATCAAATGTCCTTGTGAACAACACAGCTCTCAGTACAATATAATATTTTTGGTGGCTTCTTCTGGGTCATATCAGGCTGTTTCTTCTTTAGATTCTTGGAAAATACTCTGATTTTTCCTATGGGTTTGTATACATGTTCTGCAGTAGGATTTTAGTGTAACCAAGCTATCTTACCTGTAACATGTAGAAGCTGGTAAGTTCAACTGTTTTCCAAATAGTTGTTTTCATTCTATCTGGATTATGCAAGTTGCTCTTCATCTGACCTGTCTAATGTTTTCTATGTATGCTGGACTGAAACCAAGTAATAGCTTAGCACGAATATTGGAAGTAAGCTGACTTGATCAAAGTACAAAACTTCAGAGCTCGCTTTTCTGATATACATGTATATCTGATATATTGCATGTGGTTCTAAAGGCAGAGGGACGTAATGGCTTATGCCTTATTGGCTCTCATATCGTTTTCACTCTCCAGTTAACAAAAATGTCTAAATGCATATACATTTACTAAGTCTGCCTAATGTAAGATTGTATTGGATTTTGCTCATCAAATAAAGATATCCTATTGGATTCTGTTATTAATGAGATCTATGCTACGTTTTCTCCTTTTGGGTTGATGGTTCATCTTCTGAGCTATTTAGCAGCATGCATAGACTGTTATCGGTGAAATATTGCAGGAAAACCCAAATAGGTGGAGGTGGCTAACTGGTCAGGATCAGGAACAACCCTTTGAGGCAGTGAGCATAAATCCTTTGAGTATGGTCTAAATGATGAAGTTTAAATTTCTTTTTTCTGTTCTCATTTTTTTTTCGAGACATGTTTTTATTTATTTATATGTCATAGGTGTTACTCTGTGGTATGTGATAAGGTAATGAAAAACCTCAACAGCCATTCTGTCCCTGAGACATGAGCAACGCCTGGGCAGCCCTGGGTAAGAGGATGAGATGATTTCGAGAAAGTTGCCCATGGCCCCAGGACAGGGAATCATTAGCTTTGCTGTTATTTTGAAGAGCTTGTTTTTGTATTTTCTCCATTCCTAAGAGAAATATAAGCTCTTCTCTTGATTTTGACCAATTCACCAAATTAGCTTTCTTAGAGAACCTCAATTACAGAAAATTATTAGGGTTTTTAATCTCATTTTGTAATGATGAAAAAAAAGGCTTCTCTTGTGAAATGCTTGGACAGCTGCAATTTATGCAATGTGGACTAAGAAACAAAGAAACCATTATAGTGTAGTAGTGTCACTCCTAAGTCTGATGATGTGTTGCTTAAAGAAATTTTAGTAGATAAGATTAGGATTGATAATTTGATACTTAGTGGTATTGTAAATGTAAGGAACTCCCTGCAGAATATGAGATTATGTACAAATTGGAGTTTACATGAAAATATTTTAGGGTGAGTGACAGACTGAGTGATAAGAGTTGGAAGATGATATTGGAGCTCCAAAATCAGCTCCAAACCAAGGATATCAATACTCAGACTAGGTACCTCTTTCTTTATCGGTGAGGTATCTACCGGTACCACTCTATTTTGGAGTATCGTTTCAGATTAAATGGTGTATTACAATAAATCTATTATATACGTATTAAAATAATTCATTTATTTATTTTTTTTAAAAGAGAAAAAAACTTGATATTGATATTATTGGTACCACTGAAACCGGCCAGTATCAATCAATACAAAACACAAGATGGTATCAAGGGTGTTCTATAATGATCAGCCTCCAAAATCATTAATGATACAATACGATATTTCTAACTGAAAATTTGTGGAACGCTTAACCCTAAGCTAAGCTAGGTTAAGATTCTTATTATATACTAAAACATTCACAAGGAAAAACTCGCACGAAAGAGTAATCAAGAGAGCGATTAAAGAATCACTCAAAAGGAGATCATTCACCTAAAGGTGAGGTAAGAAGATGATTATTCACTGACATGGCGATGCATATGCTCAGCAACGTCATTTTGTCCAGGTTTATGAATTATGGAAAAAAATGTTGTTTTTATTGTAGTAGAGAACATAAGTGCAATCATTCACAAAAATAATGTAGTATTTAAACCTTAAATTTGAAAAACCAAAAGAACTCCAAACATTAAAATGAACTAAATATAAGGGAACTGAAGCATGATGATTATTTGACTCAAAAGGCAATCGATGCGATTTGCCCAATTAAAGTACGAGACTTAGATGAACTAATTAAATTTCATTGATGCAACAAATTAAGAATTCTAGGACCTAAACGTTGATGCTAGAGATCCCCATTCAGCGGATAGAGGTCACCATCAGACTTGGAAACCAAAAGAACTCTCCCCATGTGAATATCCTTCACCAAAAAACCAGATGATGAGAATTCAACAGTAACATTACTGTTCTTACATAATTTCTTAGCAGAGAAAAGATTCTTAGAGAGATGAGGAACATGCATGACAAAAGAAAGAGAAAGCAAGCCATTAGTAGTGTGTAAAGATGACGAACCAATTTGTTTAATAGGCAGTATCCATGACTGACTAAAATTTTCTATGTACCGGTATAAGGCTTAGCATGAGAAATCTGACCATCATCCGGAGTCTTGTGAGCTGCAGCACCAGGATACCAGGAAGAATCAAAAGACTAACCAATGGACATAGTAGAAAAGGCTTTGGGAAGCTCAGAAGCAGAATAAGCCTGATTAAACCTGTTTTGTGCACCGAAGTGCAGAATGACCAGTCATGGAACATATCGGAGCACCAAGTAAACCATCCGACGAAGAAGCAATAGAATGACCAAAAAAAGAGAACCGGGATGGTTTCCACGATCAAAACCAGAGCCATTTCAATCACGTGGCTGCCAAAAGTCAGAAACACCAGTCACGCTGCTGCCAGGAATCAGCACCACCTCCACTCACGTTTTAAGTTCTTATAAATATTCTTAGGTCGATAATAAGAAACTTTTGGCAGGACGTAGCTTTATTCTATAGTGAACCTGAATAAATCTTGTCATCTTTTTTTTCTGTTTATAATTCGTATGATTAACAGATCTCAAATCGAATCGTTCATATTCTACCATCACCATCAACAAGAATTTTATGAAGGCACACAAAGGAACCATCAATATAGCCCAAGAGATCATGGCTAATAAGTACCGGTAGAAATCGAGATTTCCAAAGAAATAATTATTGCAGTCCATTGTCAGGGAAACGAGATGAGTGATATTCGGTGCAGCCAATAAAGGAGGTGAGAATGCAGCTTGAGGCATGGCAGAATTTTTTTTGTTAATTGACCCTAAACTTTTGTTTGTTGCAGCCCTGTTTATTTTTGTAATTTAGAAAACTTTAATGTCAGTATATCCACAAAATAATATTATCAATAAAATATTTTAAAATTACCAATAAAATTTTAAATAAATTTAAAACCGACTGAACAAATATTCCTTGGTTACATGAGAAGTGCTGTATGTAGTTCTGTACTAGCTACAGAGCCCACTTTTCGTCAAAAGGTGATGGAAAGAAAGTAAATTTTACTCTTTATTTGGTGAGTTGCAATAAAATAAAAATATTACCATCTCAAATTGCCCCCACGCAGGATCGAACTACGGACCTTCAGTTTACAAGACTGACGCTCTACCACTGAGCTATAGGGGCTGGCTTGTGTCAATATGTTTTTATTTTAAATATTTATTAGATCTGTAATTGGGTAATCTACAGCTTTACTCAATGATAAACCCAGCTTTGATAAGCATATCAAAAGGCATAGGCCAAGAGTTAGAAACCACACAAATCAGATAATCTGAATTGAGGCAACCATCAGGGTCCAAACTAGACTCTATAATTATTCGACATGTATGGACCGAAAGATTGCACGTATTTGAAGGATTAGTTGGGGTAAAACCCTCGATATCCCTTCTAAGAAAAGAAAAGAACAGAAATCTTTAATTAAGCTCGAGTATCTTTAATCAAATGTTTAGAATAACGTCTATTTGAACTCAATGATCATCATAAGTTACCGATATCCATAAATGCTTTTAGGTTAAATTTTTTTCCCCAAAAAATAATTATATTTTGAGAAATTTTTTTATATTTCATCTCGATATCATTAGAGTGTGAAACTCAGTAATTTCTCGATATCATTGAAAAATTATTTACCGCACGTAGTTCCCTAAACCAATACCATTATTTTCTTCTCCAGTGTGAGACAAAGATATAGAAAGGGGATGATTTTTCAGGACAAGAAAAAAAAAAAAAAAATCAAACATCTTCAGTTCATATGTAACCAGCTGAAGAATTTATGAGCTCTTCAATGTCACGGTCTTTGACAATGTGCCCAAATGGAGTAAAAACTGAAATAAAATGTGAGAAAACATGAAAGAACATCTTCATCAAGATATCAATGCAATTATTTGGTCCAGATAGGTCACATCTTCTGAGAAATTTATGCATGCAATGACACATACACAAAGCATAATACACTTATTTTAGTCCCAACAGCAAACGGATATTTGAAGCATTAAGCTAGAGTTAATTAATTTAC
Source organism: Bretschneidera sinensis (assembly GCA_023935145.1). Taxonomy (NCBI): domain Eukaryota; kingdom Viridiplantae; phylum Streptophyta; class Magnoliopsida; order Brassicales; family Akaniaceae; genus Bretschneidera; species Bretschneidera sinensis. The sequence continues at coordinate 14,226,273 of CM043703.1, forward strand.
ACAACAATCCATGGAAAATAAAGAAAGAAGGGGTAGGAATTTTTCCGTAAGCCTTCGGATATGTCAAGTTCCATTTTCCAGGGGATAATATCATGTACAGAGACAATTTTATACGAGGTGCATTATGCACGGCTAGGGATCAGGTTGGCCAGCAATCGCATCATCATCAGAGCCATAATCATCATCTTCACTCAGCTCCTCATCACTAGACTTTTCCTCAGTGGCTGCCCCGATATCTTCTGGCTTGGCATATTTCTCACAGTACTCTGAAGAATGAAACAGTTGTAAGCAAGAAAAATATAATTTCTGATGAGAGTAGATGCCAGACAGAAATACTGACAATGAGCTACAGGTGTCATAGTCAGAAGCTAAATGGTGGATTATGATTTGAAAGGAATACTTGGTGATAAAACCATGGCTTCACATTCTATCCTTTGATTACAAAGTAGCACTGAACAACTATCATGCACTTCTTCATTTAAGGCCGCTAAGTGGTTATCAAAAAAACTAGCAGCATTCAACTCAGTGGTTATCACCCCAAGTCTAAGAATTAAGTACTTGGATGTCTTGAGATCCTTGGGTCCATTCCCCGGGCCAGCAATTCCCTAACGGATAAAGAGAGAAGTTGTGGTGTGGGTTGTGTGGGAATAGGGTAGGTTAGATTCATCGCTGTAAATATATAAAAAAAAGGCTGCTAAAAGCAGTTACTACTGTTACTAAGATTCAGTGTTGTAGATAAATCAACCTCTTTAAGAACATAAGTAGATTTACAAGAGAACGAGGAGATAGATGACAAGACATGTAATAGTTGTAGCACCATAAGCAGAGGCATGGGCCTATTGCCAGCTTTTCTTTGTTCTATAAATGAAATCAATGTACCTTTGCCAAAGTTTGATATTTGAAATGATTTGACTTTTAAAGTTACAAAATACCATGATCTTTAATTTCTTTGTTTTACATATACCATTATTTCTACTTTATCCAGCAACATCGTAAAGGCTCCTCCTATATACCTTCTTTAACTCACAAAATCAGAAACTCATAGGTTAAAAAAAAAACTAAGGACAGGCAATGCCATAGAGCACAAAATCTTTGGTAAAAAAACTCAAAATACCTGTTTTGTTTTCTTAGTAGCAAGTTATATTCCGATAAAATAATTCTTTCGAATTGAAATGCAGTGCTGAAAGCAGCAATTGCAATTGACCTTCTACAGACTATAATAGTATAATCCATAAACCTAAGTGTTCATATATAATGACATATAATCTATCATTCAATGGTCTCATGCAACCGTGTCACCAATTATGTGTCTTCTAATCGAATCTCCTTCTAGCAAATTTTTCTACTCCATGTAACTATTAAACCTTGAATTAACATGGATAGCTCACCCCCACAAAAGAAGTTCCTTTTAATGTTTATAACTGCTAATCTTTTCTGCATGCTACTCACTTTACTTGCAACTTTGAAGCGAAAACAAAAATCTTGGGAGCTAATGTATAAAACTGCCATATGCACGCAATAAACCTATTTATAAAACCCCAGAGCCCATGAAAGTAAAACATGGTATGTTATTTTTAGATGGTTGCACATGATCAAAAAAACATTCTACATGATCAAAAAAATTTGCATGATGATTATTCTGAAGTGAAGTTGCAACATAACTAGCAAACCAAAAGCGAAAAGGAAATTGAAAACATCACTTCCTCATTCGGAACACAGAAAGAAAAGGGTATTGTACTTTGAGAACAGAACAAATGCGCCGCAATATGCTACTCAAGCACTTTTCATGAAAGAGGTATACCTATTCAGAGACACAAGAGACTGAAAAGTGATAGTAATAGAATGAAGAGATGTTAGCGCAAACCAAACAGTCACTGAAACAGAGAGGACTGCTAGAAACATTAATGGAAAGGAATGAAGCAACTACAACTACTAGAAACAATTGAGTCTTGACTATATAACAGGTTCAAAGTTAATTACAATTTTTTGACAGACTTTAGTACTTTAAACCTCTAAAATGCGGTCAAATCCAAAGTTTCTGTGACTTTAAGAAATGGGATCTTTAGGAATCACCGCCATTGAATTCCAATCCAAGGAAACTGTAAATGTTGAAGAAAACTAAAGAAGTATCAAAAGTCTTATTTGAGCCACTAAAACGCACAAGCATTATATCATTATAGCATAGAAGCTTGAGAACAATTTGCTACCTTTTACTCTTTGCTCATAAACAGCATGATCACGCATCATTAAAGCAGCAGCTTCTCCATTCAATGGATCTGATGGGTTGGGATACAGAAGAAGCTGAGGAAGAAACACTTCAAACACATTCACCAGATCTGAAAAGGAACACGAAAAAAAAGGAAATAAGAATCTGATTGTGAGATTGTCAACTTCTAAAGGTAACAACACTAATTAGAAAGCCAGAAAGAATCTATGATGAGAGTAATATATTTCATTGTATCTGCAAGAACTAATAGTTTATATGAATTAGAAGATATTAATTTTGTTGGTTTACCGAACATGGGGCTCCAAGTCTGATTGATAACATCTAAACAAACTGAACCAGACCTGAAACTCGAAGGACAAGCAAGAATTAAGCTTCAAAACAAACTTTTCAGTAAAGTTTGGTGTTCTAACTAGCCCCATAAAAGAGAGAATACTAGCATAAAAAAATAAAAAAAAAAACTAAAGTCTTGGAATTTTAACATCTAAACACTCACATTTCATCAACATTTGGGTGGTAGATTTTGTTGACGAAGCCAACAGAAGGAGATTTATAAGGATAAGCATCTGGCAGCTCCACCCTTATCTTCCACACACCTCCCTGATAAATACCTGCCATATCACATATACAACAATAAAAACCCAAAAGATATTATATGATTCAAAACTAAAACAAACCCAGAAACAATCAACCAATAAACTTTATCCTCATTGGGGGAAATCGGAGAGCACCAAAGTTGCAGCCCATGGAAGAAGCAGAAGTAAATAGTAAAGAGGGGGAAAACAGATGGAACATAAATTGACACAATAAGTACATTTGTTAATGAGCACAAAACAATGGTCAAAATGATCGAATCAAGAAAACCCAGCACCAAATTACCACAAAAGGAAGGTCAATTACAGTGAAATTGAAAAGTGAACAATATTGAAAGGTAAATCTATAGCTCAGAGCATCTGCATACAGTCAACAAAGTTTTTTTTTTATAAAAAAAAAGAAACGGAAAAAGGAAAAAAAAAACTCATACAGCAAACATAAAAAAAAAATAGTTCAATTTACACACAGAAACACATAGATCATATAAAATTGAAAACAAAAAAGATACGGGTATGGATGATTTTACTCTCTTTTGGTCCATTGAATTCCACAAAGAACTCCTGCATGCCATCATTGATCATCTCCACCTTGTAGTCACTCATCATCCTAGTTCACATCAATCAAACCAAAAACAAAATCAAATCAAACAAAGCCAAAACCATAGGAAAAAAGGAAAGAGGAAGAATAATCAATTAACTATGAATTTAAGCATTTACAGTTTCATCAAATCCATCTCTCTGCGTTTGCTTGGAGAAGACATTTTTCCCCTTATTTTTTCTCCTCGGGGTTTTGGATTTATTTTTTCAACAGTAGCAAAGAGTTTTCTCCACAAACAAAGAGGACCCCAAAGTGGTTTCAGACATCAATGACTGAAACGAGGACTATATGTTTACGCACACATGGATCCGTCTCCTCCATAGTAATTTAGTCTCAGTAACTGTAAATTTCTCGATTTGTTTTCTTTTCATTTTTCCCCCTTTTACCATAATGAGTAAGTAATATTTTTTTTAGAAAGATAATGAGTAAATTATTATTTACAGATAAATACACAATAGTTTTTTTTATTTTATTTTTATAATTACACACAATAAATTTTTGTATAGTAAGATTTTTTGGTTGATTTAGGTCTAAACCGTTGGATCTAGACCAGTTAAAAATTTCACTGATAATATTAAATTTTTTATTGATAATGTTAATTTTTAAATCCTACATTTATATTGACATTATCAATAAAACTTCTTAAAATTACTAGTGAAGTTTTTAACTGATATAAAAACCAATCAAGAATTTTTGCTTGCATAGAGTTACATAAGTAATGAGTAGTTAATAAATTTTACTATTTTAGTATATTGCATGCTCTCTATTTGTATTATCTCATAATTGGATAAAAGATAGATGATATTAATAACTAAAAGTTTGTAAATATATATGGATGACTTGAAAGACATGATTATATGAGCACAAATCTTTTGAATTATGGCTCAATCTTACTTTTAATTTTATCTTGCTACTAGTATTTGTTATTATTGCATTATGTAATTTCAGGGTATTTTCTCCCTACCAATCAAATAGTGACATGTGGTACCCTTTCTAAATGGTAAAAAATGAACTTTCAAACAAAAAAAGTACAATCAATAAAATAGTTACAATAGCAAAGAGTAAAACGATAACTTCACTCGTAAACTTTAGTCAACATAACTTTAGTTTCACAGAAACACTTATCTATAGCTTTTTTAAATGAATTCTTTTCAAAATATCATATAAAAAGTTTTCATCACTTTATAGGTATCTTAAAACTTTGATATTTTTTTTTGTTGTTTTCTGATTCTGATTTTTATGCTACACTCGTGGGATTGCCTATCACATTTTCGACATAACATGCGGTAACTATAATAATGCAATATCTTTTCTAAAAAAATGTATTTTTTTGGGTTTTAGGTCGATTGCAATTTGACACATTTATTTTGTAGTTATGTATGTTTGCTATATATATATATATATATATATAGACATGGAGGTAATCAAATCATCTTATCCCTTGTCAATGTAAAAAAAGAAAAGAAATTCATGCTAGTATTTTTTTTTTTAATTTTGCCAAAGCAACTATAACATTAACTAAGGAAAAATGACAACAAACTTTTGAAACTTAGGTTCTTTTGTTGATGTAAGAATCAATGATATTTTCTCTAGTTGGCTCATTAGTGTCAAGATGTCTTTTGACAACATTATAGACATTTCATCTTGGTGTGTTGACAAAACCATTTCAACAAAAATGTTAAATGCCTACCAAAACCACATTGAGGAGAAATATTTTTTTTAGGTATGGGAAAATAATACAAATAGAAGAAAACAAGGGGAATTAAGTGAATATACCAGAACTTAGGACATCATTGGTTTAAAACACCAATAATAAAATAAAACGAATTACTATTGCTTGCACCATACAGATTCCACATAGCTTGTACGTATATTACTCGTCTCGCTTTCTTTATCTCTTTCGTTACCTATCTTGCCGCCACCCAAATTGTTTAAACTTTTTTTTTTTACTTCTTTTAATTATTCGTTTGATAAGATGGCTTATCATCAATTTGATCGTAGCCGTCACGCAATCTCTGTATAATCAGGCTGGCAAAAAGGGTAAAAAAAAAAAAAAAAAAAAACAGGAACTTAAAATCTAAGAAAAAAATCAGTTAATTAAATTTTTGGGTTGATTTTGTTTCGAAATTCTTATACATTTTGGTTATCGATTTGATTATGATCTTTTTTTTCTTTCTAAAATGCCGGTTAACCAAAATGATAATCTACAAATAAATATTATAAATAATATCTGCATTTTAATTTTCATTAGATTTGATTTGGCGGAGAATGAGTAAGAGAAAATGAAAGAATTTAGGGAAATATCATTTTCCTTTTCTTCCCTCTCGATCCAACCATAATGTTCACAAAAGAAGAAACAGTCAAGAGTTTTTATTATATGTTTAGTAGGTTTTTTTAATCTTACTTAGTTTATATAATTTTTATCTAGTAATCTCTTAGTCCTAATATGTTTGATATTTATATCAATTAATTAATAATATGAAATTTTTTTATTTGATTCTTAATTTTAACATGGTATTAAAGCTCAAGGTTTGAGATTTTGAAAGTGATCTAAGACAAACACCTTTAATATATACATAGTTTAAAATCTTTTTTTAGATTTTGTTTGTTTTTTTTTTGGTGCGAAAAAAGGCAGTAAAAAAGTGTTTTTTTTAAAAAGAAGTCGTTACAAAAAAAATATTCGAAGAGTTCAAAAAGAAGTTGAAAAAAGAGAGTTCAAGAATAAGAAAAAAAAATAATTCAAGAAGAAGAAGAGTTCCTCACCCCAATGTTGATGTTGTTAACCCGAACGAAAAAAAAAAAGTCAAGTCTTGTAATTGTTTGACGTGGGTGCGGAGCCTCGACTTGTTCTCATAATTTCGAATTTGATGAAGTTTGTTGTTGATATAAGTTTCTTTGTAATAAGTGGATGCATGTATATTCTCCAACTTGAGAGAAAGTGTTGAGAATTCTAATTAGGATTTATATTGAGAGTCTTAATTATGTATGTGTCCTAATAGGGTTTTTTGTCTTACTTAGTTTATATCTATCTTATCTAGTTATGGCTCTTAGTCCTATCAGGTTTGATATTTATTAAGTGTATAAGACTGTTGAATTGTATTCCAATCAATCAATTAATAATCCAAAATTCTTTTTTTCAACTCTTAATTTCAACAAGTTTGAACACCTTTTAATCATTGATATTCATCTAACATTTGGGAGTGAAACAACAAACTAAAATATAAATTTAATGTGATTTAAAGAATTCAAAACGGCAACTGCCATACGCACATCTTAAAAGAAAGAATGAAATAACTCAAGTTCTGAGAACCACTGTCCGCATACAACCTCTCCTCCCCTCCCCGCCCGCAATCCCCCGAAAATAACCCTTCCTCCAAAGTGATGGCACCTGGTCTTAGATGACAGAAAACTCACAACAATGCAATGCATCAGCCGCATTAGTAGAGCATATAGCTTCCAGAATTGGCATTGCACAAGTAGGTATTTGATGGCTGCCCACTTCAAGAGTTATGAAGTACTGTGTCAAAAATGCATCACCCATGAGTTTCATGATCATAACTCAATAAAAATTTCAACTCACTGGATGATGCTGTAACGGTTTCGATGGAGGAGAGACAACTGTTGCAAGACTTTGATGAAAGGTAGGTAAATGTCTGATCAAAGTGAATAATTCCTCACCCACACACTCCTGTCTAGTCCAAATCAGTGCACTGATTATTCTGAGAACATATCAACAACTTGGATCCGGGAACTTTAACGGCCTCATGCCCAAAACAGTAACTTACTGATCCGAACTCTGATTCATCATCATCACTGTCAATATGTTTTGGAGTCACCCGATTCTGATAACTTCTGCGTTGTATAAGAAATACATTCAAGTAATAGCTCACTAAGTCTTCCCTCGTCTTCCTACGAAAGCACTTAGATGCATTGTCCCAAAAGGACACGCTTAGAGAGGGGAGATTTAAAGTTACCATATTTTTAAATGTATTTTCTTCTCCAACTGTCCATCTAAGTGACACCTCCTCACCCATCCGATCGAATCTCCATTTGTAAAAAACTGTACCAAGTGCAAGCTTCAATTTCATCCTCTTCTCAGCAATGTGAAATCTAACACATTCGACAGAACCTGGAAGACGGCAGCTGCATGAATCTGGCCTTCCCCTCCCAATCAAGTCCATTTCAAACAAGGAACTTTGCTCTCCATGTTCCAAAGGCCATATGCGAGTGCCTAACCATTTAGAGTCACTATCAGAAACCACTCCAGTCCATTTAGGGACTTCAGCCTGAAAAAGAGGGCCCACAGAAACATGCCTTACAAGGTACTCATTCCCAGATTGGCCTATAGTTGTATTTGATGCCAGAAAATCAACAGCCTCTGGTGCTTGCTTCCTAAAACCATTCTCAGACTTTGTCTTCTGGGGACTCTTTGATTTCTGGGGACTCGTTGATTTACTTTGAGAGGCTGAACATGAATTGCAACAAGAGCATAAGCGAGATTTTATTAAAGCAGGAAGCCTGTCACTGCATCTTAACCTCTCTGGGGATTGTCGGAAGTCCTCGTATATGGATGGATTCATCTTTTGATTGCTCTGCAAGTTTAGACTATGAACTGTTTTATAAAATTGAAAAATTTAAAACTTACTAGAAATTAAAAGGAAAAACAAAACAAAACAACAATAGTAACAAATAGAACTTCAGTAGAAGTGTCATTATCCACTTCTGGTCCTACAAAAGTGGGGTGCTGGAAGGGTGAAGAAATAGAACTTTAGTAAAACCTACAAATCTCATTAGTTAAACATTACAAATCATTGAAAATTCATTTACTCGAACTTCTGTATTCATAGCCCTTATAAGTGGCAACTAGCAGCCTTTGGCTCAATGGTTATTGCCTCAAGTCAAATGTACTTGAACACTCATCGCTGTAGGGAGGGTTGTCGTGTGGGGGGATAGGGATTAAAGGTAGGTTAGATCATCGCTGTAAAAAAAATCTTTATCAGTGGCATTCATTAAGGTTCCAATGGCTGAGCAGCACCATGACCAACAACGATAATAAGTTTGTGCACATGTACACGTTTGAGCATGTTGCCTTGCATTTAGGGGTGGCCATGAGTCGACCTACTCGAAACCTGGCTCGAGGCGGCTTAGCTTGGTAAGGCTTCAAGAGGAGCTCGAGCTCATTCCTAGACTCATTATAAATAATGAGCTGAGCTCAAGTTGATAGCTATATCGCTAGTCACTTTGTAGCTTGGCTCGAATATATATTATTTATTTTAACATAAATATATATAACCTCTCGTTTGGGCTCGAAAGTTCGAAAAATATATATTCAACTAGAGCTGAGCTCGAATCTAACTTGAGCTTAACCTCAAGAAAATTAGCTTGAGCTCAGCTCCAGTCTGGATTTTCATGCTTGTCACTGATGTCCACATGCGTGGATGCATGATGCATCTTTTCTGCACAATCCAATCATGCATATTATGACATTTATGTAAGCAATTTAATATTCTATTGAAATTCATGCTCTTTTCTCACAATTTGTCTAATTCCCAAAATGCTACTCTCTAAAATCAAGAATTAGCCCATTATTCTCCCAAGAGAAATACCTGCACACTTCACCATTTCACAAATTACACTCTTTTCCTGACTATGTACTTAAAGCATTACACTGAATGGGATATTGCTTGTTCTGAAGTAAGCATATTCCAGTTGAGAATATTTAGATGGATCAGGAGAATCAATAGAGAACCAACAAAACCATCAATAGAAAGTACATTAGGATGAAAGAGGTTGGTAGAATTGCCTGTTTTGGGCATGTATAAAGCAGGCCGTTGCCAAAAGCAACCATAAAGAAAGGCAAGCTAAAGGCACTACACATAAGTAGACAACGGAGGTTTTATTTTCTCTTTCAAAAAAGGAACTGAAAAAATAAGATTATGTTTCGCAGGATAAATAATTAAGATAAGGAACTTAAATTACAATCATGAATAGAAGTTTCATGTTAAGAAACAGAGAGAAAAAAAAGTCCCCTAATGACGTAGCAAAGGAAGACAGAATATGTTATATTTTGAGATTTTGGGTTATATTGATTTATTTGTGGGTCATTATGGGATATTTTGTAATACTACTAGTTGGAGTAGCACGTGCAAGGAACATGTTAGTTTCTTTAATTATGAGTTAATATGATAATTACTTGTTTCTATCAACTATAAAAATACTAAATAGTTAAGGCTTAGATTAATGAGCATTATGAATTTCATTTTCTACCCTAGGACAAACAAATACTACTTTCATCCAATTAAATCATAAATAGCAGTTGTACATATAAGCAAATAAAGTGAAACCAAAAAACAATTGGAAGAAAATAGTATGAAATTATAGTAAGAAATTGAACAACCTAATAGTTAAAACCTTCATACACACCTTTCAACAACCCATTATAATATACCCTAAAGAATTACATAGCCCTCAAGTCTAAATTCCCTGCAAACTTCAGACTATATAATCTGGGAAGTAGATTCAGTCCTCTTCAGACCTATAAGGATCTAAATAGACGTTGAAAAAAAAATATTTTTTCATTTTTTTGTAAGTACAAATTGTATAAATAGCACCAAGGGGGTGCAACCCAAAAACAAAGGCCTATCTACAAGTAAGTCTATAAAATCCACTAACTCCTCATTTACAAATTAAATTCCCTTATACCAAAAACAAGAGTATTAAGCCATCTACTTTTAGTGGTATCAAATGAGCTCTCTATACAACTGTAATTCATAACATTCATCTTTATTTTCTTGATAAATAACCCACTAAATGTTCTCGTATAATTTCTTGCAACTTCATATATAGGTGTTATGGCAATATCTCAGCCAAGTGTTTAAATAGGGTGAACCCAAACATGATAATAATGTTGGGGTGTGGGTTCTAGGAAACCTCAAGGAGCATCTAGGATCTCCATGAAGCTCCCCACTTTATGGATAATGTTGGTGGCGCAGGAGTGCCAACATTGTGCTCCACTCTCAGGCTAGATGTTACATCACATGGCCACTATTCATGTGGGTTATTGGTGTTTTGCTTGGTATTCAGTGAGCAGGTGGCGTGCTGACCTCATGGGGCAATATCAAATGGATAATTTTCTACCAATGTCCAAAAAGTTAGTTTCTTTGATTGGGAAGCTTCTTGGAGAAGATTCTAATTATTGATAATTTTCAAAGAAAAGGGAAAATACTTGCTAATAGGTGCTATATTTGTAAAGAAAGGCCCGAGTCCGTGCTTCATCTTTTGTTGGAGTGTTCGTTAGCTAGAAGTTTATGAGAAATGGTTTATAGTGTCTTTGGTATCTCTTGAATGTTGTGCAACTCTTCAATTAAATATATGCACTAGGTCTTGCAATAAAATATAGTTACCGAGATCCCTATACTTCCCTTGGAAACACGATTTGGATCTTATGTTCCGATTCATGGTGTATTCGCACACTGTATCCCTAAAATTGGGATCCAAATTTTTATTAAGAATTTTAGCTAAAAAATTAAAAAAAATGATTTCTTGTGTGATTTAAAAGAATGCTCATACTTTACTTTTAAATCATGTTTTCTAATTGTTAAGAGTGTTGAGAGTATTAGAGTTTAAGGGTATTGATGTAATTTCATAATATTAAGTTCTCTATATATATGATTACTAACCTTAGGATTAGTAACCAGTTTACTTGTTACTATTTCTCTATTTCCTTTCTTTCTCGAAACCCTAATCACTGTCTAAACCCTAAACACAAACGTTAACATGGTATCAGAGCCCATGGTTTGGGACTCTGGTGGTATTTTTAGGCAAATCAAAGGAAAAAAAATATATAACTAGGTTTAGATTCTACTTTTAGTTTCTATTATGTTTTTCCAACAAATTTCTCAACGCTCTTCAAGTGTTTTCCCTCTTCTCCAGCAACTTTTGTTTTGTCTCCAACAGGTTCAGTTTTCTTTCTTTTCGGTGAGATTGTGACATCCTGTTGCCGGTCATGAGTCCCCTGTTATGTGTGGTGATACTGCGTGAAGAAGAAAGTTTTTGGTTTTTGTTTATGTGTTGACCTGACCCGGATCCCAGTCAGATTTGCCCCTCGACACAATCCAACCCGTTTTGTGGATTCAGCCCATATGAAGCAGCTCGTTCCAGTCTGTTTTGTTGTCTTGTTGACCCCTAAGGGGAGAGTCTTGTTTGTCCGATGTCCCTGGACCTTGTTCATGAATTGTGTTGATCCATTATCGTTAGGTGGTACCGATATGGTGACCTAACTATTGTCTTGGGCCTAGTTGCCCCGAATTGTTATGAGTTTCGCTGTTATTTGAGTTTGAATTTATTTGTAACATATTGGATGGGTATCGTTGTAACAAGTTGGAGTATGCTCCAACTTGAAGAAGAGTGTTAGAGTGTTGAGAGTATTAGGGTTTAAGGGTATTGATGTAATTTCATAATATTAAGTTCTCTATATATATGACTATTAACCTTAGGGTTAGTAACCAGTTTACTGCTTACTATCTCTCTATTTCCTTTCTTTCTCGAAACCCTAATCGCTATCTAAACCCTAAACACAAACGTTAACACTGATATCATATTTGTTGACTTTACTATTTTGTCAAAACTCTAAGATCTTCTAAAATATTATTATACACACAGTTCTATTTATATTGTACTCATAAATATATCTAATATCTTAATTTTATACATAATATAAATCATTTCACTATATCCCCAATGTACAGCGTACGGGGTGGGGTAATGTACCACGTTTCCATATCGTACCGCAAACCAAGGCATATTGAGTTTCTGGTAACTATGAATATACACTAAAGAGGGGTAGAATTGGGAAGTGGACATATCCAAAACAGATTTTTTTTTGATAAATATATCCAAAACAGATTTTAATTGCAGTGTTTTGCAAGATCAACTGCATGTATTTAATTGTAGAGGAGCTGTACTCTCTTGAATGAGCGTAGGTTCCATGAAAGATTGAAGTTTGGGCTTGAAGTGATATACGAGTTTCTAAAGAGTTGAGGCTTTCTCTGATTGCCTTTCTATCTTTTAGCTTATATGAAATGATAGGAATAAGAGGGCTTTTAATAATGAAGATAGATTTTTAAAAGCGATTAGAGATAAATGATTCAATGTCCTTAGTTTTTAGGGGTAAATTTTGTAAATAAGTAAGACCTTATAGATTTTGTTGATGTATTGTAGATAGTTCTTGTAAATGGGTTGCCTCCCTTGGTGCTTTATTTATACAACTATTTATTTATCCAAAAAAAATTGTACCAATGTGGCTATCATTGAGCAAGTTGCCTCTCAGTTATATTTATGGGCAAGTGTCGTTGTGGAAAGCATGATATGGAGTGACATAGTACAGCAGTGGGTGGATGGCACTTTTATGGCTGATCAGTGGCACTCTGTGACTATGTTGGTGTAGTGCATCTTCACCCATAAGCGGGTGAGTGTGCCACATTGTGGCCGAAGGGCCTAGGGGCTGTAGAGGACACAAGACCGTCAACACCTTTGCTTGGCAATGAGGATCAATGGAGCTATGCTATCGACGAGGGACTTATAGTATAACCTTTGGGGCTAAGTTGAGTATCGTATGGCCATTGGAATTAGGGCCAATTGGGCTTGATGGCTTGCGTGTCAGTAGTGGTAATGATGCCCTAGTGGGCATGTAGTCTTGGTTATGACCTAAGTATCGGGCAAAAGCCTCAACACTTACGTGCACATATGCAAAACTTTTGGAATTTGACTTGAGAATGGTGTTGAGTTGCGTGATCCTTGGGGCTTATCGGTTATGTGCATTGGAAGTCTTTGGCGCGGGACTTGTTGGAGATTGGCGGGCCTTAACCGCAAGGAGTCTTGGCGCCACACAATCTTCTTGGTTTAGGGAAAACCATGCAAATCATGTAAAAGGGTGAGTAAGGATCCAGCTACCTTAGAGGAAAAGATTTTTCAGTGGGTGCTAACTTAATCATGTCATTTAACTAGAATTTCTCATGGCATTAATATTGAGAGAAAAACAAGAAATGGGTAGTGAACCTTGCAAAATGAATGTAGGCAACAATGAGCACATCAAAACATGCCTTCTTCGAGCACACAAAAGGGTAGTACTATTCTATGCTCTATACATGTTACACTCAGCAATTCCCCAGAGGTCCGACAGCAAAGACAAAGAACTTGGGCATCAATAATACCAATTAGCTTAGTTAGAAAATAAATTTGTCATAAGAACTTAAATTAGGTATAAATAAACACAAAAATATATGACTAGTACCTGCAACAGAGACTCTTCAGTGTTTGAATCAACATGCCTTCTTTGTAGCAGAGCCTCCCGTGCCATAATTGCTTGGCCCCAATACTCGTCGCTTCTAAGCTCCTTCCACTTGGATGGACCTGGTAGTGCCCCAATCGAAGGATCCTTAGGACACTTTGCAATCTGGATCAACCAGTTCAGCATTCCTGATAATGATTCCCGTTTCCTCTTACGTGAACTGAGTAATTTCTTAGCAAAACTAGAATCTGATATCAGAAGATCATTACAAGCTTTTTCGTCATCATCATAAGTTTTTTCGTCATCCTCACCACAGCTTCTATATCTAATGTTGGTATTGGACAATTTTAATTCACTCTCCTTGGTATCCTTATCAATATACTTGTCCTTGTTCTTATATTCCACTAGAGAAACTCTATTATCTTTCACCTTTTGACCTAGCACATTTGTTAACAAACCTCTGAATTCTGTCTCTAGCTCCACCGACAAGAAACCAGAACATCCACCACATTCACAATCCCCATTTCCCAATCTCCTGTCTCTAAAATTCCTCCTCAACCATTTCTCCAACTCATTCAAATACTTAAAATATATTAATTTAACAGAGGGAAAAACTCCACGATCAAACCCCAACTCCTTTGCCACAAAAGCCCACAAACCATCCCTTGACACTGAATCAAATCCCCCTCTTTCTTTCACCGCCAAAAAAAGCTTAAACATATCGGGTGATCGCCCATCTCCAAGCATTGCCGGGACAGGCCTAATGCAATCCCTACTAGCAAACTCCTCTAAGAAAACCGAGAGAACCTCATCAAACAGGCATCGTAGTCTAACCTCATATTCATTAGACTCCTCAACAACACTATCCTTCACAGCATGATCAACATCTAGGCAACAGCCATTACCCTGGTAATTGCCAACAATCTCAACACAATCTAAGGCCGAACCGTTTTTTAAAATTGACCATCCTGCCATGAACTTAGATTTTTTTTCCTTCCCTTTTCACTATTACAATAAAAAAATCAATGAAAAGAAAAAGGTTCTTTTCTTTTTCTTTTGCACCTTTCCACAGATTGATACAACAAACAAGAATTAACAACATACAGACAGTTACAAAAGAGAGCAACAGATATATACAAATGTTAAATATTCAAACCTATAACGATATGGTTATCGGCATAAGGAAAATAAAACGTTTACCATGTTTCCTCCCCAGATATTACCTCATTTCTTGGTTGCTGGGTCTTTGGGTTTTCTTTGAAAATCCGCCATATATAACGGAAACTGGAACATAGACGACAAAGAGACCAAGAGACTAAGGTTGGAGTTCGGGATTTTTGTAAATTGGTTAGTGGGTTGCCAGCAAAAGATGAAATTTTTGTAGGACGGCAATCAGATGGGCAATGGAGTTTTTATGATTAAGGGCCTCAACATTTAAGATTTTTGAATCTATTTAAGGAACTAAAAAATACTAATTTTTTAAGAGAAAGATACTAATTATTAATACAAGATCAAATCAATGAAGAAAATTAAACTTTAAAAATGAACAATCAAATAAAGTTTTAAAGTAATTTTAAAATCAAATTAAAGGATTTGTCATGAAAATGTGTTTTCTTTTTCTTTCTTTTTTTTCATTATGGGACAACGATATAGAATCAAATTTCATTTTCACTCAAATTAATAATTATATCTATGTGATGGATTTAAAATCTTTATAATTGAATTTTATGTAACTTGTGCCACACCTTTTAAATATTAAATTTATCGTTATACTTACGTCACGTAATTTATTTTAACTAAGTATTTATAGAAATTTGATCATAAATTTAATTTTTAATGATATAACATATTATCTTACCATTAACATCACCAACCACATAATCTAAATCCTAAGCGTTTATAATTTTATTTGGCAACCCAACAATTAGACTCTAAAAATAGTCAAATATCTCTATGGTAAGCTAATAGTATTTGCCAATAATGCTATTATTCCCTACTTTAGTAGATACCATAATATCACAAGAGATAAACATTGATTAGATTACTTAAAGATAATTTTACGGTACCTATGAGGGTTCGTGTCCATAATAATTCAAATGTTAAAATTTAAATTTGATTATAGATTTAATTTTAATGATATGACATATTATATCACCATTAACAACACAACATACATGATCCAAATCCTAAGCGCTTATAATTTTATATGGCAACCCAACAATGAAAAATAGTCAAATGTCTATATGGTAAGCTAATAGCATTTGCAAGTAATACTATTATTCCCTACTTTAGTACATGCCATAATATCACAAGAGATAAACATTGATTAGATTACATACCATAATATCACAAGAAATAAACATTGATTAGATTACAAGATAAATTTATGGTATCATTTGCGTCCATAATAATTCAACTGTTAAAATTTAAAGATTTTTCATATAATATTAAATATAGTCATAAATAACGATATTCACACTTTCGATGATAAAGATCAAATAAACAATGCATCCAAATTACTCCAATTAACCATGCTTTTCTTTTTTGAATTAAATAAGATTATTTTATAAAAAAATAAATACAAGTAGATTAAAATTAATTAATACTACCTCTTATAAGCATTAAAAGATTTCTTGCAACAAAATTTAGCGATTTGGATTCCCACGCTTATTCCTTTTCCATGAATATATCCCTACTATTGCTAAAAAAAAATGTTGGACACACCATTAACAACTCCCTAGAAAATTCGGCTTCTCATTATTTACAAATGTCATCAACTTTTTTTTGGCGTAAAAAAAAGGGTTGAAGGGAGAGAAGTGTGTCCTTATTGATGTTGTGTAAAGGTCTTTACACATGAGTAAGATGTAAGTGCTGATTCATATAATATTTTCGGGTAAGACTTGTCTCACTTATGTTTTATGTTGTAACGAGAGAGTGATGTTTTTATCAACGTTGTGTGAACGTCTAACACGTGGGTCAAACATAAACGTCGATAATATCACAAACAAAACATGTCACATCTTACCGTAGGTAAGAGAATGACTCAAATCCAAAAAACTTTTGAAGGGGAAAGCGAATCTCAACCACCTCCCTGAAGCTTTTATGACAAAAGGCCAACAATTTTAAGAGAGTTTGTGAGGTTAATAATGATTAAGCAATGACGTTATTGAGATTTTACTTTTAAAATCTACTTACTCAAATTTTAAACAAAAAGTATAACCACAATAATAAAATAGGTAAATAAAATAAAAAATAAAAATACTAATAATTAATATGGTTCGGTAACCTTTTGACTTACGTCCACCAACAATTTAAAAGCAAAGTTGTTACAAACTCACAACCCAAAAACTTCAATACTCTCAAAGCTCTCGTTGTAAGTGTTCTCTTTACTTTACAACTCAAAACTCCACTACACTTAAAGCTCTCAATCTAACTATAGTAGCAAATCTCTCTGATTATAATATATATTGAAATTATGAGTGTGCTTCAAACATTTTCTAGAACCTTCTTTATATAGAAAAGATTTTCTTAATATTACTAGGAAAAAAAACAGTATAAAAAACAACTAATAGGAAATACTATTTCTACTAGAATAAACAATTATAAAATAAAAAATCATTTTTCTTAAATTGATTAAAAGTTCTACTTGTGAAATTTAAGCCGAAATCCCAATAGAAGCCATTATCATTTTATATATTAAAGCATGATTTGCTAACCGGAATATAGGATAAGAAAATTTACTAAAATCAAATGGGTAACAGCAAGGTAGTTTACCTCAACCAAGAGCGTTTAGCTCAATGATTAGTTACAGTTTCACGTCTTTTTTCTTTGCATGGTTATTGCTTTTAAGTAGAAATATTCGAAAATTTTGAGTTTTGAGATCAATTTGTTAAGCTAACATCTCTCTTATGAATAAAAAAAAAGTTAGTAAATCAAGTGAAAATATGGCATGTTAGATTTGGCACCATCTCTTTACATATGCTCAAGAAAATTAAAATATGCACATGTTGTTATTATGTCAATTTACGTATAATTTTAGTAACATGTTTTCATTAGATCTACGAATGAGCGTTTAGTTTTTTTATGTAACATATGACATTATAACCTTAGGATAGCTATTAGTTATTTAAGAAAGTAAACTTGTTTACCCTAAAGAAAAAATAATTTGAAGTGAATTGAGTTGGTATAACCAAACCCAATAAAATTCTTTCACCTCATTGAAAGAATTTGAGTTCAAAAGTATGAATGTGGAAAATATTTTTTTTTTATATTTTATCTTTATTTGTTTAACACTTTTCTCAATAATTTGAACATTTTTAATTTAGTTTGGAAATAATACTAGATCTTTGTATTCCATCTTCTTAATATTATTTGGAAAATTTTATTTTTTCATCTTTTTTAATATTATGTTGAAAAAAATGAAAAATAAAAAAATTTTGTTTTCTAAATTATTAGAATCTGCAAATTGTTGAGAAAAAATGTTTAAAAAATAAAGATAGAAAATGAAAAACATTTTCCATAACTAAACACATTTACCCCAATTATTTTAGCATATATTTACATGTAATTTTGGTTCGAGGTTTAGGAGAACTAATGCTCCATGTGGTCTCTTTCTTCCACTACTGATTCAAGGGGTGTTTGAGATTAAGGATGACAACGGGTCAAGTTTGGAACAAGATGACAAAGAGTCGAGTTTGGAACGATGATTGTGTTTGCACTGTCCCTATCCCCCGTTTACGTAAACCATCTCTATCTCCGTCTTCGACGAGAATTTTGTTTTGTACTCCATCCTTGTCCCTTACGGGGCCTTGCCCCATTTATAGACGAGGATGAGGATTCCCCATTAATAAGTTAGGATATTCCTTGTTAACCCATTCCCATTAACCTGTTGAGCTTTTTTTTATAAAAAAAATTCTCAATTACACTTAAAAACCCTAATCCCCTAATTGAATATTTATATAGCTAAAGGCGATTATGTAATTATAAAATCTTATACTAATATACTTATAAAAGAGAAATACATAAAATTATTATGGAGATTTGGGGATCAAGTTCGAGCACTAAATGTATAGGAAAGTGATTTCCTTGTCCTCGTCCCCGTACCCGTCAGGGATTTTTAAAAGTCCACTTCCCTGTGGAGATAAAATCTCCCCCAAATTTATCGACATCGGATCGGAGAGTGTCAATTGTTCATCGAGTTCAAAGACTTTTGCCATCTTTATTTGAGATGTGAGAACCCAACTTCATATTAAGGAGTTAGAGACAAGTTTGGGTTTTCACATCTCAAGCATTTTGTCGTTTTATAAACTCTGAAAATATTTTCCTACTTGATATTAGTAAACATTTTGAAATGATCCACATCCCATATCGATGATGTAATAGAGAAGATCTTGGTATATATATATAAGGCTAAACCCAAAAGTAATTAGAGTTAGCATTTTTTGGGGATAAGCTTGTGGTGTTACAAATGGTATCAAAGTCGACATAGGCCCACTATCATATGGATGTATGGTATTTGGGATGGCCACAAGTTCATCGTGGTGTCTAGACTCCTAACGCCACTATCATGTGGATGTATGGTATTTGGGGTAGTCACAAGTTCATCGTGGTATCTAGACTCCCAACGAGCAGAAACCGTTGGATTGATTATGACAGTGTGATTAGGCTTTCGCGAGATTGTGACAGTGTAATTTGGGCTCCCTCTCGCGAGGACACGAGAGTCTAAACGGGGAAGTTTGTGACTATCTAGACCCCACATCGATAGTGTAATGTGGAAGATCATGATATATATATATATATATATATATATATATATATATATATATATATATATATATAGGGTCCTATAAACCCAAAAGTAACTTGAGTTAGCATTTTTTAGGGATGGGCCCGTGGTGTTACAAATTATGTGGTAGTTCATCATAGCATATGAGCTCTTAAGGGGTCGGAACCGTTGATTTGATTGTGATGGTGTGATTTTAGGCTCTCTCTCGCAAAGACGCGAGATTCTAAACATAGGACTTTGTAATGATCCGCATCCCAAATAGGTAATGCAATGGGGAAGATCTTGATATATATGTAAAACCTTATAGTCCCAAAAGCAACTTTTGGGGGATGGACCTGTGGTGCTACAAATTATGTGGTAGCTCATCATGGTATCTAAGCTCTCAATGGATCGAAATCGTTAATTTGATTGTGATTGTGTGATTTTAGGCTCTCTCGCGAAGACGCGAGATTCTAAATGAAAGAGTTTGTGATAATCCACATCCCAAATAGATAATGCAATAGGGAAGATCTTGATATATATGTAAGGTCCCAAAAGCAACTTTAGTTAGCATTTTTTAGGGATGGGCTCGTGGTGTTACAAATAGTATTAAAGCCGACCCAAACCCAATACCATGTGGATATGTGGCATTTGGGTTGGCGACGAGCTCATTGTGGTATTTAGGCTTTCAACAAGATGGAACCGGTGGTTTGATTGTAATGGTGTGATTTTGAGCTTCTTCTTACGAGGACTCGAGATTCCAAACGGGAGAGTTTGTGATGACCCACGTATCACATCAGCAACGCAATGGAGAAAATATTGGTATATATGTAAGACCTTATGATCTCAAAAGCAACTTGAGCTAACACTTCTTGGATGAGCTCGTGGTGTTACACTTTCTCACTCCCTAGTTTGATATTTTTCCTTTTGCTAAACTACAGATTAGCATGTGTCAGAAAATGGCATATTGCACCAGAGGAACCCAAATTTTAGTTTTTGAATCATTTTATATGCCTTTAAATCTTAAAAAACTTTTAATTGATTATAATGTCACTAATTTCATTAATAAAATATGTATTTATCCACTTTGAGATAATTGAATGCTTCAAAATAGAACCTTAATAAACTGTAGAAACATTAGATAACGAACTAATTTTGTGAATTTCTCACTCACGTTGTGTGCTATTTTTTTAATTTTATTTTCTTTAAAAATGAATGTTTTTAATATTTTTAGATCTTTTATCATTACATATAACAACGTATTTTTTCCTTAATATAAAATAACTTTCTATATTTATAAAACAATTTATCTCACATAACACAACATATTTAACAAAAGGGAAATTCTGGATGTTAATTTTATTAGGTGAATTGCACCAAGGATCATTCAAAGTTTCAACGTATTACACTTAAATCTTAAAAATATTTATTTTAGCAATTGAGAAACTTTTCAAATATTTATAACAACGTGATCCTTATAGATGGCTAGATGCAACATTGACAACGGAAGGACCCAATTTTGATGCACCAACCCAAAAAAGAAAAGTTTTGATAATTGAGAAACTAGTCCGGGCTTCAATCATTTTTGGTGAGCACGTCTTGAATCTTAAACCTCAATGTGCATAACTTCTCACACTTCATGTACAAAAAAAAAAAAAAAAAAACAAATTATTTAATTAAATAATTATGTGTTAAATTACAAAAAAATATAAAAAAATATCAAACTTAAAACACGTTGAACCAGTTTTATTATCTAAATGTTACCAATGAGCACATGATATCCCTCATTTCCCTCTACTTAAATATGGTTTCATGTTATCAACGGAAAATAATGCCTTCCCTTTTGTTTTTACCCTATAAAGTTTTCAGGGTGTGTTTTTTTTCTTCTCATCCAGTAACAAGATAAGAAAATGTTTTTTTGAGACAAATTAACCCCGGTCACAAACAGGACAAGTGTGACTTCTTTCCATCAATTCAAGGATGCATGCAGGGAGCCACATCAAATAAGACAAACCTGGTAACAAACAGAATTTGTGATTTCCAGTGCTGTATCATTCTTATCAGTGCAACTTTCTTTAGCCCTTGGGGGCGTTTGAGGATGTGCAAAAGCCACATCAAATGGGATAGGTGCAGGAGGAATAGAAATCCTAATTCAAGTCTCGTCCATTACACTTCACTGCAAATGTGTTTATGTTTGGAGTTTGATTTAATTTAATTTAAATAATTTTAAAAAAAATTAATTTAAATTCAACTCAAATGTCATTATTAACACAATAAAGAGCTTAAACTATAATTATTGGGACATTTATACCCTTTAAAATTGCGATTCAGATTTTACGTTTTGATACGTGGTACATTTTTGTATCGAATCTCTAAAAGTGTTGTTTGGTATTGATTTAAAGCTAACTTAAAGTAGTTACTTTTATCTTTAAGTAATTGCTTTAAGTTGGCTTTAAAGCAACACCAAACAACTTTAAATGTATTCATATATAATATAAATTATTTAAATTTTTTCTAAATGTGTTATGTGTAGAGTGAATAATGTATCACATTCTTGTTCTCGTTCTCGTGCTCGTGCTCGTGCTCGTGCTCGTGCTGCGAATTAGAGCATACCGAATTTTCAATAACTATGGTTAAATACAAAAAACCACACAAGTTAATGTGAACTATAAATGGATAAACCTCGAGCCTATCAAGATACCAATCTCAAACCTAAGCTTGAATTGTTAGAACTCAAGCCCAAAGCTTGCAAGCTATATCAGGCCAAAATATTCATGTGATTGGACTCGGCTTGGTTTCTAAGGCATATTTGATGGCTTGAGCTTGCCTCTTTATCTGGCCGAATCAAGCTAAAGCCCTTTTCATGAATAGTTAGCTTGGCTTATTTATAGACAATGATGAATCTGCAAATGCAAGTACCTGTGAAGAATTTCGAATTTCGAATTTTGATATTGATTCAGTTAATTTATTGAATTGATTATAAATTATGTCAAACTCGATTGAATAAATTTGTAAATCAATTTAATTTAATTAATAAAATAAATATTTTTTATATAATATTTTTTATATATATAATATTATAAAATTATTTTTTTATTTATTTTAAAATATATTTATTTATTTTTTATTTTAAAAAATTTCGATTCGCGAATCAAGTTTAAACTAAAATTTTAACTTACTAAACTCGAATTTAAATTTTTTAACTTGGATTCGAATAATTGTTTTACTCCCGAACTCAACTCAAACAGTTCACTTTTCTCTTATGCGTAACATGGCAATGACAAATTGGAATTCATGTCATTGTCAACGAGTGATGGAGGTTAGTTGAATTTACTGTGCAATTTTACCGCACAAGTTGAAAGCGTAAAACAATAATATACCCAATTCTCCAATTGGGACCCGGGTCGGTGGATGTCAACTCTAGATTTTAAAAAACTCATCAATGTAAAATGCCCTACTGTTTAGGTAAGCAGGCTCAATGATGTAGCTTCCCAAATGTCCAATCACACATTGGAAACCCCTAGTTTAACAGGGAAGGCAAAGCAAGTTCCTTTTGCATAAATTTTTTGATTTGGGCAAATAATAGCTAAGCGACATTGCTCGACATACAAACAATCCAAAAAAAGGTCACTGCTCATTTGACTTTAACAACCCCCCAGCAATAATTAACAAATCAATGACCTCCAATTTGAAATTTGAGACACAAAAGGATGGAAAGATTACACATATCCGCATCACCAACTGTAGCACAGATCCCGTGACACCAAATGCCAGCCTGGCCTCTGTACCAACAGGCATCACCATCCAAAATTAACGGCTATACTTTTCCTCCAAAGTTGTACTTGTCCAGATTATATCATAATAAGTTTCAATGGAGACTAGCAAGGACAGTAATCTCTTCAAGAATTAGAATATTATACCAGTCTCAACGATGTCAGATCAACACTGTCTACATTCTAAACCCATTTACTAGGCATTCCTCAAATACTAATAAATATGATAATGGAACATTTACTGGAAATTAACCAAGGAACCAGTCTATTACATGGTTAGAATCCGGGAGTGACATCTGACTGGCCAACTGACCACTCTTCCACATTAGTCTATACGCTGACCTACAGGTTAGAGTCAATATGTATGTAATTATACAATGCATTGAACAGCCAGAGAGCTCCTCACTCTGTACTTGAATAAGCAGTTTTCTTCAATCTCTTGGCCGCAGCAATGAACTCCGGGATCACTTCTGCCTCATTCAGTCGCGGCTGTATCAAAATAAGGTGTCAAATATGTTATGCAGGTGCACGCGAGAAGGTGTGTGAGAGAGAGGGAGAGAGTTCGAAACCTGTAACACGAAATGTTGCTGCACAGCATTGAGCGTTTGTTCCCTTGATGAATCAGAATTAATGCCCACCTACAATTCAGAATTGAAAGCTGCTGAGTTCAATAAATGTTATCATGATCTTTTAATGGACAGTGAATGAAGTCCAAAATTCAATAAGACGTACCAGGTTAAAGTGTCTGCAATATCTCCGCAATGAGCTTGTTTCCAGTTTTGCCAAGTTCACCCTCTGATAATCCAAACAAATAAAGGAAACACTTTGAATTAATCATAAATCTTTGTGTTACTTGCATGCAGAAATTTCAGTGTTTCATGCAATGCAAAAGCAACAATGCGAATACATCAAATGATTAGAATAAGAATGGAATAAAGGAATATAATTATTGTCATCATCTCGAGTAATTCAGCTACAATTTCCAGATAAGGTAAAACACGTCAATGTGGCTAACTTTAGAGTCTCACTCCCAGTGTCAGATTTAAGATGTAAATTCACATGCTAACCAACACGTGTATCAATATATTTCAAACCCTTACCGACTGAGGGGCATGAATAATTGATTGAACGTCTCTGTAATAGCCACGACTTGTCTTTGCTGTTGAGGATGGAACCCATGGCCTTGTTTGACGAACTCGTGGTTTGCTCAGCCTGTGAAACTCAATGCCACTAGCTGCACCAGCGGAAACAATGACAATCTTAAAAGGAATAAAAGTTTGGAGAAGTGTAAGCTGAATCTGATAGGTCAAACTAAAACTGCAATTTTATCAGGTATAAACAGATCAACTTACGGAAGTCATGGTCCTTTTCACCAATGTCTGAGCCACTGCTAGAGTTATCAAAATCATCTTCATCCACTTCATTCCCAGTAGGATGTTCCAGGACACTCAATGCGTTCCTTTGAAGCTTAACTTCAACCCCATTCTTCAGAACCTGTGCACAAAATAATTAATGAATGCATCTCAAATAATAACCTGGTGACAGAGCGAGTACTAGCCCAGAGAAACCGTCAAGGGGAAACAGTACATCAATTTCAAGTTAACAGGGGAGCCACCCACCAAATTACAAAAAAGAGGAGTATACATAAAAGTAAACATCTTGTCCCACTAAATACTAGATTCCTAAACACATCAGAAGTTTAGGAAAAAAGATACTGATTGGAAGACAGATCTGATGTTCGAAGTTAAGGGGGAAAAATAAATATAAAAAAAAACATTATCCAACTATTTTACTAACTTCTCGGATTAGATTTTAAATGAATTATAGACATGATTTGCATTAACCTACAATTGTCTGGAGTTCTACAGAACAAAGATATTTTTTCCCTGCTCTTTTCAATTAAGGGAGAAGCCTTGTTCTAATAAGGCCCAGTATACAAACCAATCATAAGTCAGTCTACTTAGAAACTAATTCATGCTTCAGATCCCATAATTAGAAATCTATCTGAAAATAATTAAATAATAAGTTTTACTACATAATATGATTTTTTATCCACATATAAATATGATTTTCAGATAAAAAGGAACGACTCAATGGTGCTAAACTGCTAATTCACCCAAAACTGTCATATTATTGTAAGAGTTCAACACTGGACCCTACTTGAGCATCGAGGTCTGTGGTTGAACTTGAAACAACACTAACTCCCAATACATAAACTTCTGTTGGATTGCTAAAGAAAGAAACCGTCCATTAATGGAATCAGTTCTTTTGTACAGTTAATACTATATCTACATAAATACACACAGCTAAAATCCAAAGTCTCTTAAATAAGTGAGGATTTATAAGACTAAAATTCCCCTATCACTTGGTAAGAGTTTTGTTAAGTTTCTTGCTCTTTTTCTATTTCTTGTTTTCTCTCTCTGAAAACATATAGGAGTATTTATTCACAGCTTTGGAAAAATCCATCAAAATCAATGTTTCCTTCAAAAATTTCATTCATGATTTCCTAAATATTACCATACTAAAAAATACTAAGACGAACAAGTATTTTCTAAGCATATTCAATCACAGATTTACCTTATGATCGGAATTCATTGAGTTGATTTGTTGCCGCCTTTTGAGTCTAAATCTACAGGGGTGGGTTTCTTTGAGGAGAACTTGTCAATCAAGATTTAAAACCTTGATTACAGATCTTCCTTGCTTTGCACAACGGGGGAGAAAAGAAACAAAAAAGATGAAAGAGATCTCGGAGGAGAAAAGAATAAATTCGTATGAATGAAATAGACAACCCAAAAATCTAATTCAGAGTACTTCAATCTAATGCACTTTTAAATTCATATGGTGAAAAAAGAGAGCATAGTATCCCATTCGGTCGATAGGAAAGTTCAGGGAAAACAAGAAAAAAAAATGGGTATCTGAAACAGAGGATATAATTTTGAGTTCTTGAAGCAAAATCTAACGTTTTCTGGGGGTTAATAAACAGAGCATTTGCTACTGATTGGAGAAAGAGAGAGAGAGAGGAACATATTATTCAATTTCAAAAATGCTTCTGGTCAGGGTAGTTTTGTCAACTTAAATGCCATTGCGAATGGGGCTGTGGCCACAGACAGCCGTTTAGGCTGTGGCAATAGCCCCACCCAATCGAAATTCCCAATTACTTTATGTAATTCCTAATCATTAAAGGATAATCTACCTTTAAATTACTGCTAGTACACAGCAAATAGTAAAAAGATACCATAGTTTAGAACTGTATTAGGACTAAACAATGAGCAATAAGAAAAAGTAGGAAAAGATTAAGAAAATACCAGCCAGTGCCAACCACCGAGTCCCACAGCCTTCTTCACCACACCTTGCAAGCCCACTAAAACAGACTTTGTTCTGTTGTTTCCAGTGACAATAACTTTGGTGTGCCTGGGAAGAACAGAGAGCTCTTCATCACCACTTTCCTCACGAAATGGTGAAAGGACCCGAGATGAGAACAATTCAGGCTCCAGCATTCCCTTTGTTGTCAATTTCACTCACCAAATTTTGATTTATAAAAAAAAAAAAAAAAAAAAGAAGTAAACAGAGCCCAATTGACAATAATTCAATACCCGAAACCTCTAGATTTTGCAAAACCCAATGATCCGTTTATTTGATTAAATGCCCATCAATCTCAGCAACTGGGTGCTTCTGTATTAATGGATTTTGCTCATATCACTTAAACCTAACTATCTTCACATTCCAGATGATATATCTCCACATTAATTTGCCAAGTAAGAGCAAAATTTCTAAACCCTTCTCTTATGTAGTACGAAATATACTATATGGTTCTTCCAATAGAAACTCCCAATCTCCAATTGAAATCCCTGTAAAACGAAAGCCCAGCACTTGTCAGGAAAAATCCCTCAATCAAATAGACATTGATCTACACACACAAACGGAGAGACGGAGAGAGAGAGAGAGAGACCTGTTTTGACAAAAATATTTTGAGGAAGTTGTTGAAAGCTAATAACCTCGGAGAAGGAATCAAATCCAATCACTGGTTCAAGAACTTTAATATGATCGCAATAAATGATTCAGATTACAATACTGTGCTCTTACTCAAGCCATAGACACGTCACAACTGGACCTGGAAATCATACAACTCACTTTAACTCGAAACCTCCAATTGAGATCTTAAATTAATGAATCAAACAAAGCTCCATTTATTGAGCTAAAATTAAATTCCACAACCCAATTTTCTTTACAATTGCTGATAAAATTTTAGGGGGGAGAAAAAGAAAATTCTAATTCCAATTCTAGAACACCAAAAATGTTCATATTTAAAACAGAAAATGATTTCCCCAAAAAAATCCACTCAAGTAAACGTCATATTCAATTAACATCACCAAGAACCCTAAAAAGGGAAAAACAAAAATTCTCTCAATCATCAAATTTTTCGAAAACGACCAATTCTGCTAAGTTCGTCATTCATTTTTAAAAAGAAAAAGGGTCAAATAAAAATATAGAAAATTAAAACCATGAATAACTCTCAAGCTTCAAAGCATAAACTAAAGACTGCAAAATAGGATTTCAATATAGAAACACGCACAAATTACAACCAATTATCGCAAAACGATTGAAGTTACACCCAAATTTCGGCTCTCAAAAACACTTAAACGAGATTCTACTCTCAGTTCCTCACTCTGCTGAGAAAAATGAAATGAATTCTATTGAAGAAACGAATAGTAAGCTCGTGAGTTACATTCATTTGTTAGAAATGTTGGATTTTCTGTTAAAATTAAACAACCGTAAATACCTGTGCGAGAAACCGGATTTCGGGGTCAGAAATCTCGGGTTTTCATCGGATCTGTAAGTTCATGAAGGGAAATAGCTAGGATTTTGTTTCAAATTGAGCAGAGAAAATGCACAACTTTTGAGATTGAGAGAGAAAGAGAGAGAGAGGGATAAGATAGTAGTAGTAGACAGTACTAATATAATGAGAGAGAGAGACAGCAGAGAGAGGAGCAGCAAAGCACACTAAATGCTTACCAACTGCCATGGAAACGACCTGCCATGTGCCGTACGGTCACCCCTTTTGTCACCGGGTTCACCGGTTTACCGGTCATTGCTTGTTCAGTTCTCTTTCTCTCTCTCCTTTCTGGCTCGGCTAATCTGAAGTGAGTGAACGAGTGAGCTGCGTCTTAAGTACAGTGTGTTTGTCGTTTATTGGGCACTTGGGAGCGGGAAAATCACAGTTGGGCCCACCGATATCTGGACTACATGATATTGTGGGTCCCAGTTAAGGTTTATTTGTGTACTCCATTAGAAACTAGTGTGCAAAACTGTGGTCCGTGGTTCAACGCACCTCAACAAAGTAGACATTATAAGAACGTTATTTGAAAAAAAAACAGAAAAAGGGTTCTTCAAATTTTTTTATTGGTGTGAATCTCAGTTGAAAATTTTATTTATAATTTTAAAAAATTTATTTATAATATTAATTTTTAAATCTTATATTTATATTGATGTTATTAATAAAAAAATTTAAAATTATTAATAAAATTTTTAACTAACCTAAACCATTCAAATTAAATCCAAACCAACAAAAAAAATTTACACATAAAGCATGCGAGGAGTAGATTACTGACCTCATTCTCATATTCTCATCAATCATTTTTCAAGCAAAACTGTAATTTTCATGAGTTTTTTAATAGTTTAAATTGTATTTAGATTTATGAATTTATAATGAATGTATTTATATTTTAAATTAATTAAAAATATTTATAAAGAGTGAAAATTATGAAAGATTGTCTTACACCAAACGAGGGTTTGGTTATGTATTTATAGAATAAGATCAATACAAATACGGTAATAGATATTAACAATTGACTATGGTTATAATGTAGCCTATAATATAGTAACTAATTATACAACACAATCCCTACAATCAATTTTTAACTTTATTTGTAACTCTATCATGCCCTCACTGGGGAGATCTCCACAAGAGTTTGTCATTAAAAGAAAGAAAACTCGAAGATGAAGTGTCTTTCGTGAAAAGATGAGCAAATTGGGTCGTAAAACAAACAAATAACATGTTAAGAAACTTCTACCAAACAAGTTCTAGAACAAAGTGATAGTAGTTTGCAATATATTTGGTGCGAGCATGAAAAACAATTTTTGCAGCAAGTTAAGTAGCTTCCAAATTGTCGTAATACAAAGAGCAAAGTCTGGTAAAAACAAAGCTAATCTCAAGCAAGAGATGAGAAAGCCAAAGCATATCATGTGTGGCTATAGAGAGTACCATGTATTCTGCTTCAATACTTGATTGAGCAACAGTCAGTTGTTTTTTGAGATATCTGATAATACGTTTCACTGCTTGAAAATGAACATACAAGGTGCATGCATGAACTGATAGACCCGTTGTACTGTATAAGTAATATCCGAACGAGTGAATTTAATATATTGCAGTGCTCTAACAATATTGTGGTATTGTGAAGGATTTTTGAAAGTAATTTCTCATCGTAAAGAGATTTTTTTTTTCATAAGCCACTGGTGTAGAAACTGGTTTGTATTAAAGCATATCTTGATGAAAGAGCAAGGAGAGAACATATTGCGATTGACTCAGAACTAAGTGTTGTGACATATGAGGAACTACGATTCCAAGAAAGTAATGAAGATCACCCAAGTCTTTCATAGAAAACTGCGAAGAAAGCTTCAAAATTAAAGAGTTCAGTACTGTTGTAGAGGATCCAATCAAAATAATGTCATCGACACATAGCAGAAGAATGATCATCTCTAAAGAAGATTTCCAAATAAATATAGAAGGAATTTGGGTATTTAAAACCTACAATAGTAAATGCAGAACTGAAACTATTGAGCCAGGCTTGTGGTGTTTGTCATAAGCCATAGATAGCACGATGGAGCTTACAGACATTAGTAGGTTTAGTAGAATCTATAAAACCACATGGTTGAGCCATAAAAACTTCTTCATGCAATGTGCCATGTAAAAGGGTATTTTTCACGCCCAGTTATCTTAATGACCAGTCACGAATGAACGAAATAGATAAAACAAGTCAGATAGTGACAACTTTGTCAACAAAACTGAAAGTATCAAATCTATACCTTTCTAATGTGTTAATTGGCCACCAAACATGCCTTATAGCGCTTGATTGAACCATCAACACGTTCCTTGATTTTATACACCCAACGATAGCCAACAATATTCATAATAGGTTCACACAACAATAGGGTCTAAGTATTGTTCTGTTGAAGTGCCAAATATTCATCTTTCATAACGAAGATCCACCAACTGTCCTTGTTTGCTTCCTTGAAAAATGGGCTCATGTACTGACAAAGAAGCAAGCATGGTTGTATATTGAGAAAGAACCATATAAGGGGTAGTTTTTGCTGAATAAATATCTTTTGGGCACCTTGTACCATCATGACTCATAATGATCATAGGATAAATGGAACTAGATGTAGATGCAAAGAGTGGCATAGTGGCTGGCTTAATCACGAGCTCAAAATAAGGAAAGAGATCCTCCATCAAAGGGGTGCTCCATCATAGGAGCTCTGATACCATGTAAAGAGTAAAACTTGTGGAAGACTGCCTTACCGCAGACAAGAGTTTGACTATGTATTTATAGAACAACATCAATACAAATATGGTAACAGATATTGACAATTGACTATCCCAATAATGTAGCCTATAATACATATTATACAACACAATCCCTATAATCAATCCTTAACTTTATTTGTATCTTTATCAAAGCTTAGATACAATTTAAAGGCAAGAGCTTTAAAAGTCCGTTTGGAACCAAATGAAAATGATATTCATTTTATTTTCAAATGAATGAAAATGGAATTCATTTACCCGTTTATAACAAATGAATTCTATAGTTTTTATGGATTTTATTTTGAATTCTATAGTTGTCAATTTTGGAATAAAAAACTCTACAATTCATTTCAAAATGAATTCACTCTGGAATTGAGTTGTCTCGTTGCAAATCCTATCAAGATTGATAGAATTTACAAATGGATGCTACAAAATGAAGAGTAAAAAGCTACACTTATCAAAATACTCTCTCTTTCCCTTTCTCCTTCCCCCACTCACCCTTCCCCTTCCACTCTATCCATTTTTTGAATTTTTTTTCATTTATTTCAAACATTTTAATACATGAGAATTCAAATGAATTCTACAATTTAAAATAAGAAATCCAAACATAAAAAATTATTTCTAAATTAATTCTATTTTTAAATCATTTGAAAATAAAATGAATTCATTTTTAATTTAGTTCCAAACAAACTCTTATAAATGAATTTTTATGCTAGACTTTCTTATTTTAAATTGTATAATTCATTTAAATTTTCGTGCCTAAAATGTTTGAAATAAATGAAAAATTCAAAAGAGATGAGAGAGTGAGAAATGAAAGAAGGAGGGAGAGGGATGGAGGGAATGAAATATGAAAATAGATAATATTTTAGTCAACATAGATTTTTACTCTTCAATTTTTAGAATCCAATTGTAAATTCTATCAAATTTGATGGAGTTTGCAATAAACCAACTCAATTCTATAGTAAATTCATTTCAAAATGAATTCCAAAGTTTTTTTCAAAGCATAACAAGTATAAAATTCAAAATGAATTCTACAAAAACTATAGAATTCATCTGCTCAAAACGAAATGTATTATTCACATTCACATTGATGAAGTGATCCAATCTTCAAAACTTCTGAATCTAAAATACATTTTACAAATATGACATTTTAAACTCACAAGCTTATGAGGTTTAAATGGCTTCTTAAACATGCAAAATTAATAAACTTGAAATTTCATCCTAAACTTTCTAAACTAACTCTATATATAAATATATGCATTTTAAATTGAAGTTTCCAAATGAAGCATGAATGTTTAATCAAGACAGTGAGAGAAAAAAAAGTTTAATCAACAATTAGGTGCCGTTTGGTAACTCTTAATAAAATTACAGTGAAACTAAAAACTTATTTGTATTTCGTTTCTTAGAAACTCTTTTTAAGTGGTTATGATTATTTTCAAATTGTTTTTGAAAAGTGTTTGACCTAAATTATGTTTTTTCAAAAACAAAATTCATTTCATAATCTCTACCAAACGGTCAAGGTCCCATTTGGGAGAGTATGAAATGGTTTATATTTTCTAAAAATAAAAATTAAGTTAAATGCTTTTAAAACGGTTTATGAAAAGAATGAAAATGTTGAAAATAAATTTTAAGAAACTGAATAAAAAATGTTAATTCAACAACCAAAATGTTCGGATTCACAAAATTTCATTTCATTTATTGAAGAAAAAACCGTGCATTTTGCCTATTTAGTTGTGGATTTAGAGATATCCAAACTGAATTTGTATCAAAGCAATTGCTTTTATAATTATTTTACTAAACACAAAATAATTTAAACTTCACAACTATTTACCGTTTGGCCTAACGGTAGTTTTTATTTATGATTTACAAAACACTTTTTGGTTAAGCAAATGTTTAATTAAAAATTGTTTAGTATTTAGTAAAACAATATTAAAAATTATTTTTTAAATTTAACTTCATTCTTAGAACTATTTTTAGTTTTGATTTTTTTATAAATATTTTTTTAGTGAGCTTCTGATTATAGGAAGAAAATCCATCTCACAAACTCTCTCAAATGAATTCTACACTACAGTTAAAACAAATTGTAAGTTGCTTTTTTATGACAAAATAGAAAAATTAAATCACAAATTCTTATGAAAAGTAGAAACTACAGGTAATCTTGAATGTTTTTAAGGTTGTTTGATACTCATAATTAAAAATAATGTGTAATAATAGCCTCTCTTTAACTTAATGGGTTATCACATTTTGATGATTTGAAGTTTCGAAATCAATCCCTCAACTGACTCCCTTATGAATTATGTGGGAGTAGAAGAATAGTTTACATAAATTTTGTTGTCTATATATTTATAATTAAACAAACATTTTGTTGATGTATTATTCAATTTCATATCAAAATTAATCAATTTTCATAGATTGATTTTATTAAGCCATCCATTTAGTTAAGATAAATTACAATACTTTTATTAAAAGTGTGAGTACTGATATTGTGAGGCATTCCGTGGTTATAATTATCATTGATATACAACATATTGCAATTTTAATTGTTAACTTGGACACGGTGTCTTCATGAACACAATAAAACAACCCATACAATAAGATCGTCTAGTAATAAAATTAATTTATGATTTTAAAAATAATTTATAATAAAATAACAACGTATTTATAACTTATTTAATTGTTAATCAATAATAGTAGTAATTATCTAGGTCATTAGGCATCCCAAGCCTCAAACATGGTTTGCTCTGAGAACCAGACATGTGTGCCATAATTCCGACAACAATTTCAACGGCCAGGATTAACCCAACCTCTGAAATTTAATCCAAAATCTCTCTGCCAAGACCGACTGTTTCATATGGTGACGGTGTCATCTCTGAAGGTCAATCTTGTCATTTACAAAAAGAAAATTAGTAATTGAGCTCCAAGCCAGAACGAGCCAAGCCGGTGACCGGTTTACTCTAATAGGAATGTACAAGTGTCGAAGACCCAGCTGTCGCATCTTATCCTAGCAAGTATATTTGTACTACTACCCCCCTACTACCATAATCTAATAAAGTTATCAAGCAGTTTTGTATATGTCAAAAAAAAAGTAAAAAGAGAGGAAAAAAAAAAGGACCAGAGAGAAAAATAATGTATAAATTTGAAATTTGATTTGAAGTCCGCGCTTGCAGCTGGAGCGCACTCTAAAGCCCGCTTCCGAATTTTAGGATTCAACCGGTGGACCCAACATGATGGATCCTTTTTTTCATTATTTATATTTCGTATCTTTTTTTGCCCTTTATTTATTATATTATGTAGAGCTTAAATTTACTAGTAATAGTACATTTCACAGCATTCTAGTCAATTCAAATATCCAAACTGTACGTTTCTCGTTTCCTTTCTCTGGTTTTGCACTGCTTGTTTTCATCTTTCTAATCTTTTATGGATGTTTTTTCAAGCAGATAAAGCCAAGAGGACAAAACTGTTTGAATTTTTCCAAGCAATCAGATAAAGCCATAAGAGATAGCACGTGCAAGTGAATAATTTTTTAACCGCAGTTTGAGAAACAGTTAAAACAGATTGTGAAAAGAAAAAAAACAACAGAAAAAATTGGGTTAACCGGAGAGTAAAATAGAGAGAACTACACATTTCCATTCAACCCAACTCAGATAAAACCAGGATAGTTGAATTACCTGGAATTTGATGTGAAACTTGGATGTAAACCCAGATAGCATTGACGTAATGCAATCATAGCATAAAATATTTAGGGTACATCATGATACAATCAGGATACCGTGTGGGATAACAGGTATAATGAAAATTAATTCCACAACACGTGAGAAACCAGCATCAAATCTAGTGAACAAGTAACTGGGAGATTAGGGGGACAGGGAAGATCAGACATACAGTAAAGACTGCTTTCCCTATCTACGGTAACCACTACCACCAGCAGACAAGGAGCGTTCCCTGCGCCGCCTGTATGAGTCAGAGTAATCATCTGTCCTCCTACCATAATGTGGGGATCGTGATCTTCCCCGCCGGTCTCTTGAATAAGGTTCTCTATCATGCCATCGGCGAGGTGAGTGGCTACGAGATCGTCGGCGACCATGTCCTCCTGCTCCTGCAGAGTTTCGGTCCCCCAATCAAATACAGAATACTATAAAACAGACCTAACCACATTGTTTGTTTGGATTTTTGCTCTAAAGATCTAAATATCCAAGCACGAAGAAAAAAAAGAAAAGAAAATTGACTTGAATGCTAAGTTAGGACTCTTGGAAAAGATCTAAGATAGGCCATCTTAAAGTCCGCTGGGAATACCATTGAGAGATGAAAAAAGAAAAGAAAATTGACTTGAATGCTAAGTTAGGACTATTGGAATAGATCTAAGATAGGCCATCTTAGAGTCCGCTGGGAATACTATTGAGAGATAAAAAGCAGGGCTAACTTAAAAAAACATTCAAAACCTTTCTGAAAGGTAAAACAAACCAATCCAGTTTTACCTAGAACAAGAATTTAAAAATAACCGAGGAAGTTTCCAATATTGATTGCCAAACCAAACAAAACTAAATCAGAAAGACCAGAAAAAGTCCTATCGAGCTTGTTCTTGTCAAAATATTTTATCACTACAAACAATATGGGTTCAGGCCTAGAGAGCTAACAAGTGAACAGCAGTCAAATCCAACATCGAACAAAAATGGCATGCTAAATTGTTAGTCACAGCTAAAAGGTGAAGGTCTTATAAAAGCCCCAAGCAAGAATTAAAGGTTTAGCAAGCTTTCTTCAGCAAATAGAATGCAGTACTGGCCCCAGTTTGCACATGACAATATAAGCTAATACTACAATATCATATATGCAAGAGTAATTCTAGCACGTACCTCGTCTATCTTTCAGACCCTGATACTTTCCCGGAGTTGGTGTTCGCCCACGACTCCTTTTTGCCTGCAATTTCAACACAAAAGGCAACATAACATCATGGCAGATAAAGCAATCTACGATTTATTGAGAAGAATTGCAGTGCCTTCCACATATTTCTATTTGAACCTGGTTTGCATTAAAAGAATAAAAATGCCAACTGCCCACTCAGATATGATAATAATCTATAAAGAGGGTATTTCCACATATTTCTATTTGAACCTGGTTTGCATTAAAAGAATAAAAATGCCAACTGCCCACTCAGATATGATAATAATCTATAAAGAGGGTATGGATGACAGGAAATATTTTTCTCAGGTATCAGAGTATCATCGTGCTACCCTTGCCACCATTGCAAGCACTGGCAACCATACATGAGACTGAAAAGTTTTTTCCCCGTTTTCTGTTGATAAATAGATTAGATATTCACCTTCAAAGGAACTCGTACAATAAGACCAAAAACCAAAAAAAAACAAAAAAGAACCCATCTATGCCACTAGGATATTACGGATTACAAAATATAAATAAATAATAGCCATGGTAGGTACTACTACTGACGAAGAAAAGGAAAAAAAGGGAATACAACCCTCAGCAAATTAGTCGAATTTGAATCGATGAGTTTGAAATGTCGATGCAGAACTCATGTTGTGAAGGGTAGGTTCAACAGTTTAGAGCTTAGATTGTGATTTCGATGGAGCTACACATACAAGACCTGCTGCCAAAATTTATTAGGCAACTTTTCTGAAGAAAGCAGAACTTTCACAATAATTCAACATAGAGGATTCAGTTGCACTACACGGCAACCATTTATAATTTTTTGGTAGAAACTAATACCTTTTCCACAGTGATTAATCGACCTTCAAGTACCGAACGATTCAAGTACTTGATACAGCGGTCTGCATCCTCAACATTTTCCATGGTGATAAAAGCAAAACCACGAGATTCTCTGGTGCGGGGATCTGTAACCAGATTGCACTCTTTGACCTGGAACAGAAACTTGTATAATAGTTACTTTCCTCTTAAAGTGGGAAAACCTTGCACCTATGCCTGGATA
Organism: Bretschneidera sinensis; assembly: GCA_023935145.1. Taxonomy (NCBI): domain Eukaryota; kingdom Viridiplantae; phylum Streptophyta; class Magnoliopsida; order Brassicales; family Akaniaceae; genus Bretschneidera; species Bretschneidera sinensis. The sequence continues at coordinate 14,263,033 of CM043703.1, forward strand.
TAAAAGCTCAATAACATAATAAACATATAACATATCTAATTGATGATGACTATTAATTTCAACCCATTATCACTAGTAGTATTTGGATTAAAGTTAATTTCTCTTTTAGTAGAATCCAATTGGATATTAATACATACACCAACAATCACCCTCACAGTAAGGTAAAATGCATACTGGTTAATTTCAATGCTATAAGTTCCTCTCATTGTTATTTGCATAGGACATAAGCCATCAATGCAAATCTGTTTGTTGATAAGTCTTCGGAGAAAGCAAAAGCATATTTGACATTACTGACCACAGAACAGATGCAGACCAGCAATACCTTGGACTTCAAATGATAAAAGGAGGTATTATCTCCAAAGCAGATAACACTCACAGTTGAGAAAAAATAAATTACCAAATGCAAACCCATAACATTTTAAACTTTTTTGAGGGGGGAAATTGCAAACCCCAAAACCATCCAAAGTGTGTTTCTTTTAAAAAAAATTGAAACGGGGGAGGGGGATGTTGAGCAATGAGTAATACTTGACCAAAACATGCCAAAATAGATCGAGGAGAGCACATTCTTATTGATCTCAGCTACATGCATGTCATGCAGAGCCATAAAATGGAAGCAATAGAGAGCACACTCTTAAGACTACCTATATACTAATTTTAATAACATCAAGAGTGCACTGCATAACGGCAGGTTGAATGGATCCATACCTTTCCTTCCTTGCCAAAATACTTCTCAAGATCGCTGGCATTGACCCTTGTTGATAAGCCTGTTACATACAAGTTATTCCCAGGATTGGACGCGTCAATAGAATCACGACTCCTGTAGCAATAGAACTCAACGGTCACACGCAGTTGAACTGCTTGCCTAAATAACCAGCTTAGAAACGGTATATATCACGCGGTATGATGCATAAGACATTAGCGAAAAATTAATCATATGCTATAAACTGTGTACCTAGAGCGACTTTGCCGGGACCTTGACAATGATCTTGGGCGACGACCTCTAACAGGTGATTTAGAGGTGTGCGGCAAAACAGACCTGGAAGTATAATCAACAAAGGCATCATGTATAACTTATATTAAGGCTATATGAACAAGTCAACAAACTTTTAACTGAAGAAAAAAATAATCAAATGTAGACTAACCTTCCTTCCCTTGAATAAGACATCTACAAATACAGAAAATATAGCCAAAAATTAGGCACCCTTCATTATACTGACTTAACATATACAAATATGCCCAAGTGCACCTATGTTCAATGCATGGGACCTGAAGAAGCTAAAAGCTGTGCACAAAATGTGATGCCAAAACATAGTTTTACAGGTCAATTTCTCTGTAAGTTTAGCTTACACTGAAATAAAGCACAATAATTTGCAATCTTTAGCTCTCGAAATACTACATAACGCAAAATTTACAATTGCAATTTTTTTTTCTTCCCAATTCTTAATACACTTAATTAGCAGCCAAACTAGACAAACTTACACCAGATTAAAACCAAAACATACAGCACAATCTTTTTTCAAAGTTTCAAATGCTTAATTCTCATAACATCCAGATAAAATCCCTAAATACTTCTTTTGATATTTAAAGAAACTCTTTAAAAAAACTGAAATTTCTCAATACGAAGCATGCTTTTAAACGGATCTAAACGTGATAAAACAAAATTAGTCATAAAAATACAAATTTATTTAAACAACTCAAAAGAAGTTTTTATTCGAATAAAGAATCGATATATAGACGATAAATCGAAGAATACCTTTCAGATACAAAAAGAACAAGAATACCTTGCTTCTTGAATCGCCGAGTCAACTCAGGTTCCCTAAAGCAGTTGATAGTAGGTCTGCTGAGTGCTAACTGTTAAAACAACGAAAATGGAACCATTTATGCTTATCTGGGTAAGCCAATAAGTTTTTTTTTTTTTTTTGTAATAATAAACTTTAAAAGAGTAGACCCCGCGGCTAGTGGCTATGAAGGTTCGAGTCAAGCTGAGTTTTGGGTTTAATTCGCTTATTTAAACGAGTCGATTTATGAGAAGTTCGATTGGTTTGACTCTTAGGTCGGTTATAATTTTTTTTTTAATTAAAAGTTATTATTTTTTAAAATTTTATTATAAATTATTTTATTTTTTATTTAATAAATAAATCCATCGGGTTAGAGTTCAATTAGTTTTGAACTCGCTAAAATAATCTTGAATCCATCTCAAACGTGAGTTTTTAGTTTAACACGAGTTTAATTTGACTCTATTAATTCATTAAAGTTTGCGGATGGAATTTATATTTTAAGTTACTCGACTCGTGGCCAGCTTTAAAAGAGGGATCGTTGATTGAATATTGTTAGTGTTCTTAAACATAAATTAGATACAAATGTTAGTTTACTACAAGTACAAATATAAAAAAGTTGTGTGATGGAATGGAAGAAGTAAAATAATTTCATTTTTACAAAATTAAAATATCGATGATTATATGATCTAACATATAAATATTAGCAAGAATTTTGAATTTGCACAAAAGAGAGTTATTTTATAAATTTTATTATTTTATTTAGAATTAAAATATTTAGAGTTTTCAAATCTAACAAGATATATATAGGTCATGTTTGGTGCAAGTTGGTTTAATTGGGTCACCAAACATGATGTAATACCCATGTTTTTGAAGTATGGATAAAAAAAATAATTTAATAAATATGATATGAAATTAAAATAATATATATAAAATAATTATTATTAAATAAAATAATTTTTTTTAAAAAAAATTGAAACTGAACATGTGATGATGTCGGTACAAAAAAATGATAAAAAAAAAACGTCCAACTTTGAGAAGAAAGAAAGAAAAAAACAAAGAGGGCCAATACTTAGCATCCAGGTGTTGCCCATGTTACATGCAAATTTTGCATGTTGACACCACAAATGAGGAAGAACGGTGGCAGACAATTTATACATATAAATTTGGTTTTTTTGGTTTATTATTTATTTTCTTATTAAATCATGTTTGGTTTTTTTCTTTCTTCACTACAAATTTTTTTTATTTCTTTAAATATTTGAGGACTGAAAGAAAAGTTGAAAGAGTAAAAGAGGTTTACGGCAGAATTTTACAGAGAGTCACGGAAAGTTCTAAGAAAAATAAAAGGTAATAACATGAATTTTATTTTTGAAATTTAGCATACATTAAATTTCTCGGAATTCAATATAAGAATTTCCAAATGGTGTGAATTATGGAATAACTGAAGAATAAATTAAAAATTTTAATATAAATATTATATCAGATGTTGACGATCAGTAATCGGAAAAATTGCTGAAAGGAGTAGGAAAGACAAAAAGGTGATCCACGAGTAGCTCTAAGTGCTACGTGGTGAGTTAGATTTATTTTAAGTAATCAAGATACATATGAAATATATAGTGATAATATTTGAATAAATTATTAACTTATGATTTGATAATAGATGAAAGTTGGTTGATGGGTATGATAAAAGTAATTGATATGTAGAGAATTATTAGATGAGAAGTAATATTATTAGAATAATGAGTCGAATTAATAATGAATGTGATAAATGAAATTCTTGACGAGCTATGGTTGATGATTTTATATGATATATGATAAGAGAAATTTAGTGAAATTGATCAAATAATAATTTGAGAAGAAACATGATAGCTAATTTAAATGTCTGAACACATACTTGATTTTATATTATTGTTCATATGCATATTTCATGTCATTATTCATATGCATATATATGAAATAACAGAATCGGGAAGGGGCCGGTCTAAATGAAAACCGTGACAGTGTGCTGGTGATAAATGAAAACCGTGACAGCCAGTATATGCTGGTGATAAATGAAAACCGTGACAGCGGGTATATTCTGGTGATAAATGAAAACCGTGTCAGTCGGTATATGCTGGTGATAAATGAAAACGTGACAGCTGGCATATACTGGTGAGAATTGAAAAACCGTGACAGCAGGTATATGCTGGTGAGAATTGAAAACCATAACAGTCGGTATATGCTGGAGATAAAAGAACCGAGAAGATAGCTAGTCTAAGATAAAAACATGTCAACATGTGGGAAGACGTTCCCAATTAATAACTCATGCATTGCATATGTTTTAAATATTGATTTTATTACTGAGATGCTAAAGTGTTGTTTTTTATGGTAAAATTATTGATAAATGAATGAGTCTCACTGAGAGACATATATGGTGGGAAAGAAATATGAAAGTATGATATGATAAGACTATCTGATTATAGACTACATGCTGTGAACCTCATAACGAGGTAATTATGATATATAATTGATGGTCTCAGGGTGGATAAATAAATGAGAAAAAAGAGATTGATAAGGAATGGTGATTATGATATGAGTAGTGATAATAGAATGCTGTTATCAAATTTTATGAGATACAGATGAGTGAATATTGGAAGACCATTTATACAAATTGAATACTTCTAGTAAATTTAATTCACTGAGCTTGTAAAGTTCACCCCTCATTGTTAAACAATTTTAGGTAGTAGACGTGACAGATAGTTTGGTGAGCTGAGATTCAGACGGAGTCATTATCTGTAAGCCATATGGTCCACATCCTCAGACTAGTGGAAAGAAAAAAAATATTTATAAATATTCATGCATATTATGTTGTATAAAATGTTTAAGTCGAGGTCTGAATGATGTATCTCTCCTGTTAAGGGTTGATGAGTGATGTAAATAATTGCAATTACTATATTTTTATTGTTGCATATATGTGTCGTGTTGGGATTTTCAAAATGTGACAACACCGTCTCGGGGGTGGCCAACCCGAGATGGGTCGTTACAATTTTGGTATAAGAGTATTAGGTTTTATGATTCTGTAGATTGCATAAAAAGTAATAGAGTTAAAGATTAAAATATATTATATTTTAATGAATAGTATGAGTATGATATGTGGACGTGCTAGAGCTATAGTTAGAGTTAGAGTTGTTGAATTGAGAGGGCGTGGTAAGCCCCAATTTTTAAACGAGCTGAGGTTGAGATGGAGGCTGAGTTAGAGCGAGTTTCTTAGAAAGGAAATAATTAATAGTATAATTGATACTAGTAGGGGTATGAGAGAATTTAGAGTTGAAAAAAATGAGCTAAGAGAAGCTTTTGCTCATGCTATTGAGAAAATGAATGTATCAAATTTTATGAGATACAGATGAGTGAATATTGGAAGACCATTTATACAAATTGAATACTTCTAGTAAATTTAATTCACTGAGCTTGTAAAGCTCACCCCTCATTGTTAAACAATTTTAGGTAGTAGACGTGACAGATAGTTTGGTGAGCTGAGATTCAGACGGAGTCATTATCTGTAAGCCATGTGGTCCACATCCTTAGACTAGTGGAAAGAAAAAAAATATTTATAAATATTCATGCATATTATGTTGTATAAAATGTTTAAGTCGAGGTCTGAATGATGTATCTCTCCTGTTAAGGGTTGATGAGTGATGTAAATAATTACAATTACTATATTTTTATTGTTGCATATATGTGTCGTGTTGGGATTTTCAAAATGTGACAACACTGTCTCGGGGGTGGCCAACCCGAGATGGGTCGTTACAATTTTGGTATAAGAGTATTAGGTTTTATGATTCTGTAGATTGCATAAAAAGTAATAGAGTTAAAGATTAAAATATATTATATTTTAATGAATAGTATGAGTATGATATGTGGACGTGCTAGAGCTATAGTTAGAGTTAGAGTTGTTGACTTGAGAGGGCGTGGTAGGCCCCAATTTTTAAACGAGCCGAGGTTGAGATGGAGGCTGAGTTAGAGCGAGTTTCTTAGAAAGGAAATGATTAATAGTATAATTGATACTAGTAGGGGTATGAGAGAATTTAGAGTTGAAAAAAATGAGCTAAGAGAAGCTTTTGCTCATGCTATTGAGAAAATGAATGTATCAAATTTTATGAGATACAGATGAGTGAATATTGGAAGACCATTTATACAAATTGAATACTTCTAGTAAATTTAATTCACTGAGCTTGTAAAGCTCACCCCTCATTGTTAAACAATTTTAGGTAGTAGACGTGACAGATAGTTTGGTGAGCTGAGATTCAGACGGAGTCATTATCTGTAAGCCATGTGGTCCACATCCTTAGACTAGTGGAAAGAAAAAAAATATTTATAAATATTCATGCATATTATGTTGTATAAAATGTTTAAGTCGAGGTCTGAATGATGTATCTCTCCTGTTAAGGGTTGATGAGTGATGTAAATAATTACAATTACTATATTTTTATTGTTGCATATATGTGTCGTGTTGGGATTTTCAAAATGTGACAACACTGTCTCGGGGGTGGCCAACCCGAGATGGGTCGTTACAATTTTGGTATAAGAGTATTAGGTTTTATGATTCTGTAGATTGCATAAAAAGTAATAGAGTTAAAGATTAAAATATATTATATTTTAATGAATAGTATGAGTATGATATGTGGACGTGCTAGAGCTATAGTTAGAGTTAGAGTTGTTGACTTGAGAGGGCGTGGTAGGCCCCAATTTTTAAACGAGCCGAGGTTGAGATGGAGGCTGAGTTAGAGCGAGTTTCTTAGAAAGGAAATGATTAATAGTATAATTGATACTAGTAGGGGTATGAGAGAATTTAGAGTTGAAAAAAATGAGCTAAGAGAAGCTTTTGCTCATGCTATTGAGAAAATGAATGTATCAAATTTTATGAGATACAGATGAGTGAATATTGGAAGACCATTTATACAAATTGAATACTTCTAGTAAATTTAATTCACTGAGCTTGTAAAGCTCACCCCTCATTGTTAAACAATTTTAGGTAGTAGACGTGACAGATAGTTTGGTGAGCTGAGATTCAGACGGAGTCATTATCTGTAAGCCATGTGGTCCACATCCTTAGACTAGTGGAAAGAAAAAAAATATTTATAAATATTCATGCATATTATGTTGTATAAAATGTTTAAGTCGAGGTCTGAATGATGTATCTCTCCTGTTAAGGGTTGATGAGTGATGTAAATAATTACAATTACTATATTTTTATTGTTGCATATATGTGTCGTGTTGGGATTTTCAAAATGTGACAACACTGTCTCGGGGGTGGCCAACCCGAGATGGGTCGTTACAATTTTGGTATAAGAGTATTAGGTTTTATGATTCTGTAGATTGCATAAAAAGTAATAGAGTTAAAGATTAAAATATATTATATTTTAATGAATAGTATGAGTATGATATGTGGACGTGCTAGAGCTATAGTTAGAGTTAGAGTTGTTGACTTGAGAGGGCGTGGTAGGCCCCAATTTTTAAACGAGCTGAGGTTGAGATGGAGGCTGAGTTAGAGCGAGTTTCTTAGAAAGGAAATGATTAATAGTATAATTGATACTAGTAGGGGTATGAGAGAATTTAGAGTTGAAAAAAATGAGCTAAGAGAAGCTTTTGCTCATGCTCTTGAGAAAATGAATATAACAAATGAGAGAGTTGATAGTTTATAGCATAGACTTGGTGAACAGGGTAGAGCAATGCATGGGGTTGTTGTAAATCTAGTAATGGTAAACGTTCAATAGGGGAAAAGTGAGTTTATACACAAGATGTAGGGAGATTGTTTTGTTAAATATATTAAGTTGAATGCTTTTATGTCTAAAGGACTATGAATCCTTTTGAGCCCGAGCTATGGGTGAAACATGTAGAGAGATTATTTGGTACTTTACTAGTGATAGATAGGTAGAGAGTCACGTTTGTTTCGTTTGAGTTAGAAACATAAGCTTTAGAATGGCGGGAGGATACTCTCCATAGGGTAAGTGCATATGTTGATAGCCTTTTAACCTAAAATAGGTTTAAGGCGGTTTTCCCTGATAAATACTTTCTTTATATCTTTGGAGCCCAACAAGAGAGAGATTTTAATTATTTGAGGCAAATGTATTGACTATGACTCAGTATGATAGGAGATTTGTGGCTTTGTCGAGGTTTGTACCGAAAATGGTAAACCTAAAGGAGAAAATGTGTAAGAGGTTCATAGATGGACTACATTTTGAGATTAAATCAAAACTATCTTACACGAGCATATGAATTATGTCAAGTTGGTAGATATAACAATTCAGATTGAGAAAGATGTGATAAAGTGTAAGGGAAAGAGAAATAGTGGTTAAAGAAGCTTAGACATGAAGGTTCTAGAGGCAGTGGTAGTATGAGTGTACAAGGTGAAAGACCACCCCAGATAGGGCATTCCTTGTTATAGGGAACTGTAATACAGAGCAAGAGGCAATCAAGATCTGTTGAGTTTGTAGCTCAGAGTAATATTGGTGGGACCCCTAGATTTGAGAGATAAGTTATGGTAAAGGTAGGAGTGTACTACCTAGAGGATGTGATAACGTAATAAAAATACTAGAACGTGTTATAGATGTAATCCAATAAGATATTTATCCCAAAATTGTCCTAATTTGAGGTGTCTTGCATGTAGAAAAAGTGGACATATCTATGTTGGTTAATCCTGGTGCAACCCATTCTTTTACATCCAATGTATTCATGAAGTTTATTGATGCATGTATTAGTCTTTTGATGCATAATAGTATTGCTGAAGTTCCCACTAGAGATAGAGTGATAATCATAAATGTTTACAAGGGTTGTGTGATTTGTATCACTGATAGAGAATCTAAAGCCGATTTATTATCTTTGAATACAGTGGATTGTTTTAGAAAGAATGTAGTGTTCAAGATATGAACATGAAGAGTTTAACTCTTAGGAAGAACATAAGATACTCTCGAACTATCTTATTTTTGCTCTGACTACTAATAAATGGTCAAAGAAATGATGTGAGGGGTATTTGGCATATGTGGTGGATTTTAGAAATGATTGTAAAAAGTTGGAAGAAATCTTAATAGTGAAAGATTTTTTTGATGTAATTTCTTGATGAGTTGTCTAGTTTGCCTCCCAGTAAGGAGATTAAATTCTCTATTGATATGAAACCTGGTTCATCATATATATCTATAACACCCTACAGAATGACACACAATGAGTTGAGAGAATTAAAAGTTTAGCTTCGAGAGTTGTTAGATAAACAATTTATTTGACTAAGTGTGTTACCATGAGGAGCCCCTGTATTGTTTGTAAAGAAGAAAGATAGAATAATGAGGTTGTGTATAGATTATAAACAGCCGAATAAGATCACCATTAAGAACAAATATCTTTTGCCTAGGATAAATGAATTGTTTGAATTATTGTGGAGAGCAAGTGTGTTTTCGAAGAAAAACCTGAGATCATGTTATCACCAGTTAAGGATAAAGAAGGGAGACGGGCCTAAGTCTGCTTTTAGGACACATTATGGCCGTAAGTTTCTAATGATGCCATTTGGGTTGATTAAGTCTTTAGCAACATTTATGAACCTGATTAATAGAGTGCCTAAACTATTTCTTGATAAGTTTATGATGGTATTCATTGATGATATCCTAATGTATTCTAAGAATAAGGATGATCATATAAAACATTTAGATATTGTGTTGGAGATTTTAAGGAAAGAAAGATTATATGCGAAATTTTCTAAATGCAAATTTTGGCTTAATAAAGTTATTTTCTTGGAACATGCAGTGTTTGGAAATGGTATAGTAGTTGATCCACAGAAAGTAGAGGTAGTGTTGAGTTGAGAGAGACTAACTAATGTGACTGAGATTATAAACTTCTTGTGGTTAGCTGGTTACTATAAAAGATTCATTCAAAAATTTTCTATTATTGCAGTACTGTTGACTAGATTGACCAGGAAAGAGTTGAAATTTGTATGGTTTGGGAGTGTGAGAAAAGTTACCAATTACTAAAGGAGAAATTGACTACAACTCCAGTATTGGTGCTTCCTTCTGGTGATGAAGGATTGGTGGTATATAGTGATGCATCCCATTAAGAGTTGGGATGTGTGTTGTACAACATGGGAAAGTAATGGCATATACTTTTAGGCAATGGAGGAATCATGAGAGAAATTACCCTACCCATGACTTAGAGTTAGCTGCCATAGTGCTTGCTTGAAAATTTGGAGACATCATCTGTATGGAGCCACTTGTGAGATATTTACTGATCACAAAAGTTTGACATACTTACCTTTATAGAGAGTTGGATTTGAGACAGAGGCGGTGGATGAAGTTGATTAGTGATTATGATTGTACAATTCATTATCATGCATAGAAGGCTAATGTAGTAGCTGATGTATTAAGTAGAAAGTCTACAAGAAGATTAACTGCTAATGAGAGTCCTGATGTGAAATTGATGATAGATTTAAGAGAGATAAGAATGAAATTGAATATCAGTGATAGAGGATAAATGTTAACAAACATGGTTGTATAGTCATCCATAGTAAAATGATTGTTAGAGATGCAAGATAGAGATGAGGAGATAGAGAAGATTAAGTAGGAAGTGCTTAGTAGAAAACAATATGAGTTCAAAATTTGAAATGAGGGTATTTTGGTATTGGAACATATGATTTATGTTCCCAATGATGCAGAGTTGAGAAAGAAAATATTGAGAGAGGTACATAATGATGTATATTCGATGCACCTGAGTAACAATAAGATGTATAGAGGATTAAGACAAAATTACTGGTGGTTAGGATTGATGAGGGATGTAGCTAAATATATTTCTAGGTGTCTGGTTTGTCAGTAAGTGAAGTTAGAGAATAAACATCCAGGAGGCTTACTGTAGCCTCTTCATGTGCTTGAATGACCATAAAAAAATGTGAGTATGGATTTTGTTTATGAATTTTCCCATACGCAGAGAGGTCACAATACAGTGTAAGTGATAGTAGATAGAATTTTTAAGTCATTCCAATTTCTTCCAATTAAAACTAATTGGAATCATAAAAAGTTGATTGAACTGTATGTAGCTGAGATTGTGAGGTGGTATGAAGTACTATTGAGCATAGCGTCATTTAGAGATGTTAGATTTACATCTTGGTTTTGGAGAGGCTTTCAGAAAGCCATGTGTACACAGTTGCAGTTTAGTACAACTTTTCCTCTTCAAACAGATGAGCAAACAGAAAGGATTATTAAGGTACTAGAAGATATGCTAAGGGCAAATGTGATGAGTTTCTCAGTAAGTTGGCATCTTATATACCATTGATTGAATTTGCTTATAATAATCAACATCAATTTAGTATGGGAATGACCTCATTTAAGGCATTGTATGATAGGAGGTGTAGAACTCCTATGTGTTGGGAAAAGTGGGAGAGAAAAATATATTTGGTCCATAAATAATTGAGTTAACAACTGAGAGGATCAAACTGGTTGGAGAGAACTTTAAGCAGCACAGAGTAAATTGAAGAGCTATGCTGATAATAGAAGAAAAGTTCTTAAATTCAAGTAGGTGATTAGGTGTATTTAAAAATATCTCCATGGAAAGGTGTGTTGAGGGTCAAAAGAAAAGAAAGTTGATTCCGAAGTATGTAGGACCTTATAAAGTTATTAAGAAAGTTGGACTAGTTGCGAATAGCCTGGATTTGCCCCCAAACTTGAAGTAGTTATATATCGTATTTCACGTTTCACTTTTGCGAAAACGCTTACATGATGAATCTCATAATATTTCGAGTCAAGCGGTAGATATTCAAGAAGATTTGACTTTTATACAAGTACTAGTGAGAATTTTAGACAAAAAAAAAAAACAAGTTTTATGTAATAAAGAAATTCCATTAGTTTAAGTATTATGGCAGAACAAATATATTGAAGAAATTACATTGGAGCATGAGGCAAGAATGAAGAAAGAATACCCATAACTTTTTCCTGAATTAGGTAAGAAAATTTTGATGACGAAATTTTTATAAGGTGGGTAGAATTGTAATACTCGTGTTATTAAAGTATGGGTAAAGAAGTAATTTGATAAATATGACATGAAATTAAAATAATATATATGTGAAAGAATTATTATTGAATAAATTAATAAAATAATTAATAAAAATTAAAATAATAATAATAATAAACTAGACGCGTGATGATGTAGTTACAAAGAAGAAAAAAAAAAAGGGAAACATCCAGCGTGGAGAAGAAAGAAAAAGAAGGAAGAAAAAGAAAAAGAAAAGAAGCGTCTAGCGTGGAGAAAAAAGAAAAAGAATGAAGAAAAAAAAAGAAGAAAAAAGAAAAAAAAACAAAAGGGACAACATGGCGTCCACGTGTTACCCATATTACATGCAAATTTTGCATGTTTGACACCACAAATGAGGAAGAATGGTGGCAGACAATATGTACATATAAATTTGTTTTTTTTTTGTTTTTTTTGTTTATTATTTATTTTCTTACCAAATCTTGTTTAGTTTTCTTTCTTCTTCAATACAAATTTCTTTATTTCTTTAAACACTTGGAAACTGAAAGAAAAGTTGAAAGGATAAAATTTTGAAGAGGTTTACAGAAGTGTTGACCCTCGCCCGTATTTTAATGATGGCAAAACACAACTGTTATTTAACTAACATGTTTAAACTAAGTTGTATTAAGGATCAAACACATTCAACCAAGGAACAAAGTGCAAAAACTCGAACCAAATCAAGTATCAAGTGAAGACTGAAGATCTAGTATAGGTCTTAAGGTTTAGAACCAATGTAAGTCTCACTCATACATTGTATTAGCTTGTTCAATGGCTCAAACACAAAAGGTTTTTCTAAAACCATTATTTTTAAATGTTTTTAATGAAAAACAGAAGAAAAACTGGGTTGGAAGACAACCCAGTCGACTGGGTACATATACCAGTCGACTGGTATATGGGTCAGAAGGTACCCAGTCGACTGGATGAATTAACCCAGTCGACTGGTACTTTGACCAGTAATTTCCCAGTCGACTGGATGAATCAACCCAGTCGACTGGTAAAATGGACAGAAAGTCCCCAGTCCACTGGATGATATATACCAGTCGACTGGATACCCAGAAGGTCTGAAAACGTATATTTTTCAAGTGAACCCAGTCGACTGGTATCTCGACCCAGTCGACTGGTAGTTCAAAAATATGACCGTTGGACTCCAAATCTGAACGTTTTAAAGTAAATCTTTTTCAAATTAAAGTCCAAAACGGCCATATTAATTGATTGCTATATAAACCCATTCAGTAAAGTATTCAATAACAAGAAGCATATATTCAAAAAGAGTTGATCTCATATAATCAAGTTTTTATACTCTTGAAACACAAAAAGCTTTGAAATAATCTTATTGAGCCATTTCTTCAAACTTTACTTTGAAAGAGAGACATTTATGTTGTAATAAGCTTTCATTTGTTGTCTCTCTACCTTTTACTTTACACCATCTTTGTAAAGGGATTACTTCCGAGAGGAAGGGGAAACTTCCGAAAGGAAGGGGATTTTTCGGTTTAAGCAATTCCTGTAAATTGCTTGTGTACGGTTTGTGCAACACCCGGCTAAGTTGTGCGACTAAGTTTTCTTAGTGGATTACTTCAAGGAGTTCCTTGAAGAGAGTGGACGTAGGGTCGGAACGAATCCGATATTACCGAACCACTATAACTGTGTTTGCATCCTCTTTCCTTAAACTCTTTATTTACAGCTTTTTATTTGTATTAATTATTTGTTGCTTATCAGTTTTTATAAACTTGTATAAATTCCGCAAAAGTTTTTAAAAACCCAATTCACCCCCCCTCTTGGGTTGAAACCTCGAGCTACAATTGGTATCAGAGCCTCGTTCTCTTTATAAGGCTTAAATTCCTAGAGTTGATCCAATGGCAGCAAATAGTTACTCTGAAGGACACTCTTATACTAGACCACCATTGTTCAATGGATCAAATTATAACTACTGAAAAAATAGAATGAAAATCTTCGTCGAAGGACAAGATTACAATCTATGGAGAATTATAGAAGAGGGACCTAAAATTCCCTCAAAAGAAATAGTTATTGGAGAGACTCTTCATACAATGCCTAAACTCAAAACTGAGTTTACTGACGAGGATTGTAGAACGATGTCTCTCAATAGCAGAGCAACAAGCATGCTACATTGTGCATTAGATATTTCTGAATATAACAAAATATCTGCATGTGTTTCTGCTAAAGAAATATGGGATAAATTGCAAGTCACACATGAAGGAACAAGTGAAGTAAAAAAGTCTAAAATTTACATGCTAATTTCTGAGTATGAATATTTTAAGATGTCTCATAGCGAAACCATTTCCGAAATACACTCACGATTCACTACTATTATAAATGGTTTAAAATTCCTTGGCAAGAATATTGAGGAAGTTGAACTAACCAGAAAAATCTTAAGATCTCTGCCACCAGAATGGAAACCAAAGAGGACAGCCATTCAGGAGGCCAAAAATCTTGACAAGCTTGATGTTGAGACGCTGCTTGGGTCATTATTGACATACGAGATGGAAGAAATGACTCCCATCGTCAATGATGATGAGAAGAAGAAAAAGCAAATTGCTTTCAAAGCTTCTACGAGCAACAAAGAAAAGGAATTAGAACAAGAAGCAGAGAGCAGTGAAGAGGATGGTGAAATGGCTTTAATCACCAGACGATTCCATAGGTTCTTGAAGAAAAGCAAGAAACCTTACTCAAAGGATCCCACCTCAAAAAGGGAACCATTTATGTGTTATGGCTGCAAGAAGCCAGGACATATAAAAGCTGACTGTCCAGTTTCAAGCAAACTTTACAAGGGCTTCAAGAAGAAAGCTATGGTAGCAACTACCTGGAGCGATGACGAAGAAGATGAGTCATCAGACAAAGAAATCGGATACGAAGAAATTGCCAACCTTTGTTTGATGGCAATCGATGATGAAAGTGAGGTAACTTCTTCTCCCTCTTCAAAAAATAATATTGTTACTAGTAGTGAAGAACTGCTAGAAGTCATAAATGAAATGCATGAAGAATTAAAGAAATTTGATTCTAGAAATTCTGTTCTTAAGAAAGAAGTATCATCTCTTTCTAAAGAAATGATAGTTCTTAGAGAAGAAAAAGAAAAATTATCATCTTTACTGTATAATTCGTCTCAAGATTTTCTTAAAGATGAAAATGAGAATTTGAAAAATAAAATTTCTGAATTAAACAGCACTGTATCTAGACTTATGCTTGGTAAAGAAAAACTTGATGAAGTGCTTTCTTCCCAAAGATTAAGTGGAGGAAAATCTGGTGTAGGATATTCTCCATTGGGAAAACAAAAAACAAAAGAGAACTTATTCATAAAAGACTCTTGTGTAGATGGAGCTTCTACTTCAAAAGCTCCTAACCTTGTTAAAAGCACTCCCTTGATAAATCCGAGGAAGTCTAGAAACTTAAATGATCATACTAAATTGAAGCATCCTAAAAATACTCATGCTTATTTGTATGCTCATTCTAGGAACAATGTGTATAATCAAAGAATGCATTCTGCTCATGCTCATCCTAGGAATCACCATCATGGCTATTCTAGATATAACTTGCATACATATGCTAGCATGTATCCTAGAATGCATCATTGTTCATTTTCTGGAAATGACATGCATTTTCATACCCCTTACCATAGAATCATGTATCCTAGGAACTATCATCCTAAGGATTATAGGAATGCACATGTAAAATTTTCTAGAAATTTCTATGACTATAATGCTAGGATTGTGCATCATCAACATGTTTATAGAGCACCATATATTGTTAAGAAAGTATGGGTCCCAAAAGGAACTGTATTTTCAAGGACTAACCCCAAAGGACCCAAGAAATTTTGGGTACCCAAAAATGCTATCGTATATCCTTGTGTGATGTAGATTTGCCTTCACACCAAGGAGAAAGGTAACTATTGGTACCTTGATAGCGGTTGCTCGAAGCATATGACCGGTGATAAAAGCGTATTCAAGGAGCTAACTCTAAGAGATGGTGGACTTGTGACCATTGGAGACAATACTAAAATAAAGATCATCGGGCATGGAAAAGTCGGTAATGATTTCTCAACTTTAGATAATGTATTGCTAGTACAAGGCCTAAAGCCAAATTTACTTAGCATTAGTCAATTATGTGACAAAGGATATAAAGTCACATTTGAGACCTCTCATTGTCTAGTTATAGACATCAAGAGCAACAAGATCAAATTCATTGGCCATAGACATGAAAATGTCTATATAGTTGATTTGAAATCCTTACATTCCAATAATGAAAAATGTTTTCCTGCTTTTAGTGAAAATCAATGGCTATGGCATAGAAGGCTTGGTCATGTAAACATGAACTTGCTAAAAATTGTTTCAAGAAAAGATTTAGTTATTGGTCTTCCTAAAATCAATTTTGAGAAAAACAAAATTTGCAATGCTTGTCAAATGGGAAAACAATCTAGGATATCTTTCAAAGCAAAAAATGTTGTCTCAACTACTAGACCTTTGGAACTTTTGCATATGGACTTATTTGGTCCAATTAGTACCATTAGTCTAGGTGGCCATCAATATGCTCTTGTTATTGTTGATGACTATTCAAGATATACCTTTGTTATTTTTATTGCTTATAAAGATGAAGCTTTCAAAGGATTTGAAATTTTTTGCAAAAAGGTACAAAATGAAAAAAGGTATTTGTATTTCAAGCATAAGAAGTGATCATGGCAAAGAATTTGAAAATCAAAGCTTTTCAAAATTTTGTGATGAAAATGGAATTAATCACAACTTTTCAGCTCCTAGAACTCCTCAACAAAATGGAGTTGTTAAGAGGAAAAATAGAGTTCTAGAAGAATTTTCAAGAACAATGCTTTGTGAAAATAATTTACCAAAATATTTTTGGGCTGAAGCCGTGAATACTTCTTGCTATATTTTAAATAGAATTTTGATAAGGTCCCTGCTTGATAAAACACCTTATGAACTATGGAAAGGGAGAAAGCCCAATATTTCCTATTTTCGTGCCTTTGGTAGTAAGTGCTTCATCTTAAATAACAATAAAACTAACTTGGGTAAATTTGATTCCAAGACCGATGAAGGGATAATTTTAGGATATTCTACTACTAGTAAGGCTTATAGAGTTTTCAATAAGAGAACTCTAGTAGTGGAAGAATCTGTGCATGTAACTATTGATGAATCTAACCCAATGAGTAGTGGAGAAGTTTCCTTTAAAGATGATGCAGATTTTATTCCAAGAATGGAAACTCCTACTCCCATTGTTGACCTAAAAGAGAGTTCTACTCAAACAAATGAAGGGATGGCAACTCCAAATTTGGACCAACAATCCTCAAGTCAACAAGAGGAAAATTTACCCAAGGATTGGAGGTATGTAAATCATCATCCAATTGATCAAGTAATTGGTGATCCTTCACAAAGGGTAAGAACTCGCTCTTCCATTAGAAATATTTGCAATTTTGTAGCTTATTTGTCTCAAGAAGAACCTAAGACATTTATAGAAGCTGAAAAAGATAATAATTGGATAATTGCAATGCAGGAAGAGATAAATCAATTTGAAAGAAACAATGTTTGGGAACTAGTTCCAAGACCTAAAGATCATTTAATTATTGGAACTAAATGGGTATATAGAAATAAAATGGATGAAAATGGTATAGTAACTAGAAATAAGGCTAGACTAGTTGCTAAAGGATATAACCAAGAGGAAGGAATAGATTTTGATGAAACCTATGCTCCCGTAGCTAGATTAGAAGCTATTAGAATGTTATTAGCCTTTGCATGCTTTAATAAATTCAAGTTGTTTCAAATGGATGTGAAAAGTGCCTTTTTAAATGGCTTTATAGAAGAAGAAGTTTATGTTGAACAACCTCTTGGATTTGAAAATCCTAGTCTTTCAAATCATGTCTATAAACTTTCTAAAGCTTTATATGGGTTGAAGCAAGCTCCAATGGCATGGTATGAAAGACTAAGTAAATTCTTGATTGATAATGAATTTGTAAGAGGAAGAATAGATACAACTCTCTTCACAAAAACTCACAAAAATGACACTTTGATAGTTCAAATATATGCTGATGATATTATATTTGGTGCTACTAATGAATCTATGTGTCAAGAGTTTGCAAAGTGCATGCAAGGTGAATTTGAAATGAGCATGATGGGAGAACTTACCTACTTCCTTGGACTGCAAATCAAGCAACTAAAAGGAGGTATCTTCATCAATCAACAAAAGTACATCAAAGATCTACTAAAGAGGTTCGGGATAGAAAGCTCAAAGCCAATTGGAACGCCTATGAGCACAACCACCAAACTTGATCTTGATGAAGGAGGTAAAACTGTAGATTCTAAATATTATAGAAGCATGATAGGTGCTTTACTGTACTTGACTGCAAGTAGACCTGATATAATGTTCAGTGTATGCATGTGCGCTAGATTTCAATCTAATTCTAAGGAATCACATGTAGTTGCAGTAAAAAGAATCCTTAGATATCTACAAGGGACCCAGACCATAGGATTATGGTATTCTAGAGAATCATCTTTTGAGCTAGTAGGATATACGGATGTTGATTTTGCTGGATGTAGGTTAGATAGAAAAAGCACAAGTGGAACATGCCAATTCTTAGGTGCTATGTTAACTTCTTGGTTTTCCAAGAAGCAAAATTCAGTTGCGCTATCAACCGCTGAGGCGGAATATGTAGCAGCTGGCAGTTGTTGTGCCCAAGTACTATGGATGAAACAACAACTAGAAGACTATGGCATGAGTCTCAAAAATATTCCTATATTTTGTGATAATACTAGTGCCATCAACCTAACCAAAAATCCTATTCAGCACTCTAGAACCAAGCATATAGAGATTAGACATCATTTCTTAAGAGACCATGCTCAAAAAGGTGATATAAGATTAGAATTTATACCTTCAGAAGATCAAATAGCTGATATTCTTACAAAACCCTTAAGTGAAGCTAGTTTTTGTAAGATTAGAAAGTTGATGGGATTGCTTGATTTTGATAAATTGAATGTTTGATTGCATCTCATTTCATCATTTGCATGTTTGACATTGAGTGATAGAGTATTAATCCATATTTAACTATTCCCTTCACTCAAAAATGTCATAGATAAACAAAATCGTGCTAAAAATTCAGGACTGGAAATTTTACTCAGGATCCAGTCGACTGGTAAATGCTCTCCAGTCGACTGGTAAGTCTCTGCCTGTGTTTCCAGTCGACTGGTAAGTTTAATCCAGTCGACTGGTAACTCTCTGTCAAAACTTCCAGACGACTGTTAAGTCTTCTCCAGTCGTCTATAAGATCAAATCCTGCTTGGAGCCAAATTTTTTTTTAATACCCCTTGTCCTCCAGTCGACTGGTAAAGATAGCCCAGTCGACTGGTATCTCTCTGTCAGTTGACCCAGTCGACTGGTTCGTTTACCCAGTCGACTGGTAAAGAAACTGTTCATCTTTTCAAAGGGACCCAGTCGACTGGTATATCGACCCCAGTCGACTGGTATCGCGATTCTATAAAAAGGATTGTTCATTTTCGCCATTTTTACGCCATTTTCAAAGAGCCCAAGCTTTCTCTCTATAGAAAAATTCATCTTTTTGATCTAAAAACCATCCAAATCCCTTCTAAACACATCGATCTACTCATTCCTAAAGAGATTTTTAACTTTCTACGGTTAAAATCTCTCATTTTTACCAAATTTCCTTTTTCCAAAAACTTCAAATTTCTCGAAAATGAGTGACAAAATCCGTATAAAACTCACAACAAGTGGACCTAATGCGCCCAAAAAGCCAAGGTCTTCAAAACCTTCGGCTTCGGAGTAGAAAGGGAAGGGAGTAGCAGGGTCATCCAGCAAGGAGCCCAGAACAGAGTTGGAGCAGGCTCTGTTTTACAGCCCAGCGGCTCATAAGAGGTATAACTCTATAATCCGTCACAAGAAAATCATGACGGGTAGAGTCGTTGATTTCGACTCCATTCGTCATGGTAATTTCGATATTCTACCAGCCTTTGAGGCAATAAATCTGACCCCACTGGTCAGAATTCATGAAAAATATTACCCGCGACTGATTCACCAGTTCTATGCGAACTTGGTGAAACCCAGTCCTCTGGCTCTGAGATTCAAAACCAGAGTTAGCGGTGTGGAGTTTGAGGTCAACACTGACCTCTTGATGAGCATTCTGAGAATCCCTATAAAGGGGGTTCAATGGAGTCTGGATGGATGGCCAGACAACTTTGAAGTTGAGGAGGCCTGTCGGATAGTCAGGGGCGACCCTAACTATGTGTACAGACCCACTACATTTCACACATGTAGTGACTTGCCCCTCGACTCAAAGATGTTTCAATTGATTGTCAGTTGGACCATCCACCCGAGACTCGGGAGTCGAGAGTATCTATCTAAAATAGATACGGTATTGATTTGGTGCCTAAAATCTGGGCACCACTTCAATATATATCATCTGCTGCTCGCCAACATGATAAACGGCGAAGCAAACGACTCCGGGTATCTTCCTTATGGGATGCTCATTACACTCATCCTCCAGCACTTCCGGGTACCTTTGCCTGTCTCCGAGGCTCAGGATATCGGATTGACGGATATCATCAACATCTCATCTCTAAAGAAGATGGGATGTACTGTTCGTGAAGGGTTTCTCTATCCAAAGGCTGGAAAGCGCCTAAGGATTCGAGAGGATGCGAGTGACAGTGATGAGGATGCTGATACGGCTGCTGAGATGGAGACAGATACCCGAGCACCTCCCATTAGTGGCTCGAGTACTGGTCAGACTGGATATGGTGACATCCTACGAGCTATCACGAGTCTTCAGATGACGATGGAGTCCGGTTTTCAGTCCATGCAGTCCGATTATCAGAGGCTGAGCTCCTCCATAGACCACCTACGGGATGACTTCGAGTTACATCGAGAGCACACCGAGGGTTCCCTAGCTGAGATTAGGGAACTTCTTCGTGACAGCTCTGACTCTCCCGTACCATGAGTCTCTTTCTTTTATCAGTTCTTAGCACTTTTCCAGTTTTTGTCACATAGCACGAACATCTCATGTTTGTTTTTTTTTCTTAGTTATAGCTCTATGAGGCCCTACTTGTATTGACTTTTTCTCTATGATGATGTAATACTATTAGCCATATTTACGCTATTTGTGATATGTTAGAACTGTTTTAAATATCTGTTTGGTCACTAAAACTGCTATAAAATACTTATATGCTTGAAAAACTTTCGGTTCTTCCCGGGAAGGCTTCTGAAATTCGAAAGAAGCCACATCTTCGGGCACATCTTTGTATTCTTATAACCTATTTGACTGTATTGGCTAAGTAGCTTATTTTTTATGTTATGCCCCCTTTGGTTGCTGTTGTCAAAACGGGGGAGAAAAATGAGAAAAACGAGAAAATCTAAGTAAAACGCAACCAATGCATAGATTTAGGGGGAGCATTGCTCCATATCTGTGTAAAAATGTTTATTGATTGGTTGAGTTTAATTCTAGATTGGTTGAAAGAAATATAAACTGTGTTTGCTTGTTTACAGGGTGGTTTTACTCGAAAAACAGAGGAGATTCTGTCCAAATTTTTGTAAAATCTTAACACTTAGTTTTTAAAACTGTTTTTACATTATTAGTTTTGTCATCATCAAAAAGGGGGAGATTGTTGACCCTCGCCCGTATTTTAATGATGGCAAAACACAACTGTTATTTAACTAACATGTTTAAACTAAGTTGTATTAAGGATCAAACACATTCAACCAAGGAACAAAGTGCAAAAACTCGAACCAAATCAAGTATCAAGTGAAGACTGAAGATCTAGTATAGGTCTTAAGGTTTAGAACCAATGTAAGTCTCACTCATACATTGTATTAGCTTGTTCAATGGCTCAAACACAAAAGGTTTTTCTAAAACCATTATTTTTAAATGTTTTTAATGAAAAACAGAAGAAAAACTGGGTTGGAAGACAACCCAGTCGACTGGGTACATATACCAGTCGATTGATATATGGGTCAAAAGGTACCCAGTCGACTGGATGAATTAACCCAGTCGACTGGTACTTTGACCAGTAATTTCCCAGTCGACTGGATGAATCAACCCAGTCGACTGGTAAAATGGATAGAAAGTCCCCAGTCGACTGGATGATATATACCAGTCGACTGGATACCCAGAAGGTTTGAAAATGTATATTTTTCAAGTGAACCTAGTCGACTGGTATCTCGACCCAGTTGACTGGTAGTTCAAAAATATGACCGTTGGACTCCAAATCTGAACGTTTTAAAGTAAATCTTTTTCAAATTAAAGTCCAAAACGGCCATATTAATTGATTGCTATATAAACCCATTCAGCAAAGTATTCAATAACAAGAAGCATATATTCAAAAAGAGTTGATCTCATATAATCAAGTTTTTATACTCTTGAAACACAAAAAGCTTTGAAATAATCTTATTGAGCCATTTCTTCAAGCTTTACTTTGAAAGAGAGACATTTCTGTTGTAATAAGCTTTCATTTGTTGTCTCTCTACCTTTTACTTTACACCATCTTTGTAAAGGGATTACTTCCGAGAGGAAGGGGATTTTTTGGTTTAAGTAATTCCTGTAAATTGCTTGTGTACGGTTTGTGCAACACCCGGCTAAGTTGTGCGACTAAGTTTTCTTAGTGGATTACTTCAAGGAGTTCCTTGAAGAGAGTGGACGTAGGGTCGGAACGAATCCGATATTGCCGAACCACTATAACTGTGTTTGCATCCTCTTTCCTTAAACTCTTTATTTACAGCTTTTTACTTGTATTAATTATTTGTTGCTTATCAGTTTTTATAAACTTGTATAAATTCCGCAAAAGTTTTTAAAAACCCAATTCACCCCCCTCTTGGGTTGAAACCTCGAGCTACAAGAAGAATTTTATAGAGTCACGGAAAATTCTAACAAAAACAAAAGGTAATAACATAAATTTTATTTTTAAAATTTAGGATATATGAAATTTATCGGAATTCAATGTGGGAATTTTCAAAGGGTGTGAATTATGGAAGAATTGAAGAATAAAATAGAAATTTTAACATAAATATTATATCAGGTGTTGACAATCAGCAATCGGGGTAAATTACTGAAATGAGCAAGAAAGGCAAGGAGGTGATCCACGAGTGCTACATGATGAGTTAAATTTACTTTAAGTAATCAATATATATATGAAATATATTGTGATAATATTTGAATAAATTATTAATTTATGATTTGATAATAGATGAAAGTTAGTTGATGGGTATGATAGAAATAATTGATATGTAGAAAATTATTAGATGAGAAGTAATATTATTAGAATAATGAGTTGAATTAATAATGAAGGTGATAAATGAAATTCTTGACGAACTATGGTTGATGATTTGATATGATATATGAGGAGAGGAATTTAGTAAAATTGATCAAATAATAATTTGAGAAGAATCATTATAGCTAATTTAAATGTCTGAACACATGCTTGATTTTATATTATTATTCATATGCATATTTTATGTCATTATTCATATGCATATATATGAAATAAAAGAACCGGGAAGGGTCTAAATGAAAACCGTGATAACTAGTATATGCTGGTGATAAATAAAAACCGTGACAGCCGGTATATGCTGGTGATAAATGAAAACCATGACAGCCGATATATGCTAGTGAGAAATGAAAAACCGTGACAGGCGGTATATGCTGGTAAGAAATGAAAACCGTGACAGCCGGTATATACTGGAGATAAAAGAACAGGGAAAACAACTGGTCTATGATAAAAACATATCGACTTGTGGGAAGACGTTCCCAATTAATAATTCATGCATTGCATCTGTTTTAAATATTGATTTTATTACTGAGATGCTAAAGTGTTATTCTTGATTGTAAAATTATTTATAAATGAATGAGTCTCACAGAGAGACAGATATGGTGGGAAAGAAATATGAAAGTATGATATGATAAGAACTATCTGAGTTATAGACTATATGCTGTGAATCTCGTAACAAGGTAGTTATGAGATACAATTGATGGTCTCAGAGTTGATAAATATATGAGAAAAAGAGATTGATAAAGAATAAGGATTATGATATGAGTAGTGATAATAAAATGCTATTATCAAATTTTATGAGATATAGATGAGTGAATATTGGAAGACCATTTCTACAAATTGAATACTTCTAGTAAATTTAATTCACTGAGTTTGTGAAGCTCACCCCTCACTGTTAAATAATTTTAAGTAGCAGACATGACAGATAGTTTGGTGAGCTGAGATTCAGACGGAGTCATTATCTGTAAGTCATGTGGTCCACATCTTTAGACTAATGGAAAGGAAAAAAAAATATTTGTAAATATTTATTCATATTATGTTGTATAAAATGTTTAAGCCGAGATCTGAATGATGTATATCCCCTGTTGAAGGTTGAGGAATGATGTAAATAATTACAGTTGCTATATTTTTATCGTTGCATATATATGTCGTGCTGGGATTTTCAAAATGTGACAACACCGTCTTGGGTGGCCAACTCGGAATGGATCGTTACACATGATCATATTCTTCTGTTCCTTTTCTTTTATGGCCCTCAATCCAAACTAGAGGGTAAGGTTAAGTTGATTACACTCGAAATGTAGAATACAGTATGTTTCACGTGGATTTTCTTTTCGGAAGTTTTTCTTCTTTTGCCCCTCAAGTTTTTGGTTTTAAGAGTAAGTTTTAGACCCATTCGAAACTCTATTAATTGGAAGCTTTAAGAAACTTCATTAGTAATATCAATATAAGTATGAAATCCAAAAATTAATATTATCAATGAAGTTTTTCAAAATTATCAATAGAGTTTTAAACGGGTCTAAAACTAGAATTCATAAATGGTATGCTGGAAGGAAATTGGATGGACACAAAGTAAAAAATGTTTAGTAAAAAATGTTTTATATTATATTATATGCAATGTGTCTAACTGCTAATGTTATTATGTTTCTTATGATAATTTTGGTTACATCGATGATAATTTGAATTATATTTAAGGATAATGTTTGCATTATTTATGGTAACATCATCAAAAGTAAAAACTTACCATCAATATAATCAAAATACTGTGGACGTAACTAAAATCATCACCAAAAGTGTTATTTTCTTATTACCATAAAAGAAAAACATAACACACCGAACCCATCTAACTTAACCCAAGTAGTTCACCATCCAGTTTTGCAGCTCTTAAATGTTGTAGGTATTTTTTTTTTGATTTGGTGTGATGGAGATGGACTAGGTCAGAATTATTTATGTTTGTTTGGGTAAAGCTCATCTGACTTTTTTTTTGTCGGGTTAAAATATATATTTGTTGTTTCGTGCCGATTGTCATATTTACTATTTTGTTAATTAAATAAATAATTTATATATATATAGACATATAAATAGAGTTTAAAAGTTTTTAAAACATATTTTTTATATATTTTAAAAATAATATATATAAAATAATTAAAATCAAAATTAAATAAAAAATGTGATAAGTGAAAATCGTTTGAGATTGATAAAGTATATTTCATCCTTAAATTTTATTTAATCTGAACTTAAAATTTTCTTCTATAACATTTTTTGCCATTCTTCAAAAAAATTAAATCAAACATTTTGATTGTTGTTTATAATTAACTAGCGGTTTGACACGTAAATAGGCACACATTGATTTACTTTTCTTTTCGTATTTTTTTTTTATTTTTCAAATTCTTTTGATATTTGTGCATGTACAAATGGTTTTAGAAAGATTGTGTGTGGACACTTCATGATTTGTGAATTGATTCGATTTATAATTAAATAAATTTTAAAAAATAAAATTAATTAAAAAAAAGTGAAAAAAATAAAAAATCAGTTTTTGATTTTCTATATAAACATTCGTATTTTAATAAGATTTAAAATCTAAAATTAAAATAGACAAGATCATGCGAAGATAGAAAGGAAAGAAGAAAGGAGAGTTAGCTCCATAATTTTTGTAACCGACGATAGTTAAGCGACAACAATATTTGGTTTTGGTTGGTGGCATATAACGTGGAGTTAGTTTAGATGGATAGGATGTGTCCTATTTTTGTGATCTTTTTTTATATTATGTCACAGTTTGACTAAAATGCCATTGAAATAATAAGGGTCTTTATGTCAATAATTCATTTTTTTTTTTGGTTTTCTACCATTATTAACTCAGTTTTTTTTAATAATGGTATAGATTTTTTTTTGTTATTTTTATTTATTATAAGATTTTTTTTTAAAAATATTATAAAAACTTTATTGCATAGTAAATAGACACATAAAATAATGTTATAATTATTTTTGAAAAAATCTTAGTTATATAAGTTAAAAATTTAACTGATAATTTTAAAAAAATTTAATAATAATATTTATAAACACTATTAATTTCTTAAAAATTACCGATCGAATTTCAGACTCTCTCCTATTGTCAATCATAATCGTTGTCCTCGCCTCTCAACTCCGTTTCTCATTGTATCCCAGGCCATTTTGCCCGCCCCGCCCTGATCGCTCCATTCGATTACTGAACTTGATCGGTTACGGATGGGTTGCGTACTGACCGAATGATATCGCTAAGAGCATCTCTGCGTTGAAATGCGATGCTTTTGTGTTCATCGCGTACCAGAACATAGTTGTGTGGATGAGTGAAGAGACGGTAAATGAAAGTGAAGACTCTCCTTGGATTTATGCTTATGTTGTGTTCTTTGGAGAACTAGGCTGCTGCATTGTGGAATATGTTCTTGCAAATGAACATGGACGATGCTGGTAATGGTTTGAATTTCATTTATCAAATTCCCACCGAAACGATACTGCTTCAGTTCAGCGTGTAAAAAAAGGGAAGGCAATGCTGGTGTAGGTATTTCATTTATGTGCAGAAGCTGTTTGATGAAATAGTCCAAAGAGGGACAAGAAATTAAATGGAATATTGGGAGGGTGGGGTTTAGAGGTAAAAGGAGCATAATTAGACACGGGGTGAATGAGATGAAAATTGGAGAAGTAATTAGTTGTTTTTTTGTGCTTGCTTAGTTGTTGTTTGGTTGCCGTGAATGTCGAGGAAAGAAAAGATCCTCTTGGCTTTCTACGAAATTAAACATCGGTTAAAACTTTGGGGAAACTTTGGGGACCGTTCATCCAGTCTGCCATCAAGAAATTTTCTTACAAATCTAAAATATTATATTGTAATACCTCTGGCCTGTGAGAATATATTAGTACAATGATGGCTGGCCGGCCGGACAACCTCTAGCTTATTCAACTAGTCTATATATAAAATTGTTGCATTTGATATTAGCTAGGAAGAAATTTCTAACAATCACGACCTAGGTAAAGAAAACTATTACTATACAGTATTAAATACATAAAAAAATAAGATACTAGATTGAGCTTACCAATCTCTCCTGTCTTCTATATATTAGTTGTTCTATATCGATGCAACGCCTTTCTCCTTTACTATCTCTCAAAAAACTCTGTTGTCTGTGCTATTTTTTACTGGTGTGTCTGAGTAAGGAAGGAAAGATGTCTGAAGCTATTGTGACTTTTGCTGTGGAGGGAATCGTCGGGGAGGTGATATCAATTGCTGCTGAAAAGATTAGCCTTGCCTGGAGTTTTGAGGGACAGCTTACAAGGCTTCATTATACCTTAAGCATGATTCAAGCTGTCTTACAAGATGCTGATCAAAGGCAATTAAGAGGCAGAACTATGATACTCTGGTCACAGAAGCTTAAAGATATAGCCTACGATGCTGAAGATGTACTGGACGAGTATGCTTATCAGATTCTCCGTGGAAAGGTAGAGATCCTCAGCGAACTGGAGCAAAAGGTATGGAACTTCTTCTCACGCTCCAGACTCATTTCATTTCCTCTGGATGCGGCTAACAAAGTCCAAAAAATTAATGAGTCTCTGGATGTAATAAAAAGTGACATGGCTGCTTTTGGGCTAACCGTGGGGTTTCTAGATAGGATCCCTCAAATTTGCCCAAACCTTGAGACAGACTCCTTCCTCGATGATTTTGAAGTTGTCGGAAGGAAAAATGATGTCTCGAATATTGTGAAAATGATGATTAGCTTGACCAATCAAAAAAGTATCTCTGTTATTTCTATTGTTGGCATGCCAGGAATTGGGAAAACAAGTATTGCAAAGTCAGTTAACGAAGTAGCGAAAGAAAAAATGCTCTTTGATTTAACATTCTGGGTGTGTGTATCTGATGATTTTGATGAGAAGAGGATTTTAGGGGCAATGCTGCATTCTCTTGATGAAAATGAAGGGAGGATGAATAATAGTATGGATGAAATACTCCGAAAGCTTAAAAAACAGTTGCAAGAGAAAAAATATCTTCTCATACTTGATGATGTGTGGAATGAAAAGCATGAGAAATGGTATAATTTGAAGAGTTGTTTATTGAAAGTCAATCAAAATAATGGGAACTGTATTGTTGTAACAACTCGCAACGAAACAGTGGCGGTGATAATGGAGACAATTGAAATGCATAGGTGTTATTTGGGAAAACTATCAGACATGGAGTGTTGGTCTATCATTAAGGAAAGGGTGTTTGGAAAAGGAGCAACAAAGATTCCTTTAGATTTGGAGGACATTGGAACAAAAATTGCAGAAAAATGTAAAGGAGTGCCACTAGTTGCAAGGGTTTTAGGAGGGACAATGCGTTATAAAAAGGACATACAAGAGTGGTCGTCCATAAGAAAGAGCAAAATTTCAGATTCACTAGGAGAAGGTGAAATAATTTTATCTACATTGAAATTAAGTTTTGATCGCCTGCATTCACCTTTTTTGAAGCAGTGTTTCGCCTACTGTTCCATTTTCCCCAAAGATTTTGAAATAAAAAAAGAGCAGTTGATTCAGCTTTGGATGGCTGAAGGGTTTCTTCAGCCTGCTCAAGGAAGTAGTATGGTGATGGAGGATATTGGTAACAATTATTTTGATATCTTGTTATCAAGTTCCTTGTTCCAAGATGTTAGAAAGGATGATCGGGGGAATATTATAAGTTGCAAGATGCACGATCTAGTGCATGATCTTGCTTTGTGTGTTTCAAAATCTGAAACCTTGACTCAAAAAGTTGGTTCGATAAATGATGTTTCTCATGTTCGACGTCTAAGACTCATTGACGATGGGCAAATGTTACCAACAATTCAGAACGGTGGTGCTAAAAAACTACGCACATTGTTTACAGAGATCAATGTCTTAGGCAAGACTTCATGGAGCTTTCCAAGTCTACGGGTTCTAAATTTTTGTGAAGCTGATATTAAAGAGCTTCCTGACTCAATTGGCGAGTTGATACATTTAAGGTACTTTGATATCTCAAGAACTGAAATCAGAGAACTGCCTGCATCCTTGATGAAGCTCTACAATTTGCAGACATTAAGGCTTGAGAGCTGCTATTCCCTTAAAAAGCTTCCGAAAAATTTGGGAAATTTAGCCAGCTTGAGGCATATTTATTTTGAGGCCTATGCAATCCGTTCGCCAATAGATGTAAGACGCTTAACATGTCTTCAGACGTTGCCATTGTTTGCGTTGAGTCCAAGGAAGGGTTGTCAAATGGAAGATCTGGGATGCTTAAAGAAACTTAGAGGGAGTCTTAGGATATGCAATCTGGAGCAGGTGAGAGACAAAAAGGAAGCCATGAAAGCAGGCCTTCAAGGAATGAAAATGGTAGATGAATTTACCTATGAATGGGCAATCCACAATCCTAAGCACCAATGCCGGTGGTATCATCGAAGAAAGCAGTACAATAAATTTAACTATGAGGATGTGTTGGAGGGCCTCCAGCCTCACCCAAATCTGAGAGTTTTAAAGATTTCGTATTACTGGGGTAAGAAATTTTCATCATGGTCCTGCGATCCTTCGGTGCTTGGCCAATTGGTGGAGTTGAAATTAAAAAACTGTACCAAGTGTGAAGAACTGCCAGCTCTTGGACAACTGCCTTGTCTTAAATCTCTTGAGTTATGGTATATACCTAAGTTAAAGAGTATAGATGGTGAATTCTACGGGAACAATAACAATAACATGGATGGAGCAAGCAGTAGCAGTGATAAGCGAGACGCAATTGCTTTGTTCCCAGCACTGAGAAAACTGAGCCTGTTCTTTATGGACAGCCTAGAGGAATGGGTAGTGCCAGCAAGAGAAGAAGAAGGCGTGAGCGTGTTTCCTTGCCTTCAGGAATTGAGTATCGAGTTATGTAACAAACTGACAAGTGTTCCAATAAGTCAGTTGACATCGCTTCAAACGCTTTTCATTAAGAGTTGCGACAAATTCAGTGATTTGGGAATGGACTTACCTCTCATGCCACTTAAAAGTATACAGATATATTATTGTCGAAATCTGAAGTGCATTCCAAGTATACATGGCCTCACATCACTTGAAACATTATCGATTGTAAATTGTACAGAATTAACGTTTCTACCTGGTGGGCTGCGATTCTGCAAGTCTCTTCGCAGATTAGTCATAACTGATTGTCCTAAGTTGATGTCTGTTGCTACAGAAGATGTACGAGAATTGTCTTCTCTTGTCACTTTAGATATACGTGGTTGTCCTGAATTGAAGGAATTGACCATTGGTCATCTCACTAGCTTAAAGAGATTGACAATAGGTGAGTTCTCGAAGGAGTTGGAGGAATTCCCAAGTCTCGGCATCATCCAATCACACAATCACTTATCCCTTCAAGTGTTAAGATTGTATGGGTGGGATAAACTGAAATCTTTGCCACATCAACTTCAACACCTCACTTCCCTTAAGAATTTGTCAATAAAGCTGTTTAATGGAATAGAAGCTCTGCCAGAGTGGTTAGGCAACCTCTCATACCTTCAATATCTGCGAATTCGTGGTTGCAAGAATCTCAAGTATCTGCCTTCTATGGTAGCCATGGGATGCCTCATCAATCTACGAGGGCTGGTGATTAAGAGCTGTCCTCTTTTGAGTGAAAGATGCGCACAAGACAGCGGCCCTGAGTCTGAATGGTCCAAGATCAACCATATTCAACAAGTCATGATAGATGGGGAGAACATCCAATCTGATGGTTAATTTTAGAAAAGAAAAAAATGTAAGTTCCTAATTTCGAAACTCTTCTCCTAATCAATCCCTTGTTCCTTTATTATTGCTTTTTATTCATTTTTTTCCTAGCTGCTGTTTGATTAATTGATTGTTTGGAACTTTGGATATGCAGGTGTTCTAGGCGCTTTAACTTCCCTTCATGGGCTTGTCAACAAGAAGCAATTAATAACTATCAGTTGAAAGGTGGGTGCTTCAGTTTCATTTATCCCCTCAACTTATAATATTGGCTTGTTTTCATCTTTGGGATTTGTAGGAATCTGACCTTAATTATTTGGTTAATTTCAATAATAGGTATATGCTTCCTGGTTTTACAATTAACTCATCCTAATTGAGATTTTTGTATTAACCGCAGGTTTGTCAACCTTTAAGGACTATAAAGAAATCCAGGAAGATAATTAGATGAGCTTGTGATGCTTCTTCGATATCTCTTCATCATTGCTGGTTTTACTGTCACTTTTGCACTACTGGCCTTGGAGTTCTTTTTTTCTTTTTTTAAGTTTGTGTCTGTTTGTAATAACATATGTAAACTGATTTCAGATTCTTAAATGTTGAGTTGTGCACACGGGCTGAGATGATTGGGTGTACAGATAGTTTGGTTGAGTGTTAACCATTTGAACACAATTTGTAATCTTCCTTTTTTCATAGTGAAATTTCTCTCTGGGTGAGCACTCCCGTGGACGTAGGAGTATTTTACTCCGAATCACGTAAATCTCTTATCTTTGTATGTGCTTGTTTCTTGTTGTGTTTGTTTGCTTTTTGTGATTTGCTATCTTCTTGTTTGATTTATACCTCTAATGGCTTTTTGGACAATTAATTAGTATCAAAAGTCTTAGTTGGGGTCGGTAGATTACAGGTAAGTGTGATAAATTGCTTAGCCAAAAAATGTTGTTGAGAATCGTTGTAATTCATATCCTTTTTTTTATCTCAAACTGATATAAATCATTTTGGTTTCCCTTTGACAATAAAACCAACCATGCACATGCAACCCTAAGTATATATTGTACCACATACCAAAAGGATTAGTCAAGGGAAAACACTCGATACCTTCATTAAGCCAAAAAAATAAAATTTATAATTCACCACTAAAATAAAGACATATGCTCCAAATTTCAATCCAACCAGAATGCATAGACTTTTTAGTATCATGCAAAACTTAGCAAGGTATCACAAAAGCGACTTTCTTTGTAAAAAACTGTTTAGATTCAAGTTCTCTCGTTACGATGGGATAAGACAAACTTTGCTTATGATCTAACATGAAACTTATGTATTTGGAGACATTCACAACTCTATTTTCTTCCATAGCAAGAACTATATGGCAGTTCAAATTTTGCAGCAATTCTTAGTCCTGTTGACTTGTTTTAGGGTGAAAGATCACTCTGAGTTAGTTCATATGTTGCTTCTGGTGCAAGTTGATTGTCACCATTTTGAATGATTGCTTTTGAGCATAGGAAAAATAAGGCAGATGTGTAGATTGTGACATGCCATATACTGAAAAAATGACACAAATTGAAAAAAAGAATCAGAAACAAGAGCAAGCAAAAGAGAACAAAGGCATATATATATATATATATATATATATATATATATATATATAGAGAGAGAGAGAGAGAGAGAGAGAGAGAGAGAGAGAGATAATGTTAGGGAGAGTTTATGAAATAGTTTATATCTCTTATAAACAGAAGTTAAGTTAAACACTCTTATAAAAACTGTTTTTTTTAAAAGAATAAAAAATTGAAAATGAATTTGTAAAAATGGATTTTGTATTGGACAACTGTTTTCAAGTATATTTTACCAAACACGACAATTTTGAACTCCACAGCTCCAAAAACTGTTTCAGTTTCAAAAATTATTTTGACAGACATAAACCAAAACTACACCTGTGCCATATCCAATTGCTTTGGGTGGCTTCCATTAGCCAACTTGCTACAGCCATACAAAACCCCAATGAAACCGTTCATATAGTGTCTTCATAACATTAGGATGTCAATGGATGACAAAGTCCATATTCTTTCATTTAATTAGGGTCACTAACTATTCCACTTCACCCACACTTGCCATATATTCATCCTTGTTTTAAGGCTTACTTTAGGCCATGTTTCCTTCCTTGTTTTAAGGCTTACTTTAGGCCATGTTTTCTTCAATGTTTTAAAGAATGTCTTTTTCCTTTAACAACCTATATATACTCTTAATTGTATTCTCAATAATAAGAACTCAAGTAAGCATTTGTACAATCTCTTTACTCTCTTCAATTCTCACATCTCTTTACTCTCTTAAATTCTAACATGGTATCAGAGCCGGTTGCTTAGGTTCTTCTCTCGCTTGTAATTTTTCTTAGTTTCGTGTTTCGGCGTGTTCTGTGTTGTTCTCGGTGAACCCGACGTGAAAGTTTTTTTTGTTGTTTTTCGGTCTTCTCTTTCTGGGTTGGTGTTGTCGGCACCTCTTATTTTTTTGTTTTGAGCAGTTTCGGTATTCACGACATCCTCTGTTTTCAGAGAGGTATTTTGTGGCTTTGGGTCTCAGATTTCTCAGTGTTTTTTTTGTTCTCAGATCTTTTTGGCAGTTTGTTTTTTTTTTCCTGCTTTGGGTGGTTTCGGCATTTTTTTGGTCGGGCTATTTTTTTTGGCTTTTCTGATTTTTTCGGCAGCAGATTCTTCTCTCCCTTGATTCTGGTTCCTTTATTTATTTCGAAATTTTTTTTTGCTTTGTCTCGGGTTGCACTTATTTGCAATGACTCTGCACCTGTGTGTGTCAAATTTACGGGCAAAAATTACTCTACATGGGCCTTTCAGTTCGAAATTTTTCTCAAGGGAAAAGAACTTTGAGGCCATATCGATGGCATAGATGTCGCACAAACATCCAATACAGACCAATCGAAGGATGTCGGGTCTTCTCCTTCTTGGACTGTACTTGATGCTCGAATCATGTCTTGGCTTATTGGTTCGGTGGAGCCACATATTGTCACCAACTTGCGTACTCATCGCTCTGCTCAATCCATGTGGACTTATCTGAAGAAGGTTTATCATCAAGATAATGATGCTCATCGCTTTCAGTTAGAGCATGCAATTGCCACATTTCAACATGGCAGTCTTTCCATCCAAGACTATTACTCGACCTTTCTGATTCTTTGGATTGACTATTCTGATCTTGTTACAGCAGCTGTTCCTATTACCACTCTTTCGACTATTCAGCAACTCCATGAGACTAGATGGCGTGATCAATTTCTTATGAACCTATGCCCGGAATATGAATTTATTCGCTCATCTCTGCTGAATAGATCTCCTGTTCCTTCTCTTGATGTTTGTTTTGGTGAGTTACTGCGTGAAGAACGTCTTAGTACTCAAGCCACTCTGGAGCAATCTTATGTTAGTCCAGGAACTGTTGCTTATGCTGCCCAAGGACGTGGACCGCCTATGCATTCTAAAAACTTGCAGTGTTTTTGCTGTAAGGAATATGGGCATATTGCTGCCAATTGTCCCAAGAAATACTGCTCTTATTGTAAGAAGAAGGGTCACATCATTAAAGAATGTCGTCTCTGCCCACAGAATCGCCAGGCTCAAGCATTTCAGACTTCTGTTATTGTACCCTCCGCAGCTCCTGGCTCTTCTTTCGGTGCCTCCCCAGTTCCGGCACCTCCTGCAGCAAATTACTGCACACCCGAAATGGTGCAACAGATGCTAATTTCAGCATTATCTGTAATTGGGTTTCAAGGTAAAAATTCTACCAAACTCTGGTACGTAGACTCGGGGGCCTCTAATCACATGACGAATACTCCTACCGCTCTGTGTCATGTTCGACCCTATGTTGGTCCATCTGCCATTCAGACTGCCAATGGCAGTTCTTTACCAATCGTTGCTGTCAGAGATGCCTTTTATAAATTCACTGATGTGTTTCTTGCTCCTCAACTTTCCACGAATCTTATTTCTGTTGGTCAATTAGTTGATGACAATTGTGTTGTTAACTTTTCTGGTGATGGTTGTGTTGTACAGGACCAGGTAACGGGAGAGCTAATCGCGAAGGGACCTAAAGTGGGGCGCTTGTTTCCATTATTTTTATCTGTCCCAGCAATTTCTCCAGTTTCGTCTATTAAGTCTCTTTCTTGCAATAATGTTCCAAATCTGAGTATGGTGTGACATCGTCGTTTAGGCCATCCCAATACTCAAATCTTATCTCATGTATTGCACTATGGTTTTCTTGATAATGAAGAACGTTCTTATTTATCTCTTAAGTGTGATTCTTGCAAACTTGGTAAAAGCAAAATTCTTCCATTTCCTTTACATGCTAGTAGAGCTTCTCACTGCTTTGATCTTATCCACAGTGATGTTTGGGGACCTTCCCCCGTTAGTTCACATGAAAAATTTAAATATTATGTGACTTTCATTGATGATTATAGCAGATTCACTTGGGTTTATTTTCTTCACTCTAAATCTGAGGTTTTTCGTACTTTCACTAATTTTTTAGTGTATGTTGACAATCAATTTTCTGTGACTATTAAGACATTACTCACAGATTCTGGTGATGAATATTTGTCTACTGAGTTTCAGAAATTCTTGGCTTCTAAAGGTATTATTCATCAACGTTCATGTCCTGCTACTCCCCAACAGAATGGAGTAGCCGAACGCAAAAATTGTCATCTTCTTGATGTGTACGTACTCTCTTGTTAGAATCATTTGTTCCATCAATGTTCTGGGTCGAGGCTTTGAAAACTACTACTCACTTGATTAATCGTTTACCTTCCAATCTTACACATGAAGTCTCCCTATTTCCGCTTGTTTACTAAACAACCTAGTTATGATAATCTCTGTATCTTTGGTTGTGTATGTTTTATCCATTTACCTTCCCATGAGCGACATAAATTATCTGTTCAATCTGTTAGATGTGCATTCTTGGGATATAATGTGTGTCAAAAGGGATTTGTTTGCTATGATTCTACCTTACATCGTACACGCATTTCTAGGAACGTTATTTTCTTTGAAAATCAACATTTCTTTCCTGTGTCCTCTAAGCCCTTTTCTTCTACGGTGGTCCTCCCCTCCTTTGAGCAACAATTTTCAGATCTTCATCAAGTCAGCTCTCGCTTTAAACCAGGTATTGTGTATACGAGACGTTCCTGCCCACAGTCTCTTCCGATGGCTCAACCTATATCCGATCCTACCATGCTCCAGTCAGTTGCAGCACCTTCTGAACACTTGGTACGTCGCTCTTCTCGAATATCTTTACCTCCGGATAGGTATGGGTGGTTTGCTTCTGCTCTTACTGCTGCATTGTCTAATTTTGATATTCCTACATGCTACTCACATGCTGTCAAGCATGATTGTTGGCGACAAGCTATGCAGGAAGAAATTGCTGCTTTAGAGGCCAATCACACCTGGAACATTGCACCTTTTCCTTCCATTATAGTCCTCTTGGGTTGCAAATGGGTTTACTCCGTCAAGGTTCGATCTGATGGTAGTTTGGATCGTTATAAAGCTTGGCTTGTTGCACTTGGAAATAATCAGGAATATGGTGTTAATTATGAAGAAACCTTTGCTCCTGTGGCTAAGATGGCCACTGTTTGGACGATTCTAGCTCTTACTGCTTCCAATGATTGGCCACTACATCAGATGGATGTCAAGAATGTTTTTCTTCATGGGGATCTTAAAGAGTGTATTTATATGAAGCCACCCCCGGGATTGTTTCCTTCTCCAAACTCACATGTGTGTAAGCTTCGTCGCTCCCTTTATGGTCTCAAACAAGCTCCAAAGGCCTGGTTTGATAAATTTAGAACTAATTTATTACAATTCTCATTCAAGCAGAGCAAGTATGACACTTCCTTGTTTCTTCGAAAATCAAACATGAGTATTGTTATCTTTTTAGTTTATGTTGATGATATTGTGATTACTGGTTTTGATTCTGTTTTACTTGGTCAGCTCAAGACCCATCTCTCCGAGTCCTTTCATATGAAAGATCTTGGGTCTCTTACATATTTTCTCGGTCTTGAGGTGCATCGTAGTCCGTCGGGTATTTCACTCAATCAACATAAGTATGCTAGTGACCTGGTGGCTACAGCTGGCCTACAGGAGGCCACTTCTGTTGATACTCCAATGGAATTGAATGTCAAGCTTCGTAAAGAGGAGGGTGATTTACTTGCTGATCCTAGTTTATACCGAAAGTTGGTGGGCAGTCTTATCTACCTCACCATTACTAGACTGAACATTTCCTTTGCAGTACAACAAGTCAACCAGTTTCTTCAGACCCCTCGTCACCTTCATTTGGTTGTTGTCCGTAGGACCATATGCTATGTTCAGGGCATTTCTGCCCGTGGCTTATTCTTTCCTGGAGGCAATTCTCCTCGACTTACTGCTTATAGTGACGCTGATTAGGCTGGTTGTGCTGATACACGTCGCTCCATTACTGGTTGGTGTGTGTTCTTAGGTGATGCATTGATCTCATGGAAGAGTAAGAAGCAAGACAGAGTTTCTAAGTCATCTACAAAATCTGAGTATCGGGCGATGTCTCTTGCTTGTTCCGAAATTATTTGGCTTCGAGGTTTGCTTGCTGAGCTAGATTTTTCTACAATTGATCCTACACCTCTACATGCTGATAATACAAGTGCTATTCAGATCACAGCCAATCCTGTCTATCATGAGCGCACGAAGCATATTGAAGTCGAATCCGTGAAGCATTTGAAGCTTGTATTATCACTCTTCCACATGTTTCCACTGAACTACAAATTGCTGATATCTTCACCAAAGCGCTCACTCGCCATCGACATTGCTTCTTAAGCAGCAAATTGATGCTTATTGATCAACCTGCATCAATTTGAGGGGGGCTGTCAATGGATGGCAAAGTCCATATTCTTTCCTTTAATTAGGGTCACTAACTATTCCACTTCACCCACACTTGCCATATATTCATCCTTGTTTTAAGGCTTACTTTAGGTCATGTTTCCTTCCTTGTTTTAAGACTTACTTTAGACCATGTTTTCTTCCTTGTTTTAAGGAATGTCTTTTTCTTTTAACAACCTATATATACTCTTAATTGTATTCTCAATAATAAGAACTCAAGTAAGCATTTGTACAATCTCTTTACTCTCTTCAATTCTCACATTTCTTTACTCTCTTAAATTCTAACATAGGAAACCATATCTTAACACTTTGCCATCTGCAAACATAGAAAATCTTATAGCCTAAAATAGTTTAAAAAATTGAAGCAAAATTCTGAACTTGTTTCAGACTTCGAAACATACTTTTGCGACAAGTAAAACCTTGAACGTAAGCAAATATGTACTTAGTAATTTATTTAGCATATCCAGAAGAACTTACCTAGCCAAGTTTAAACAAGCTTGTGGGGAAAATGAAGATGATTTGTGTTTAGTGCAGAACTCTATCAACCATCCATCAAGAATGGCCAAAGATCCTATTGCTTTTACAGTAACAATATTACTAGACCTGCAAAGTTTTATGATATTATTAAAATCACATGTTAATTGCTAAAGAGACTCGCAATTATTAAAGAAAATTTCATTTAATTCAATTCTGAAACTTGCAGTACCTGGTAGCATCAGTTACAGCCAGGAGTGGTGTAGCAATCACTACAATTGTCTGAATGGTCCTTTTTGAACCTTCACTAATAGAGACTAGATATATGAAAATGCTTATCACAGCCACGAAAGAAAGTCAGAAGTCCATAACTGAAACCAAGCAGCAGAAAGTCCCTCATCAAAAGATTATAGTTAACCACATTTGACAGATCAATCAAATGTCATCTATGATAACATGATGAGAATTGGAAAATTTCTGCTACTTTAAGTGATTAATGGGGAAGATAACTGAATAAAGATGAATTCAGTTGAGGATAAGCAAAACACTCGTCAAGAAATATCAAGTTAAAAAAAAACTTGAAATGGTTTATGTAACTGTAGAACATGAAAATTTAGAGGACACCAGCAACCAACATCGCAGGCATGATACAAGGCACTAAAAGTTCCACTGGCCATGAAAATTACCCATTCTGCACATGCCTGCAAAAGGCAAATAAGTGAAGTCTTCAGGCCAATGTGATCAATTATTAGTTCATCATCATTAATGGCTAATTGGGATAAGAAACTGTATAACTAGCTAATTTTATTTGTAGCTTACAATTATAGTTTCTATCAAGTCAAGCCCTCTCGAGTATTGAACCTTACCTTCTGTGAGAGAGCCCAAAATGCAGGAAGCATGGCTGCAGCATTTGATGCAATAAGACAAATTGATTCCCATCTCTGCCCTAAAATAGTTTTAACCCATAAGTAACAATATACTATATCAATGGAGAAGAAAATATAAATTGGAGCAGCATATAACCTTCTTTTGATACTATATCAACACTGCAATCAAATCCACCATGGTTTCTGTCACAGGAGCAGAAGCTGATAAAAAAGAAAGACGTTAGAGGTTATAGAAGAGAAGATTATTATATATAATAACTTGAAAAAACTTAAAGAAGAAAAGTGTGTGTGTGTGTGTCTCTCTCTCTCTCTCTCTATATATATATATATATATATATATATATATATATAGATATAGATATTACCTGTAAGATGTCTCTCCACTTTCCTCCTGATCAGACTCACACGTTCCATGATCCGAGCATTCATTTCCACAAGCTTGAATAGAAATGGACATTGTCGTTTGGGGGCTGAAAGCATTAACCGTGAAAACAGGATATCTTAATCTGATAACCCAAGGTCCTTCTCTTGCATATAAGATATAAAAGTTGATCCATTTCTCATTTGAATCATACAATTTATACATGAAGCTATCATTTCCACTGCTTGTGTGGTTTGAATAGCAGTAATCCCACATATCAATGGATAGTAATCCACCAAATCTAGCATACAATTCATAAGGTATTGTTGTGTCTGAATGGAGTTGAGTGTTAATATTTTCTCCAGCTGAATCTTGTGAAGTGTTCACAAGAAAATAAGTCCAAGCAAAACCTGACTTGTCCGCGAAGAGGGTTTCGCTGAGGAAGGGCTCCAGATGGAAATTATCAGACCCAGAGTTCACAATTCCACTGCTTGGAAAATAAATAAATAAGAGGAACAGCTGAGACCCGTGGTCGTCAAGCGTTCTATAGATATGAACCCGTAAAGTATGCACCAACTCTAACAAATATGTCACATGATTTTCAAAGTAGATTGACAGACACCAGCAAATCAAATTAACCAGCAGGGTGAATAATAAATCTCAAGAACCCATATTACATATTGTAGCAAGAGAAGATTAAAGGCTATTTTGTTTAGAAGAAAAGTGAGAGGATTGATATTTTCTTTCCATATTTGCAAATCACAATCATCCCAAATTGGGAGGATTGGAGAGTAGAAGCTAAAATCTAATCCTTTTTTTTTTATTTTTTCTTCATTCCTCCCACTTTTCCACTATCTTTACCAAACACATGACGGAAGGCATCAATCCTCCCTCTTTCTTCCTTTCCCTCTTCCTTCCTCCCACTTTTCTTCTCCACTAATCATAGCCTAAGGAACATAAAGAGCATAGCTTGACAAACAGAGAAAAGAGAGAGAGAGAGAGAGAGAGAGTTAAACCTGAAGAATATTGCTCTTCCATGTACAATTTGGTCCTGCTTTCCCTTCTGGACATGCAAGGACTTCCCACTCCATCGCGTAGCAAACTTCTGTATCATTCTCTTCCATCCCTCTGCTGCATTTGATTGATAAACAGGCTGGATGGCAAAATACCATGTACCAATCTTTGGTGATTGGACAACCAAAGGGGATTAACTTGTATCAACATAATAATCATAAACAGTTTTCTCCGGAATTGCATTGAATCAAGCATAACACATTAGACCAAGTTCAGCAGCACTCCTTGGAGCTAGATTCAGAGTCAAATTTGTTGCTGTAAATATATATATTCCTAATGTAAAATAGGCTAGAATTTCCTAATATTATTTGCATTAGGAATATATATATTTACAGTTGCTAATATCATCAACTGTTCTTCAAAATCCAGTACATCCAGGAAGTATAATTTCGGGTCCATTTTTTCATGGCATGAAGATTGAGAAGAATTCCAGAAGGCAACCAGACTTTCAGCGGTGCCTAAATTAGATTGTGAACACATGAGTAGAGAAAATGCCTGGTTACAGAATCGGCCCCATAATGAAGCATTCCAACAGACTTCCAGTTTGTTGGCAGTAAAAGAGTAGGCTGAGCCTCTATTAATCTGATTATCCCAACAAACAGTAACTTAAAATCTCAAAGGAATAAAATCCATAAATTGCAGATATATGGGTATTAGAACTGTGATCAAACACTTCCAGTTTGGCTTAGCTTTCAAAACGGTTTTTGAAACAGTTTTAGTAAAACAAGTGTGGAGCTAAAAACTGTTTGTGTTAGGTAAAACAGCTGTTAAACAAATGCAGTTTCTTAGAAGCTGCTTTTCAGTTTTTGATTGAAACTATATACCATCTTTGACCGAGTTCTTGCAGATTCAATGCCATTAAACAGGCCAACATAGTAAACACCTGGTGTGATCTGCACAAAAGGAGTTTGCTGACTGATGGAAAAAATAAATTTTACTTTAGTTAATTCTGATCACAAACTCTAACAAAGAAAATAACAATTACCTGCCCATATGTCATTGTAAATGTCATATTTTTCTGCAAAAGATAGCATTGCTCCATATTCTGCAGATAATATGTCCC
Organism: Bretschneidera sinensis; assembly: GCA_023935145.1. Classification (NCBI taxonomy): domain Eukaryota; kingdom Viridiplantae; phylum Streptophyta; class Magnoliopsida; order Brassicales; family Akaniaceae; genus Bretschneidera; species Bretschneidera sinensis. The sequence continues at coordinate 14,304,524 of CM043703.1, forward strand.
TCCAGCAGAAGTATTAAGGTTATTTATTGCTGCAAGACTGAAGAATTATCTCTAACCTTGTTATAACTTCACTTGCCAACAAGTAAAACTAAGAAAGCAAATTAGAAGTTTTGCCTTTAATGAGTCCCTATCTTTTTCAGTCTGACAAGCTGGTTAGCATAATGCAAAATAACCTCGTATAACAATTTAACATAGAGTGAAAATTTCCAAACCAAATGGAGATTATGTCCGTTTGGCTTACTTTCCAAAACGGTTTATGTTTCCCAGAAACTGAAGCTAGCCTAAACACGTTAAAAAAAAAAAAATTTGGTTTCGGAGAAGAATAAGAAGCTAAACAAAAATTTCTCAAATTTAGCCTAAAAAACTAGTTTGACATTTGTTTTACTAAACCTTAAACAATTTTTAGCTCCAGAGTTGTTTTACTAAAAACCGTTTTAAAAACCATTTCGACAACAAAAAATTGAAACTACAGCTAAGCCAGACGCAGAAAACAGTTTACCTAAATCATTTAAAGCAGCACCTGAAACATCAGGCAGTGGCGGACCACCATCTAGAAAGCATATTATTGGCAACCTACTCTTTCTAGTGTAATTCACAAGTGTTTTTGAATTGATCATTTCTACAGAAACAAAAGGAATCTACACAGAATTCTATGAAATTAAATTGAATATGATTCTTAAGAAAATAAAACACACACAGAGAACCAAAAACATATAATTAGGCCATGACCCACTAATACATAAGAACTAATACTTGAAAAACTATAAACCCAAAATAATTCCTTTGACCAAAAAAAAATGATGCCACAGAAATTCAGGTAAATGGAAATAACTTTTAAGAGAAAAAAAATATAAATATGAAAAGATGAGGATCTAGTGGAAGCACCTCTTATGTAACGCCAAGCATAGAGACATCGAAGCTTGTAATAAGTATAGGTACTGTTATATTAATCTTGATACTAATACACAAATGATAAATGATACAGCCAAGATCTTTTCATATTACACTTGTCAAGAATTCATATATATATATATATATATATATATATATATATATATTGAGAAGATGAGTTAGAAACAAACCGGATTCCATTGCAAGCAAGCCTCCTTGGGTTGATCTTCTAAGACTACAGGGAGAACCACCTTTGGTATGAGAACCAATCAACTGAATGTTAGAGGAGAGGGAGAAGAACTGTCTGTTTCAATAAAATTTAGCACACGTTAAACACCCTCCCCTAATGTCTATTTATATCCCAGTGTCTTAGGGACCATAACCCTAACAGTTACCTCACACATGTGCATTGAGTCTTTGGCCCATTAACAAAGACTCATACCACATCGGGCTTCTACACATAAGGTGGCCCATACTAAAGAACCTTGATACTTTGGAGACCCATAAAAATTATATCACTTAATTGGGTCCTTTATTAGATAACTGGTCTACATGTACAATGTTATAACATATCTAAATCCAAAATTCCAACAATCTCCCACTTGGGTTACATATGTTATCCTTTATATTGTACGTGAAGATAACCTTAATTGAGCTCATTTGTGCTATCTAAACCAAAATATCCAACAATAATCTAGTCCATTAACCATATCAATGTAGGATCAAAACGGCTTTTATCATATTTATCGTAACAAGACCCATCAATGGTCACAACACTAACACAATTAACGATATAGATCTAGTATGGATGTGTAGCATGGAAATTACATGAAACGTGATCTTAAACATGTTAATTTTCAACTGGTCCTCCATATGACTCAAAAGAATCATATAAAATACTTTCAAATATTAAATGCAAAACTGCAATGAAAGTCATCATAGATTAATCAACATAACCATGTCAATTAAGCAAAAGTAAAAGGCCAAATACAAACTCCCACTATACGAGCATATGGTCCAAAAGAACAACACTCATGTGAGCAACATGCTCATGAAACACTATGGGTGGCAAACCCTTAGTAAGCGGATCCGCAATCATAGAGTTTGTACTGATATGCTCAATTGACACTTGAGAATTCTGGACTCTCTCTTTGACAACCAGAAACTTGATGTCAATATGCTTTGACCTCGATGAGCTTCAGTTGTTCTTGGAATACAACTCAGCAGCCTTATTATCACAATAAATCGTTAATGGTCTATCAATGCCATCAACAGTGCGCAGCCCAGTGATAAAATTTCGCAGCCATACTCCCTGATTTGATGCCTTATGGCAAGCTATGAATTCTACCCCATGGTGGAAGTAGCTATGAGTGACTGTTTCACACTCTTCCATGATATAGCTCCTCCAGCTAACATAAAGACATAGCCAGAAGTGGATCTTTTGCTATGTGAGCATATAATCCTATATCTCATAACTCGTTTAGCTGTTTTCTAATGATCCACGCCCGGGTTACTCAAATATTTGCCTAGCATTCCAACAATGTACGCAATGTCCGGTCGCGTACATACTTGTGCATACATGAGACTTCCAATAGCCGAAGCATAAGGATATTTCTCCATTTTCTTCTTCTCAAGTTCATTTTTTAGACATTGGAGCAAACTGAACTTATCACCCTTTGCCATGGGTGTGTTTCCTGGTGCACAACCACTCATGCTAAATCTACTTAGCACTTTATCAATATAGGCCTTCTGTGACAGTCCAAGTATACATCTGGAATGATCTTTATGGATCTATATACCCAAAACAAATGATGCATCACTAAGATCTTTCATTTCAAATTTACTTGATAGAAATCTCTTGGTTTCATGCAATAGGCCTATATCGCTGCTTGCCAGTAGAATGTTGTCTACATATAGCACCAGGATAATAAATTTGCTCCCACTGAACTTGAGATATATGCACTGATCAATGGTGTTTTCTTTAAATCCAAAGGATGTAATCACCTGATCAAATTTTCGATACCATTGCCGAGATGCCTGTTTTAAGCTATAAATGGACTTTTTAAGCTTGCATGCAAGATGCTTTGAATCTTTGGACTCAAAGTTCTCCGGTTGCACCATGTATATTGTTTCTTCAATGTTTTCATTGAGAAACGCTGTTTTAATGTCCATTTGATGTAGCTCCAAATCTCGTTTGGTTTTAAATATCTATTTGCAACCAATCGGTTTTGCACCTTTGGGCAACTCTACTAAGTCCCAAACACCATTGTCATCCATTGATTTCATCTCATCCTTCATGGCTTCAATCCACTTTTCAGAATTAGGACATTGTGTGACTTGACTAAAAGAAGTCAGATCATGTTTCAGACCCATATCAAACTCATGTTCCTGGAGATACACGACATAATCAGCCGAAATCGCGTTTCTCCTTTCTCTAATGGATCTCCTTAATGGCACTTCCACTTGAGGTTGTTGAGGTGCCTCTTGATGAACCTCAGGCGGTTCCTGATTTTGAGCAAACGGCAATTAAGGTTCGTCGTCAATGCGTTGGATCTCCAGATTTGCATTTTGAATAACATCAGGTATAGATACCTGAACGTTTTCAGTTGCAACAACAGGAATGTGTTTACATTCCTCTTCAAAATTGACTTGCCTGAGTTGGTCTCTCCCTCTTAACTTAACATCCTCAATGAACTTGGCATTGCCCGTTTCGAAAAAGGATCTATTAGAGAAATAATAAAATTTGAAACCCCTTGATATTTCAGAGTATCCAACAAAATAACAGCTAACGGTCCTTGAGTCTAGCTTCTTCTCATTTGGCTTATAAGGCCGAGCCTCAGCTGGACATCCCCAAACATGCAAAAACCTTCTCATGAATGCTAGGCTTTTTGCCTGTCCATAACTCGTATGGGGTTTTAGCTACTGCTTTACTTGGAACTCTGTTCAGGATGTAAACTACAATCTTGATGGCTTCATCTCAAAGCGATTCTGGCAAAGAAAAATGACTAGTCATACTTCTTATCATATCCTTTAAGGTTCGGTTTCATCTCTCAGCTACACCATTTTGACTAGGAGTCCCTGGCATGGTGTATTGAGGAACGATCCCACATTTCATCAAAAATTTGGCGAAGGGTCCGGGACGCTGTTCACCTGATCCATCATATCTACCGTAGTATTCACCTCCATGGTCAGATTTGACAGCCTTAATTTTCTTGCCTAATTGATTTTTAACTTCGGCTTTCAAATTCTTGAACACATCTATAGATTGAGACTTCTCATGAATTAAATAAAGATAGCCATACCTGGAGTAGTCATCTATGAAAGTGATAAAATATTGTTATCCATTCCAAGAAGCTGTAGGGAATGGACCACAAATATTCGTATGTATCAATTCTAAGACACTATTACTCCTATTAGCACCTTTATTTTTAACATTTGTTTGTTTTCCCTTAATGAACTCAATGCAGACTTCAAAATCTGACAAATCTAAAGGATCAAGAATTCCTTCTAACACAAGTCTTTGAATCATTTGTTTAGAAATATGTCCTAAACGCTTGTGCCATAACATTAATGAATTCTTATTTGTTAATCTGCGCTTAATACCGACATTACTGGTTTGGAGGCAATAATATCTAGTTTATATAAATTATCAATTAAAGAACCAATACCAAACAAATTTGAATTTTGAAATAGACTAAACTTTCTATTTCCAAATGAACAAGAAAAACTTGATTTGTCCAAACATGAAATATAAACCAAATTCCGTCTAAAAGACGGTACATAAAAAGTCTCATCCAAATCCAAATTACAACCAGATTCTAATTGTAATCTAAATAAACAAACTGCCTCCACAGGAGCTCTTTCGCCATTTCCTGTATAGATGAATCTTTCAGCATCGGTTGGCGTTCGACTCCTTATGCACCCCTGCATAGAAACACTTATGTGAGTAGTTACACTTGTATCTATCCACCAAGTGTTCTTAGGTACTAAGGCCAAATTAACTTCTGAACAAACAAAGGTTACAAGTTTACCCTTCTTCTCACGCCAGGTCACATACTTGGCGTATTTTGTGCAATCTTTCTTCACATGACCAGCTTTGTGGCATAAGAAACAAGTTGTACCTTTATCTTGTTTCTGTTGTCCATTGTGGTGTGAATTTCCAGACCCTGCAGTTTCCTTTCCTTTAATATTCCTCTTTCTTTTCTTGCTAGAACTGGGTCCTGATAAGTTGATGCTGAATAAGCACTTTCAACATTTTCATGATTAAGTCTCTCTTCCTCTTGGACACATTGAGCAATCAGCTCATTCAAAGTCCGTTTCTCCTTTTGAGTGTTGTAACTGATTTTGAAAGGACTGAATTGTGTAGGAAGAGAGATCCAGATTAAGTGCACCAGAATGTCTTCTGGCAATTCCAGCTTGAATGCCTTTAGTCTTGTCACAAGGTTTGACATCTCCATGATGTACTCTCTTATATTCCCCTTCCCCTTATACCGCATTGAGACAAACTTAGTCAAGATGATGCTTGTCTCGACCTTTTCGTTTGTAGCGAATCGATTTGCTATTGGGGAGAGGGATTTCTTAGAACCATTTTCATCAAGAATAGAACCCCCGATGGTATCCGGAATCAAATGCTTCATAATCATTAGGCTCATGCGGTTTGTTCGCTCCCACTTTTCATATACAACCTTTTGCTTAGCGGTACTATCGCTGGTCAAAGGTGCAGGGTGATCGACCCTCAATGCATAATCTAATTCCATGCACCCGAGCACGGTCATAACATGATCTTGCCACTTCTTTAAATTCGTGCCGTTAAGCACGGGAACGTTGTTGATGTTAGTAGAAATTGATGTTGCTATAAACAAGAACAAAAGCTTACAATTAGTAACAACTCATGTATATATGAATCAAAACAAAATTGTATACATATACACATGCATGTGGGCCCATAACAAGATACCTAGCACAACATTAATACTTAGTCTTTGGACAAAAATATCAACTTGTAAGTGGTATCTCAAATATAGTTCATAAATATTGACAACCCAACCTACCAAATAATGTGACTTTCTTTGGACTGACACATTATTCGCATGACAACCTTTATTAGTCACATATTCACAACTATTTTAATCTATTAACAATGCAAAAATAACCTTCCTTTGGGCCGATTATTTTCACATATTAATAGCATGTTTACACGTCTTAAAATATATAAATTTACATATTAGAGATTGCTTTGGCAACATAATACTTAAATTCATTCATCAAAAACATTAAACATAAAATTTGGAACAAAATCCTTAATTTTTTTTTTTTTTTATCTTGACAGGCGCCACGATGTCAGCCCTTGGGACAGATCACTGGTGCTGTAATGCCAGTTTTCTAGATTTTGGGACTGACTGTAGTGGTTTTTTACAATGAATACCAAAATAATATGCTTGCAATTGGCAAACTGTCATGACAATAAAAAAAAGATTTCCACAATTTCCACTTTACTATATATTCTCAGCATATCCAGAATATCATGGCAAGTTGTCATGACAATAAAAAAATGATTTCCACAATTGTAATCTTTATAGAAAAAGTGCATACAATATAAAATGATTTCCACCGGTTATAGAAAAATTAAAAGCGGCTATCTTTATCATATGAACCAGCGCCAAAGGGCTTAATGCATAAATTTACGGAATTAGCCAAAACAAAAAGAAATATCAAAGCCAGCACCGCAGTGCTAGTTTGAAAAAACTAAAATTTGTAGTTACAAAAACAATCGCTAAAAATCACTAAAATTTTGTAACGACCCATCCCGGGTTGGCCACCCCGAAACGGTGTTATCACATTTTGAGAATCCCAGCACGACACATATATGCAGCAGTAAGAAAATAAATATTACCAAAAGAACTTTACATCAATCCGTAAAATGCATGAAGAGTTACAAATAAATTTTTCATTTTATTCTCTCATTAGTCTGATGATGATGACACGTACGCGGCTTACAGAAAATGATTTCTTCTGAACCTCAACTCATCAAACTATTTGTCAAACCTGCTATCTAAAAATCATTGTACAATGAGGGGTGAGCTTCACAAGCTCAGTGAATTAAATTTACTAAAAGTATTCCAAATTCCATAAATAATCCTTTAATATTTAATATTTTATTCTTCTCTATCTATATCTTATTCTCAATCATTAATCCATCTTAAGACTATCAATTATCTCTTAATTACCTCGTAATGAGGTTCATATCAAAAGGTCCATCATTTAGATAAGTCTTATCACCCTACTGTCTCTTTCTATGAAACTCAACCTTCTATAATTAAATTCACAAAAAGTATCACATCTCAGCATCTCAAAAATCTCATCATTATAGCTGTTTCTTTTTATGAGACCCAGCCATCTATAATTTAATTCACAATTAATATACTACATCTCGTCATCTCAAAAATCTCATCATTATAGCTGTCTCTTTTTATGAGACCCAGCCATCTATAATTTAATTCACAATTAATATACCACATCTCAAAAAATGCAACGATAATTAAAACAAGTGCAGATGCATGAATGATTATGATGGGAACGTCTTCCCACCTATCGACAGGTTATTATTATCTTAGACCGGCTGCCCTCCCGGTTCTTTTTTTCTCATCAAACCGGCTACCTTCCCGGTTAATTCCAACATATACCGGCTGTCACGGTTTTCACTCTTCATCCCAGCATATACTGGCTGTCACGGTTTTCACTTTTCATCCCAGCATATACCGGCTGTCACGGTTTTTATTTTTCATCCCAGCATATACCGGCTGTCACATTTCATTAGACCGGCTGCCTTCTCGGTTCTTTCGGTTATATTATTAAATGCATATGTGCATGAACAATAATATGAAACAGTAATATAAAAACAATATAAAGATTCAAACCACTTAATTTGACTATCCTAATTATCTACAAATTTTATATAAAAAAAAAAAATTCTTACATCCAAACATCCAGATTTTTTATCAAATTATAAAAATTCCACTAAATTCTTCTATTCCCAAATCACATCAAATAATCTATTAAAGTCTGCCAAGATCCACTAAATTTCATCTCAAATCATCCACCAACTTTTGTCAAGATCCACTAAAATTCACCTCAAATCATCCACCAAAATTTTGTCAAGGTCTACTAAAATTCATCTCATCATAACTCGTATTAAAACATCAATATATCTCATTAATAATTTATTTATTGCTTTTATTCTCAAATAAACTTATAATTTCCAAAAAAATATCATTTCTCACCGAGAAATATTTCTACCTGTCCAAATTTCCTATCATACCCATAAATCAATTTTTCATCTATCACCCAAGCATACTTAAATAATTAAAATTAATATTATCACCAAATAATTGATTTTTCATTTAGACTACTTAAAGTAAATCCAACTCACCCAGTAGCACTTAAAGCTATCCGTGGGTCACCTTCTCGTCTTTCCCGATCTTCTCAAAAATTTCCCCCGTTGTAGATAGTCAACACCTTTTGCTATTCTGATATCTTCTCGTAATTCTTTATAAAATAAAATATTCCCGAAAATCCCTTCAAAATTTTGATCTTCCAACTTCTCTTTGAACTCCTAAGTGTTTAGAGAAAATGAAGAGAAGCTAAAATTTTTATCCTTCATTCACGGCTACTTCTCATGGCTACTTCTCATATATATATATATATATATATATATATATATATATGATATGAAACTTCATTATGCAACTTTGAAAGTTGCTTGCCAAGTCATCATCCACTTTCTCTAAATTATTCTATACATTGGACACTTGCAAGACAAAATAATTTTTTTTTTCTTTTTTTTCTTTTTGCTAGTCTTCAGCAGCCGCCTCCCTCCCACCTTAGTCTCTCATCATTTTGTTTTGTCCCTTTTTTTTTTTTTTTAAATGACTTCCACTAGGTAATGGTGGAAGCACCATTTTTTTTTCCTTTACTTTTCTCTTATGAGACAAGAATGAAATGATGGAGAAAAAAACATCATGATTGCTTTTGCAATCATTTTTCCGGTTGGCATGTGCTGCCACGAGTTTACTATTCATATGTTGACTTTTTTTTTTCAACCTTTGTCTCCTTCAATCCTCATTCAGCCTTATGAGATTTTAACTCTTTGTCATATTTATTAAAAATACACATTCACTCTTACTTTTAAAATACGGATATTACAAATTTAATATTTTTATACCAAAAAAAAATCATATTTTGAGATGCAATTCATACAGTAATCATACAATCTCATCAACAAACATGGATTTATAACAATTTTTTTTTAAAACAAATTTCTTCCCTAGACAATTTTCATATGAATCTCAACAATTTAACGTGAAAGGCTCTGATACCAATTGTTATGTTAATCTTGATACTAATACACAAATAATCAATGATACAGCCAAGATATTTTCATATTATACTTGTCAATAATTCATATATATATATATATATTGAGAAGATGAATTAGAAACAAACCGGAATCTATTGCAAGCAAGTCTCCTTGGGTTGATCTTCTATGACTACAGGGAGAACCACATTTAGTATGGGATTGAATGTTAGAGGGGAAGGAAAATAACTGTCTATTTCAATAAAATTTAACACACGTTAAACACCCTCCCATGATGTCTATTTATATCTCTGTGCCTTAGGGACCATAACCCTAACAGTTACCTCACATGTGCATTGGATCTTTGGCCCATTAACAAAGACTCATACCACATCGGACTTCTACACATAAAGTGGTTCATACTAAAGAATCTTGATACTTTAGAGACCCATAAAAATTATATCACTTAATTGAGTCATTTATTAGATAACGGGTCTACATGTACAATGTTATAACATATCTGAACCCAAAATTCCAACATGTACTTAGATTAACATGATCATAAGAATAACAAGAGAGAACTAGAAGGCAAGAGAAGAATGAGAAGAAAAGAGATATATCATTAATGGAAGAACCCATTTTAATCTTCTTTGTGAATGTAAATGGATATTATTATTTAATTGTCCATTTTTTTTGGACGGGTCTAATTAGATAGGAAAATATTTATTTGAGTTTAATTTTTATATTTTAACATTTTTAAAAGCATTTTTTCTTTACTTGATAAAAAGAGTGAGAGAAAAATAAAATGGAAATATAATGCAGATGAAGTGAATTTGCCATTTTTAGCTCAGATGGACTCTATCATTGGAAAATAAAGATAGTAAACAATTTAATTTTACATACAGAGCTTGTCAAATCATGTGTTTTTTGTTTCCATAAATTGAAAACGTAGCCAATAAATCACATCACCTGTTCTGTGAGATTTTTTAAATATTGTTTCTAAGATTTGATTTGAAATTACCTTCATTTATATTAGTTGTAAAGAGATGTTTTCAACCCTTCAATGAATTAGAATTTATATTTCTATATTTATATCACTAGATCTAAATTTATAGTTTCTATTTAAAAGATAATAATTTGATCCTTTTACTAAACATGTTTTCAGTTACATGAAACCAATGAAAACGTTATTTATATTTGAAAGCTTGAATCATTTTTTATTTACTTACAGATATCTAACATACCACAAATCCCTACCCATTCATACAAAAACTCTCTTTGTCCATATTTAAATCATCTCTGTTTGAAAATTAAAATAAAAATAATTTAAAATTAAATTAAATATCACCATAATAAAATTAAATTTAGATTTTTTTCATCTGTGACATTTAACTTTACCATGAACTTGACTCCAATTTAATTATCAATCCATAACAAAATTGTTAGCTTGAAAAATCTAAAACCATTGAGTCAAAAGTATCTGATTAAATTAAAATCATATTTGAAAACATATGATTTTATCCTAAATCAAACAGTCTTTTACAGAAAAATAAAAAGACAGGTTCTAATTTACTCATTTCGCTTTCCAAAATCAACTATAAAAATAACCAATGAATGATTCAAACAAAATAAGACACCGAATCATATTTTTCTAAAAATATGGAAATGGATAAATAGAAAACAGCAAAATAGATTGTCTTGTCATAAACCACTGCGATCCAATAAATAAGCCTCTACCAAAATAGGAAACACTTTCAACAAAAAAATCTAGTTTAGAAATTAATAGTTAGTACAAGTAGCGCTGCGAGGGAGTGGAGAGGGAAATAAATGATCAGAAAAAACCTCAGAAACCAAGACAGATTTTACATACAAGACAAAATATTTATCTGGAGAAATAACAGGAAAAAGATCAAGCCTTAAGGAGAGTCTCGATGGCTTCAAAGAATAATGGCGCGATTTCAGGGCTTGGAGTCTTAATTGCACACTTGAGCCCAGGATTTCCAATAACTGTTGTGAGTTCGATCAAAAATGGTACACCTCGTGGGATCTTTGCAGAGAAGTAGAACACATCCTCGTTTGCGTGCTTGCGCTTTGCTATGAAGAACATGTTGGATGCAGCCAGCAGGTCCAGTGTGGATTCCACGCTACTGACCACAATTCCTGGAAATTCCTTTAGGACCTCGTTTGAATCTGGAAGGGACCTCCATGTCTGCACAAGAGGGAGAACCATACAAATGTCACTTTACGGCTATTGGTAGAGAGGTCAAAGGGGAGAGAAAAGAAAAATGATTTGAAACCATTATTCTATCGTTTGACAATAAAGTGAAGAAAACTGTAATGATTGATTTTTTTTTTCTCCACATGTACAAGTCCCAATCCTCCTAAATTGAGATAATTGGGGAATGAAAACTAAAATAAGTTTTTTTTGCCATTTTCTTCTTTCCTCGCTTTTCCATCATCTTTACCAAACGCATGATAAAAAACATCAATCTTCTTATTCCATTCTCTCCCTCTTTCTTCCTCCTACTTTTTTTTCTTACCAATCAAATATGACTTTCTACTTCTTAATCCGTTCATAGTTTATTATACGTCATAAAATTGATATTTTTTTTCCTTCACAAATTTCAAAGATTATCAAAATCAAATCCTTTCCTAAACCATACAAAAGTTTTCCCCCTAGCACGAGTCAAATCCCAACAGGCGACAGGTGTGAAGCATCATCACCCACACCACTCTATGAGGGTAAAGTGAAAAAATAGTTAAGCAGACATCATCATAATGCAAGGCTTTATGAACTTTCTATCACAAGCACCAAAAAATTGTTTACCTCAAGAAAGCTTCCACGCTCCATTCTCCCATCCTCAGTGAAAAAGACATGAAACAAGATTTTATCACTGAAGTACCACACTGGCTGCTGATTGTTTTTCACGGCAACTTGCAAAACCGAGCTGGGAGGACCAGCAGACATATTCTGGAACAGTACCATAGGTAGCATTGTCCTCGCAGATGTTCCAGGTTGCAGTGGTGGGACCTAATGAGCGATAGGACATTAATTTAAACCAAATTCTATGAGAATACATCAAACTCAAGACCATATGCAAGTGTTAACTACCTGAAGAGGTCCAGCAGCAGCAAGACCAAACGTATTCTTGTTAAACTGAATCATAAACCCATCAAGCAGACTCTGTGTGTTGTTCTCAAAGAGTAGGCTGTAAAATACTTGACCATCCCGCCTTGTTAACTGTGCACTGATTTGCAAACCTTGACCAGTTGATGCTGGTAACAAGACAGGCAAAGGAGGGCTGCAATCAAGGTTAACAGATCCAGTAAGTTGCATTTATAGGCATGCATGTCTGGTTACATCTATCAATGGAACAAATATAATATAAGAATCTTTTGATAAGATGCAAATCACATCAGGTTTACTATTTGACATAAATTTGGAATAAATTTATAACTTGCATTGCAAATTATTCTTGTAGCCAACTGACTCCACATTGCAAATTCACCAATGAGACCAATAAGACAGATTCTGCATTCTGTCATACTCACCCTGAAGGAGAGGCAGGCTGGTCAACAGGGACAATGGCACTATTATCTAGCCCTATTAGATCACCTAATAAATCAGGCACTGGAGCAGGAGCAGGAGCAGGTGTAGATGGTGCAGTAGCTGGCTGTCTTGCTGCAGTATATGGAACACTACTTGAACTAGCTGGCGGTGATGCAGCATCAGAAGGATGAGCAGGTGATTCAGAATTTCCCGTTTCACTCCCATCTGGATAGTCATCATCTTCGATTCTCTGAGCAGTGGTCTTCACACGGGTTACAAATGCATCTGGCGGTTTGTGATACACAGAGGACAATGTAGCAATGTTGGCAAGGAGCTCATCAAGAAGAGATGAATCAAGTTGATTTGAATCGTCTGTTATCACAGGCTTCTCAGCTAACACAACATCCTTTGCTGCCTGAGAAGTAAAAAAGATAAGGCACATCACATGTAAGCTACTATGGCCATGTTTGGTGACCCAATTAAGCCAACTTAAAGCAAGTTCGCTTAATTGGTGATATGGTCCTAAAAGTATCCACTGCAATAGATGCATGCAGACAGCACATCTTTACAAGACGCCAAAGGTTAAACATTGACTGTTTATGTATCGCAAAACCTCTTTTCTTTCATGGGTCAGTACTGACCAGATTCACAGAAAAGACCCTAAATTGACACAGCCAAATAAGATTTTTGCACTAATAATGTACAGTGAGGGAAAGACCTTTTTCTTCGTTCTTTTTTTTCGGGGAGGGGGGGGGGGGGGGGGTTACACAAAAGAAAGCCAAATCAACATGAACAAATGAATCAGAACCTAGCCCAAGACCCCACCTATCCTACCACCAGGTAAAAGGTTTCATGGCAGGAAAAGCCTTGTTAAGTTAATTACTTGAGCTTCTTGCAAGGGATTACTCGGAAAGTTGTCCCAAGTACGGCAAATGAATGAGGACTCCACCAGCACCCTTCTCTCCAAAGGAAGAAAAACCCAGATATTTATATCTCAAGTAGAAAGAGGCCCCATGTACCGAAATAAACTGATAAAAATAGAAAACTAGACCGAGTATGGTAAAAGTAAAACCACACCTCAGGATCAGTAGATAGAAGACGCCAATATATGTATGCACGATCCCGTAGATCAGGATTGTCCGTCTCCAGGGTAGCATTATTTAAGACAGCCTGTAAACATGAACCCATACAGTGTGAATTAATTGACGGCTGTACACAATTAGCTGAATTCACAATTTATTTATCTACAATCAAGAGGAGTGTCTCGCAAATTGCCTGTTCGGTCAAAAATATCATACTAAAAATGTAAATCTGTTCTTGTCTTCTTGATATGAAGGAAATTTTTTTTCCTATGGCGGCCCAACCATAATGGTAGCAGCTCCGACATTGGTAACAATGTTGATTTTCATATCATATCTAGGATTTGCTTTGTCAAAGTAGACAAGCATAACATTCTGTTAGGGGATACTTATCAAAAACGGAAAATAAATAAATAAAAAAAAAAATCTGTTGGGGGATACCATATAGACTAACATTCTAGAAACATCACATTCTCTCTAACAATAGCTTACTAGCCAAAATTCAATAACTAACTAATAATTTCAAGAGTTTGATGTCAAACTTGGAGAAAAAAAAGCAGTTCTATTTGGGTGTACAGACATACATAACCACATAAAGACTCACTTCAGAAGTCCTTCAAAGAAAAAAGTGTTTTCTGCTATGAAAAGTTCAAAAGGTTGAAATTGTCTTTATACTGAAACTAATTTGGCATGCATGCTTCATGACTGTTCTCTGAGCATAAATGATTATAGACTTCATTTCATGAAAGTGAGTTAGAGACTAAATCAGACAACCTTATTAACATACATAAGTGAGAAAAAGTATGCATGTTAAAGGTAATAACACTTGCTGCAAAGGCCAGAACACATAATTAATCAAAACATATATACAGTACTAAGCCCGACCTGAATCATATTCTGCGGGCCTTCAGTTGGCTTCTTAAGAAAGAGTTTGACAGTTGCTGTTAGCAGTTGCAACTGGACTTGAGCAGGCTCTTCAGGGAAACTCTCCAAGAAGCTTTCAAGGAGCTCGTCGGCATTGTCAATTCTTTCCGCATATTCACCAATTATCCATATCATTGACGCCTTATAGGAGAAGAAGAGGTGAGAGGTGCAAAAATGTGAATTAAATAACACATAGTTCTTAAGGAATTATAGGAAGATTTATGAATTGTTCTATGACTAGAGAAGAAACCCAAGTACCTTGGCTTCTGGCTCATCTAAAGTGTCTAAACTCTCACAGAGGGTTGCAATGATGGACTCATAGCTGTGAAGGTTGATCAAAACACAATGTAAGTTCAAATAAAGAAATCTAAATTTTTTCTTCCAGTATGATCTATTCTTATAGCCATTCTAGCAATTATGATATCAAAAGCATAAACGAATCATAACCTACGTGTTAGGGTATCTTCTAAAGATATCTTTGATAACAATAATAGCCTCTTGAACAACATAGTTTACTTTGATCTTTATCAACTCAAGCAGAACGCTAATGCACCGTTCAGCTGCTCTCTCTAACTTGATAGCACAACGGCCTATGGCGCGAACAGCCTTTCTAACAAAATCAACATCTACTTCAGTGGCATACTCTTTGAACTCCAATAGAACCTACAAAAGTGTTTACCAAAAAGCATCACGATATAAGTAACTATTTATTAAATACAATACTAAAATTAAGACAAAAATGAACTGCCAAAGTGCACTTGACTCCTACTGAAATTTAGATACCTGGTCGATATTTCTGTCAGAAGCAAGCTTTATCATGATTTCTAACTTTTCCATCTTCACATAAATTGGATCATTGTACTTGCAGAAAAACACCTAGAAAAGTAGCCATTCTCGATAAGCATGCCCCCATCACTCGAAACATTACCCAAAAGTAAAACATAATAGTAGCAATATGTACAGAAGAGAGTGATTATGAACCAAGTAGGCAAGACCATATTAATTTACCTTGATTTCATGGGCCAGAATTGTAGGCCGCCTTTGTACTATAAGGTTAATATTACGCAATGCAACATATTGTATCTCAGGTTCAGCAGAGAGTAATGTCACTAGAGGAGGAGCCATCTTCTTGCAAAGATTTCGAACCACATCAGTACTGGTGATAAGTTCCATTTGTTGAAGGATCATCTACAAGGCAAAGATGAATACAAGGTAAAAAATGACGCGACATCAACAATCTGATGAATTATGACAACAATGTAGAACACCATCTATCAATGGCAAATAAATGTCACCTTAACAGCTGAAAGTACAACAGCACAATTGGCATGCTGTAATCGGGGAGTAACTCTCTCAACTATATTTTCAGCTTCACGAGCATCAGCTGCCTTATATCTGGACAGAGCATCCAGTATAAAAACTTGACCCCACCTGCAGAAAAATAGCATTATCCATATTAGACAGGTAAAAGCTTATCCTAGCAACAAAGTAACAGTATATATACAGACCTCAGATATATCTCTTAAAACATCACATATCTATTGACATTGACATATATTAAATTCCAGAAGATTGTTCAAACTATTCTGCATGAACATGGTACGCCAGTAGAACATCTACGATCAACCTAAAATAGAGAGAAAATAACTGTGCTAGATTATGTGGCTTGGGCATAGCCCAATTGGTAAACCACACTTCTCCTCTAAAGAGGAGGTCGCAAGTTCAAATCACTCCACTTCCAATTATCACAAGAAAAACTGTGCTAGATTACACATAATGACGATGCATTCCTGTGTTCCAACACAATATTACACAAGGAAAGCAGAAAACAGGTTCATGAAATAGTTTCACTAAATAAAAATAATTCCAACATTTGCTGTACACAATCAATTGAAAAGATAGATTACAGAGACTTAACCACAGAACGACATGCAAAAATCTTTTGAATGATCAAATAACAAGACAAGGAGGATTTTCAAATGTAAACTTACTCTGTGCATTCATTTAGAGCGGTCAGGAGCTTTGAAAGAGTATGACTAGTGATCTCAAAGATTGGTCTACTACTATTATCTTGAATCTCTGCAAGAGCTGCTACAGCATTTGCTACAACCATTGGATTGTTGTCGGATATCAAATCTTTCAGAGATTCCAGAAAACCCCTATCCTCAACTAACTCAGCATTTATGTCATAAAGCTTAGCAACACATATAGCTGCTGTCTTGCGAACATATGGATCATCATCCTGAGAGCATTATGCAACAGTGACACAAGGGCATAGTTGGCATGAGGCAACTAAAGAAAATAGATTTACAATATTTTTAAAGAAGTAGAAAGGAAAGCTTAATATTAAGTTCCAACAACCAGGCATGAAAACCCAAAATATCAACCTTAAGACACCTCTGAAGAGGATCACATAGATATTCGGTGATTTTGTCAACACGAATGCATCCCATTGTTCGTACGGCCAAAGCACGAATCAGGGGATTTGGGTCCTGTGAATCCTGCATAAACAACCATAAAACAAAAGGTTAACAGACATGTATAAATACATTATTTTATAAGACTTATTTTCTTGATCAACAGATCTTGTCTCCTTAAAACTCAAGGTGCAAGCCTATAGAACAGATCCTGTTCAAATAAGGTCGTGACATGTATAAATACATTATTACAGCAAAATTTAACACATCATTTAATTCGTTTTTTTCTTTTTCATGGAAAAGAGGGGAGGAAGAGTTTGATACAAATCCATTCAAAACCTAGCAAGTTATCACTTTTATACTTCAGATCCTTGGGGGCCAACATGATAGGATTCTAAGAGGACCAAGAAACCCAATTTGGAAGCTACACTTTTCCAGAAAAAAAGATTGCTGAATAACTTGAAACCGGACGAGAAAAAATGTGATAAGCATGTGACCACTATGACTGCATGTCCATAATTGTTGATTCTGGCACTGAAATGAAATAAAAGATAAATCTACTCCTCCACAATGGAGGGAGCATCTCTGAACGAAGGAAGATCCAATAATATATATATTTATCTTTCACAAGTGCCAGTGTCACCTTTGCACTTGGAGAAACCACTAAACTAATAATTCAATATCTTTGCCTTACTCCTTAGTGTTCTTTAGGATTCTCTCTCTCTCTCACTCACTCACTTCTTCACTGTTTTTTATGATTGTTGGGGGGCTGAGAACTGCTGTCAATAAACTATGAGAGAATCACAATGATTCTTACCTTCACAAACGTGTTTACTGCAAGAATCGCAAGGTCTGGCTGGCTTTTGGCGTAGTTTATAAGATATAAATAAACAAGCTTTTTCAGCTCCAAATTTTCTGTTTGCATGCAATTCACAACATCTGTAAACAGTGACGAGACATCCTTCCCAACAGTCATTGCAGCAATCACCTTCTTAACAGCATCTTTTCTCTTATCCTGTACATCATGGAAAGAAAAGCATGACTCATATTCTGAAGAAGTACAAAAGAAAGATAGTTCCCGCTATAGATGATGACATCCAAATCAAAAGATTAAGAATAATTTAATTCTCAAAACGCTAACACATTACACATAAGAAGTAATGGATGAAAAAATGGAATGCTTTTACAGCCCATGAAATACATTGAAAGCTGTTTGGATGACAAATTTTCAAGTAAAATGTACCCAAATTCGTTATGCACATGGATGAAACGCATTAAGCCCCAATCTAGTAATTGTAAATTGAATGATAATTGGAACAAAATGTCAAAATCATGATTATATTTCAAGTAATGCATATCAATAAAAAAAAAATATCAAGCTCCAGAGTGGGAAAGTCAATGGGATGATAAAACGGGAATAAATGTCAAACCAGAATACCAGATTATGGACTCCAATTTTAAAACATCCCAGCCAATCAACTTACTTGTCCGGGTAGAAATCCATTTTACTGGGTAAAATTTGGACTATAATCAACCACGAGTCTCTTATCTCACAGTATAAGCCTACATCTCTTCCAACACTAAGCAACTTATTTTAGCCACAAGGATTTGTCAAGTTTCTTTTTTTATTTTTACGTTTTTAGAGTCTTGTACGAAATTGATACCTTTTTTTTAGGTAAAAGGATCAATACTTTCATTAAGAATTTTTTATAAAGATAGTTTTTTAACTCATTGTTAATTGTTGAATTAATCTAGTTTGTTGACTAAATAATATCGTGAACTTCTTTATTATTGTTGATGATGGTTAACTTGATTTAAGACAATTTTATATTAGAGCTTTTTTAAAATTTGTTAATATAATTATAACATGTTTATGAAATATATAAATTTTTATAGAAAAAGTTTGATGTTAAATCATTTTACATTAGGGTTCTTGACACTTGGCAAAGGCATTAAAATACACCATATGAAAAAGGAAAGGAAAGGAACCGATTAGATGAAAAGACAATGAATTAAGATTAGAATCACGTTAGTCAGAGGTCATATATTCACTACTCCGTATTTTTTTATTTTGTTATATATTTGGTTAGTAATTTTATTTTAATAATAATTTGATGAACTTTTAGTTTCATGATAAAATGTTTTGACTAAGCACTTTGCCCCCACGGTAATGGTCCTGGATCTGTCCCACAACACACTCTGGGAAGACTTCAGCTTTCCTCTACATTCAACAGCCCACCTCTTCAATTTGTTCCAAAAATTAGATAGATCAAATATATCATTACAATCTTGTACACCATTCCATTGATGGGTGTATGCACACAGACATACGAAGTTGCGGCTAAATTAACAGTCATGAAATTCCAAATCTTCTTTTCTTTACCAACAATTTTTCCAAAAAAACAACGAAGGACAAACAGATGATGTTCAGTCTACGTTTAACTCCCATAAATCGGATTCTTAAACAGACAACCTTCCAGAATCACACATGGGATTAATAATGCTCTATTTAATTACTTAGTTAACTCCACATTCAGACCATGTTTTTCTGGTATTAACACTATTAAACCGCAAACCAATTCCTCGGCAATCAAAAGAACACAAAGTTCACCAAAATAAACACAACATTTTCAATTGATCCGTATAATCCCATATTACAGTCATCGTCAACTACAATTTAACAAAATCAAAGTCTAAAACCTATAGATCTACCAAAAACGTTAATCAAACGGCAGCGGGGAAAACCATAACACGAACCGAAATCTAAAACCTAAGAGACACAGATCACATATCAAAACATCAACTGATATATATACATATATGTATGTATGAATATATATAGAGAGAAAGGGAGACCTTGTACTGAGAATTGAGCTCTTCTTTGAGTTCAGGGATTTCTCCCTTCTTGGTGGTGGAGAAGTACTTCGAATCGTGACCACTCATCTCCCTCTCTCTCTCTAGCTGTGAGGTCTCTGCTTCTTCTTCTTCTTCTTCTTCTTTCTTCTTTCTTCTTTGAATCGATGGAGAAGAGATACAAATCAAACAATGGCAGAAATGCTCGAAAAAAAGTGACCGGGTTGCTTTTTCAACGAGAGTGAACCGGTCATTTTACTGTGAATAAGAAACCGAACCGGTTGATGAACCGGTTGTGAGCTTCAGCAACCACTACGAGCTGGTTCGCTTGTCACGGGCCCTGTGGTATGCTACCATTTGGATCAAAAGATGCCCGGCCCAATTTGGTGTACTGATGTTAGGACTGCACAAAAACCCGGTAATCAAACCCGAACAAAAACCATCTCAAAAAACGAACCAAAGACATAATTAATTAAAACTTTTGGTTTGATTTGATTACAATTAAGATTTTTTTTTTATTATAGTTATTAATTTTCAACATGCCGATTAACTGAACTGAATCAAAATTTTATATATATATATAAAATTTTGATTCAGTTCAGTTAATCGGCATATATATATATATATATAACTAAAAAAAATATTTCTTAACAATATGTATATACATATCAACAATTTACTAGAAGATGCAATTATATACAATGTGATGTACGAGAAAATTCCATCTCCAATAAATATTACAATACGTGGCAGTCCTCAAAAGCAAAAAAGTAATTTATAATCTAAACATGTCAACCAATCAAATCTCCACACTTAGTAAGAGGCATTACAGTAATTTTACACTGAATAGCATTGTGGTAATCTCATGTTAATGTCTGAGTACTACTACAACACTCCAATTTATGGATAAACTACTATTCAAATCTAGTATGTGGATAACTCCAGTTTTATCTGAGAGGAATGTTATTCATATTACAACACTAAAATCACTCTCCTAATTGGATTCTGCTCCGCAACACTATATATGAGAGCTCCCACCATCAAAGGTATGGACTCACAACTGAAGTTAAATATTCTCCATTTTATCTCCTTAAGCCCTATACTAACTTAGGCATCGGAGAATCCTCGGGGCACAACCCTCGGGACTTTCTAGTTTACGTGTTTTTCATGTACATGTACGCAGGGATACGGGAGGCAAATTTTTTGCATCAACATATGATGTCGTCCGTGGAAAACGACAAAAAATTTATTTTCCGAAGATATTGTTAATAAGATGAGCCATCGATTCGTCGCTCCATTAGATCTTGTCAGATTTTAAAAAGTCCTTGTACACAACTAAAATATCGCCAAACAAAAGATTTTTACAGTTATATCTATAAAAATCCAACTGTCAAAGATCCAATCAAAGTACACCACTACGTTCTCCACCTCCACATCTACTGCTCTCCAAAGTTTCACGGCGATCAGATGTCAGAAAGCCCTCCATCAAAACCGTTAAAATTCATCAGGAAAATAAAATTTTGACAATCAGATCTGTCAAAATCCGACCATCAAAGTTTAGATTAAGTCACTCAACCAGTTTTGTCAAACTCCAATCTAGTAGTGTAAAAAAATTTACAATAATCAGACGTTGAAAAACCATCCAGAGACACTCCGGATTTTCACTAGAAAATCAACTTTGACCGTTGATTTGCAAAGATCCGACCGTCAAAAGTCAAAATCGCCGCACAGTGTGTCTCAGAATCTTTCCTCGAGCTTGCTAAAAATTTTTCACAGCAAAACCAAATCTCCAGCACCAGCAAATAGTCGATCAAACTGGAAAACGGCTGATCAAAAACAAAGCACAAGCCACATTATTTCTTAAGATTACAAGATCTCTACCACATGTCCAGATCTGATTGGACATTCAAATTGCCCATTATCTCTTCAAATAAGCCATGCCACATGTCACATCTTCATTGATTACTAAGATTCTTATCTCATCTTCAAACATAACAAGCAATAGCCATATGTCTTCTACTCAATGGTCAGTTAACGCCAAATTAGTGCTTGGTCAGTACCTAATTAACAAGTTACGTCAGCAAAGTGACATCAACATGACATCAACAAAGTGACATTAGCAAGTGATATCATCGCAACTTAGGCGCCATGTCATTGCCATCGTAAGCATCATGTTCATCGCCACCTATGCACCACATTATCGCCACCTATGCACCACATTATCGCCATGTCAATTGACTCAAATAAACTGGTTCAACGAGGTTTGACCAACCGGTTCACCAATTATACCATTCGGTTTACCTATTCTTAATCCGATTTCAGATCCAACAAGATCAGTTCCTAAGGTTTTATGACGTGCTCGTTTTCAAATATGGACTCAGAATTCCAAAATTCTGTTGAACAGATGAGTTTCTTCACAAATCACCAGTTTTGACTTATATTTGACTAGTCGGTTCACCAAACTCAAGCTTGGTTTCAAACTTGTACAAACTAGTTCCTAAGGTTTTTCAGCCTCCTTTTTCCAGATCCAGCCTCAGAATTTTGAAATTCGATTCCCTCAAGCAAGTTTCTTACAAACGATTGTTATTTCTTCATTAAAGGGCCTCAAACCCGGCCCAAACTTGAACTGGTAGAGCTCAAACAAACATAAAATCTCATGCTTGTTCACAATCAGTTATGATCTTTCTTTTCTTCATGAACTATCAAGTTTTCTATCAATTAAACTGTTATAAGTACTACATCCAAAGCCATCAATCGATGACGCATCCAAAGTCGTCTCCCAATGGTGCATCTAAAAATCATCACCCAGTGACGCTCCAAAACCGTCACCCAATGACGCATCCAAAGTCGTCACCCAGTGATGGACCCAAAGCCATCAACCAGTGACGTATCCAAAGCCATCAACCAGTGACGCACCCAAAGCCATCACCTAATGACACACCCAAAGTCGTCACCTAGTGACTCATCCAAAGTTGTCACCCAATGATGCATCCAAAGCTGTCAACCGATGATGCATCCAAAGCCGTCTTCCAATGATGCATCTAAAAGCTGTCACTTAGTGACGCATCTAAAGTCGTCACCTAATGACGCATCTAAAATCGTCATCTGATGACGCATCTAAAGTCGTCACCTAGTGGTGCATCCAAAGTTGTCACCCAATGACTCATCCAAAGCCATCACCCAGTGACGTATCCGAAACCATCACCCAGTAACGCACTCAAAGTCATCAATCAGTGATGCATCTAAAGCCGTCACCCAATGATACATCTAAAGTCGTCACCCAGTGATGCACCTAAAGCCGTCACCTAATGATGCAACCCATCCAAAGCCGTCACCGAGTGACGCACCCAAAGCCGTCACCTAGTGACGGATCCAAAACTATCACCCAGCAACGCATCCAAAGCCGGCAATCGATGATGCATCCAAAGCCGTCTCCCTGTGATGCATATAATAGTCGTCACCCGATGATGCACCTAAAATCGTCACGTTATGACGCATCTAAAGTCATCACCCAGCGATGGACCCAAATTCATCACCCAGTGACGCATCTAAATCTGTCACTCTATGACTCATCCAAATCCGTCACCCAGTAACTTATCCAAAACCGTCAGCTAGTGACGTACCCAAAGCTATCAACCAGTGACGCATCTAAAGCCGTCACCCAGTAATACACCTAAAGTCATCACCCATTGACGCATCCAAAGCTGTCACCTAACGACGTATCCAAAGCCTTCAACTAGTGACGCATCTAAAACCGTCACCCAATGACATATCCAAAGTTGTCACCCAATGACGCATCCAAACAGTCAACTAGTGACGCATCTAAAGCCATCACCTAGTGATGCATGTAAAGCTGCCACCTAATGATGCATCTAATGTCGTCACCCAATGACGCACTTAAAGCTTTCATCAGGTGATGTATCTAAAGCCGGCACGCAATGACGCATCTAAAAGCCGACACCCAGAGACGAACTTAAAGCCGTCACCCAATGATGCATTTAAAAGTCGTCACCTAGTGACGCATCTAAAGTAGTCACCTAGTAACACAGGCCAGTGATGCATTCAAAGCCGTCAACCAATTAAACATTATAGCTCTCTAGCTCTGAGAATGTAGCCCCGAGCTACTTTCGCCTCAACTCAGTTTATGCATCAACTCTAAGGAGGTAGCCCCAAGCTACTCCGACCTCAGTCAAGTTTGTCCATTAACTCTGAGGAGGTAGCCCCTAGCTATTCTGACCTCGGTCTAGTTTCTCCATCGACTCCAATGAGGTATCGCCAAACTACGCTGACCTCAGTCCAATTTCTCCATCGATTCCAATGAGGTAACCCCGAGTTACTCTGACCTCGGTTCAGTTTCTCCATTGACTCTGAGTAGATAGCTCTGGGATCCTCTGACCTCGGTTTAGTTTTTCCATCGACTCTAAGAAGGTAGCACCGAGCTACTTTAACCTCGGTCTAGTTTCTCCATCAAACTCCGAGCAATTTGACTCCATATTCTTCTCATTTGACTTCTACATCAAACTTCGAGACATTTTGACTGAATGTCAACTCCTTGGACTCCATCACCAAACTCTGAGTCATATTGACTGAACGACAACTCCTTAGACTCATTCACCAAACTCTGAGGATTTACCAGCTTGACAGGTCTCCTCGAAGTCTCCATCTCCACCCAAATGGGTTTAAACCTCCACGGTCCCAAAATACACTCAACTGGTCTGAGTCACATGGTAAACTCCATACGATCTACTTTCTCAAGTGCATAAATGCAATTAACGAAGTGGGGGGCATCTGATGTAAGGGAAAATTCCCTCTCCAATAATATTATAACACGTGACAGTCTTCAAGAGAAAGAAAATAATTCCACAATCTAGACAGGTCAACCAATCAAATCTCCACACTTGGTAAGGGTATTACGTAATTTTACACTAAATGACATTGTGGTAATCTCGTGCCAATGTCTTAGCACTACTACAACACTCCAATTTTATGGATAAACTATTATTTAAAACTAGTATGTGGATAACTCTAGTCTTATCTAAGAGGAATGTTATTCCTATCACAACACTAAAATCACTCCCCTAATTGGACTCTGCTCCACAACACTATATAAGAGGGCTTTTACCATTAAAGGGATGGACTCACAGCTGACATTAAATATTCTCCACTTTATCTCCTTGAGCCCTCTACTAACTTGGGCATCGGAAAGTCCCCCGAGGGACAACCCCTGGGGACTTTCTAGTTTATGTATCTCTCATGTGCACAGAGATTCGAGATGCAGATATTTGGCATCAGCATAATGCATTGATTTTACCACTTAACCATTAAACAATACACGCTCGTATGAATACCAATTATCGAGGAGAATAACTTGGATTTGTATTGTATTTGGTTGTTGAATTTTTTTTGTTAATTTTTATTTTTGTTTAAAATTTAATAACCTATTTATTTTATTTTTTAATATGAATGGAATGATGTTAGCGAATTTTAAACATATATTGTTTAATATGGATTGTTGAGTAAGGATTGAATGAGATTATAGTATTTTAAACTTTTAAGTTGTGTATTGTTTAATTAGTGTAGCTTTCGATTGTGCAAAAATTTGATTTTTTTGTTAACCGCAAAATTTTGGTGACTGAAAAAAAAGTTGTTTGGGTTATGATTATGGTTTTGTACAAAGCAATTTTTTTTTATTATGATTATGGTTTTACTGATTTACATGATTACCCAACCATGTCCACCCATAAAAACAAATAAAATAATAAGGGTTAAAATTACAAGTGCATATTTATACATTTCTGCTTACATCTATACAACAACATTAAGATAATGTTTTCTTACATGTTATGTTACCAATGACTTTTTTATTTATTTTTTATATGTTATTAATAATAGAGTTGAAAAAAATTATAAATTTTATGAAAATCATTTATAATTTCATATTTATTTATTAGTTTTGAAAGTGTCGTTTACAGTTTAGTCTTTTTCCTTCTCGTTTTGATTTTCTATCACATTTTCTTCTATCATATAAGTCTCATCGTATCTTTATTTTATTTTCAAATTTTTATTCAATTTTTGCTCTTGAAGTATATTTAGTCGATTGGAGAAAAAATAATTTATTTTACTTGCACCCATTACAATACAAAATATATAGTCAAGGTTATTGATTGGACATAAAGAATTATTTGATTAAATCAAGTCTAAAACATCAGTTTTAGATTAACTCAAAACTTTTCTAATAATTTTAAAAAATTTCACTAATAACGTTACTTTTTAGGTATTAATAAAATTTTTTAAAATTATTAATAAAATTTTAAAATAATTTAAAATTAATATTTTAAACTCAATTTAACCAAATATTTTTGTCGGCCTCGGGTGTCTGCAAGAATTACTCGCCTGATGGAAATATAAACTTCCTATTGGTTTAAAACCATAGACGAAACTGGGCTGGGCCGAGAGCATAAAAAGAAGAATAAGCCCTAAAGAGTCAAACTCAACCGTTGGCCCAAACCTTATCACACGTGGCTAGATGTGGTCCCCACTTAAGCCGCGTAGGCAATGGACAATACTTTATTTCAGCGTTTCATTCAACTGTGTCGGTTCCATCTTACATAAATTTATCTTCAGCGTCTCCCCATTCCCGTGCTCAAATTTTCCAGCAACTCCCAAAAACAACAATTTATTCAATCTCCAGAAAGAAGGGATCCTTCACACAAAAGAACACTAAACATGGGACATGGTAATCAAACTTAGATATTAGATTTCTGTTTTTAATTAATCGAAACCCTTAAAATTTTCAAGATCAATTTAATCATGTTTTTATCTTTTTCGTTTTGTTCTGCTTCGTTGCTATTGTTATTTTTGCACATCTATAGTGAATTTGAATAATTTTTTTACTTAATTTTTCAGGTGAAAAGGGTCGACCCAGCAAAAAGCTTAAATCATCCACGAAGGTTCTTCTTCTGTCTCTTCCATATCTTTCAGTTTTTTTTTTCGATAGTGGAGTCTATGAAATTGTTGTAAATTATAGTTCTTGAAACGATATAACATCTTTTTTTTTGCAGGATGATCATAGAAGCAGAAATGTGGAGGACGAAGATGCTTATTTCGGCGAAGAAGTAGAGGATGATTATCGTGATGGTATCCATTATTAGCTTATCAGTGTTGTTAGCATATAACGTGTTTTTTTTTTTTTACTTTTCGTATTAAATATTGATTTTTGAATGGGAGTGAGCGAATTGAGTGATGAATTGTGGTTGATTGACGGTGAAACAGAAGGGAAAAAGAGGGATTTTAGCAAATTAGAACTGAAACCTGATCACACGAACAGACCCTTATGGGCTTGTGCCGATGGGAGGATTTTCCTGGAGACATTTTCTCCTCTGTACAAACAAGCATACGATTTTCTTATTGCCATAGCCGAACCAGTATGCAGGTACCCCTTTTTGAGCCAAACTCGTCAGTCAGATTTCTTTTAGGTGCCATGTTATGCTCATTTTTTATACATGTGTATGGATGTGAGTCGTAATGAATGTGGGCTTTATTTTTAGGCCGGAGTCAATGCACGAGTATAACCTGACCCCACACTCCTTGTATGCGGCTGTGTCAGTTGGTCTTGAAACAGAAACTATTATTTCAGTTTTGAATAAGTTGTCAAAGACGAAGCTACCCAAGGAGATGATCGATTTCATTCATGGTTCTACTGCCAATTATGGCAAAGTGAAGCTTGTGTTGAAGAAGAATCGGTACCTTGTTGAATCCCCATTTCCGGAGGCAAGTTGGTTAATGCTTGTTTTCTTTCTATTCATTCTAATGGTTGGAGTTTTTTTTTGGTTGTTGTTAATGTTTTGGTACTGATTGGTGGACGATGAGTGCAGGTGTTAAAGAAGCTGCTTCGAGATGAAGTTATATCTCGAGCAAGGATCACTTCTGAGGTTTGTTGTGTAATGCAATTGAATTTGTTGGGTGTAGGAGTATAGACATTGTTCTTCATGGCAGAGTTTCATAATGAGTGTACATACTTTGGTAATAGGTGCATAATTTGTCAAGTGGTTTTCGTCTTTTGAGGACTAGTCTGTTGAAGTGTGTTTATATAATTGAAACAGTTGGTTTGTTAATTCACACCGGACCTTTAGTTGTCTGTGGAGAACTGAGGACTATCTTTTGAATGATTGTTGTTGCCACGCAACTCCTTGTGAGTCTCGAGAGTCACGTGAGTTGACATGCTGGTACTTGTGTGTCTGCGCATGTGCATGTACCTGCATGGATTTCTTTTTATTGTGGGAAGAAGAACTTAATATGTGATAAAATGTTATCTGGTGTGTGTACCTGCATACGTTTCTTTTTTATTGTGGGAGAAGAACTTAATATTTGATAAAATGTTATCTGGTCGCTTTGTAATTTTTATTTTGGATGTGCTCAGCTTCTGGTTTCTTGGGAGTAGCAATTTTCTGTTTCTATTCTTGTGCTTGTGAGTTGAGTTTTAAATCTGTATTGATATGGGTTCTGTTTAGGCTACTCGTGGGAGTGATGAGTTTACAATCAGCAAAGCTGCAGGTGAAAGTGGAACTGGTCATGCTGAGTTGCTAAATGAAGCAGAATTGGCAGCTGCAGTTGAAGAGAAGGAAATACACTCATTTGAAATTGATCCTTCTCAGGTAATTGGTTCTGAACTTTGATCAACATTAAAGTAGCATGCTCGCGGTGCTTTGTATTGTTTTATATGCTGATGTTGTCATTTTCTTATATTCTGTCATTCTCTGCCTTGAAACTTCACTTTGGAACAAGAAAGAACTCTGTTGATACAGGTTTTATCAACCTAATTCAGGTCACTCCAATCTTCATTGGCCATTATAGTTGGTGGTGGTGTATTATGTTAGAAATAGACACAGGCAGCATTGAATTTTGTACTCTTTTGTTCCAATATGCAAAAGGGCATGAAAATAAACTGATTAAATAGAATGTTATGTGTACAAGACATAGTATGTGTAGCAGAGGCTATGCTTTTCTTTCTCCCTTCTTATACCAATCCCCATAACTTGAAATTGTCATATTGATACTTGAATTGTTGTTTATAATTTATCAGGCATGAATAATCCATGTTAGAGAATAGTTATTTTAACGAAACATTTCACAAGATCTTATAGCTTAGGCAAATATATAAATTAGATTCTTCAGGTTTATAGATAATCTTGTAAACTACTGTTACTTCAGATTCCTGCCTTCAGGTCTTCACAAAGAGCTAAAGAGTTTCTCTGAGGAGTTGGTGGTGTTAATCTTATTCGAACCAGAAAAGAGTAGGAATATATTGTTGAATTAACTTATGCATATTTTGGATTTCTCAAAGTATTAGAGTAGTTAATTTTTTACATTTAATCACATGAATGTTTGTATACACTGTATGCATACATTTGTCACCTTTTAAAAAAAAATCTTGAAATGACCCAAAACATTTCATCAATGGAGCGACAACTTGGTCTGCTACAATAAAAAAGTTTGGAAATACCCACTGGAACACGTTTGGCAACATTGGTTTTACAAATGCCAAGGGGGCATATGTTTACATGGCAGGAGTTAAAATTGTCTGTAACACAAATGCTTTATGATCTCTTACAATCTTTTATTGCGATTATGTTTATTTTTTATATTCACAGGTGGAAAATGTAAAGCAACGTTGCTTGCCAAATGCTTTAAACTATCCAATGTTGGAGGAGTATGATTTCAGAAATGATACTGTGAGTAACAATTTTCAACTCCAATCCCTGCTAGAAGTTAGTATTTTTTTTGTAAGTCTTGTTAGAAGTTAGTATTAAGGAGTATTACAATGAATAATTCGTGATGTTCAGTGATAAGATGGCCAAAATCTTATAAAATCGAATATTTTCCTGGAGTTACATGCCTGTGTTTTTCTGCATTGATTATTTTTTTTTTACTGCAGGTCAATCCTGACCTTGACATGGAATTGAAGCCTCATGCACAACCACGACCATATCAGGAAAAGAGCCTTAGTAAAATGTTTGGGAATGGTAAGGCCACCTTCTGTCTAGAAGCATCTAACTATATTTTTTGTCTATTCATCCAATTCTAATATGGTGCCAAATTATTCTTAGGTAAATTAATGTCTCTGTTTTTATGGATGGGACTAAACATGTTTTACCAGAGAAAGAATTGATCATGGTATTTAATAATACACAATAAGATTGTTTGATGTTGCAGGTAGAGCAAGATCTGGCATTATTGTCTTACCATGTGGTGCTGGAAAGTCCTTAGTTGGTGTCTCTGCAGCATCCCGTATTAAGAAGAGTTGCCTTTGCTTGGCAACAAATGCTGTTTCAGTGGACCAGTGGGCCTTCCAGTTCAGGCTCTGGTCAACTATACGAGAAGATCAGATTTGTCGTTTCACATCTGATAGCAAAGAAAGATTCCGTGGTAATGCTGGGGTTGTTGTGACGACATATAACATGGTTGCTTTTGGTGGTAAACGGTCTGAGGAATCTGAGAAGATTATTGAAGAAATAAGAAATAGAGAGTGGGGACTGCTGCTCATGGATGAGGTAATCATATAATTTCATGATTCATGACCTCATACCAATTGGACCATATGAATTCTATACACATTAGGGGGATAACATGTGCTCTTCTCTTCAGGTGCATGTGGTTCCAGCTCATATGTTTCGAAAAGTCATTAGTATCACTAAATCTCACTGCAAACTGGGGCTTACTGGTATGATAATTTTGGTTTGATGCTTTTGCAACATTTAAGTCTTCATTTTCCTTTGTTGGGGAAGTAAATATTATTACTGTTTCAACTGCAGCAACACTTGTGAGAGAGGATGAAAGGATTACAGATCTGAACTTCCTTATTGGTCCCAAATTGTATGAAGCAAACTGGTTGGATTTAGTAAAAGGAGGATTTATAGCAAATGTACAGTGTGCTGAAGTATGGTGTCCAATGACAAAGGAGTTTTTTGCCGAATATCTGAAGAAAGAAAATTCCAAGAAGAAACAGGTTTTCAAATCTAGAAAATTTGCTCTTATAACATGTTGAATGGTATGTTTTGTTGGTTGGTTAGTTATCCTCTTTTAACACGTTGAACGGTATCAAATTTTCAGGCACTTTATGTGATGAACCCTAATAAGTTCAGAGCATGTGAGTTTCTCATACGGTTCCATGAACAGCAGCGTGGGGATAAAATAATTGTGTTTGCTGACAATCTCTTTGCACTCACTGAGTATGCAATGAAACTCCGCAAGCCTATGATCTATGGTGCTACCAGGTTGTTAATGGACATGAACTTCGTTTTAAAGCTTGCCCCACTATGTTGTTTGTCATCATTAACTAGTAACCTGTTTGTGCAAAGTGCAGCCATGTTGAGAGGACTAAAATTCTTGAGGCGTTTAAAACAAGTCCAGATGTGAACACTGTCTTCCTGTCAAAGGTATTTAGTCTCAATGTTAAAATTGAAACCATTGCTATATTTTTCAGTAATTTCAAATTGGCTTTGGATCATTTTTACTGTCGATGTTAGGACTGGACTACTTTGTTTATAAAGCCTTCTAAACTTTTGTTTTTAGAGTTTGGATCTGTTATCAGTTCAAGCAGGAAATTGAATTTTGTTTATATTGTTGACCAATAGGAAATGTATCCTTCTATAATAGATTTTCAAATAGATGTGTAATGAAAATGCAGCTTATCCAATAAATTGGTTCTGCTCTCTACAGGTGGGTGATAACTCAATAGATATTCCTGAGGCAAATGTGATAATTCAGATTTCATCACATGCTGGGTCAAGACGTCAAGAAGCCCAACGTTTGGGTCGTATTCTTAGGGCTAAGGTTAGTTTTACTATTTTCTTTTTATGAATGTGGAAGTTTGGGTTTATTCCTGCAGCGGGTGGGATATTTTAGTTTACAATATTTTATGGTTCTTGCTTGATGGCGGTTGCATTATATTAGCTTATTCATATTTGGTATGAAACTACTATGGAGTATAAATGTATAATCTACTAAAACCTGTTTCTATGATTTTGCAACTACAACTGCAAGCAATATAGAATTTGATATTTTGATAATGCTCCTGGTGAAATTTTTAGCAGCATATGATTGACCAACACTTGTAATGCTCTGAATGGAAAGGCATGATATTAAGATTATTCACTTTGCTAACCATCTAGTTTAAGTTTGCTCCTAATGTTTTGAAACCATTTTCCTTATTACCTAGGCCTTTATGTTAATGAATGTAATATTGATAAAAATTACATAAAAATAATATTAAAATTGAAAAAATCTTCCTTTTGGATTATTAGGGTAAACATCAAGATAGGATGGCGGGGGGCAAAGAGGAGTACAATGCTTTCTTTTATTCACTTGTTTCTACAGATACACAGGTATGCATCTATTCTTGTTCTGGTATACATATTTAAATAGATTTCATGACTAGAAATGGTATATATTTCTCCTTTTGTCAAGGTTGATGTTTAACGAGCCCTCTGTTGTATGTAGGAAATGTACTACTCAACTAAAAGGCAGCAGTTTCTGATTGATCAAGGTTATAGCTTTAAGGTACATCATTTTGTCATTTAGTCATTCAATATATTTTCAGGTTCACAATTTGACAACTGATCACTGACATAAATTTTGGACATATGTGATTTGTCTACTCATGTATGCATTAAATTTTTATTTGGAACTAACAATTGACTCTAGCTACGCATTGGTTTTTATGAAATATTTACAGCATGAGTTCATTATTTGTATTTTATATTTACACTACATTATATTACTTGATGGTGGTTGAATGATAGTAAGTTGATTAATTTGAATGGGTTTTAATTGTAATAGTAGCAAATTGTTTATTTTTCTCCTAGAATTAAATGTTACATGCGCGCTTAAGGGAGCTACATGTCGTGTGTGTGTATATGTATTGGGGGTGTACAATTTTGGTAAAAATTGTTTTAATATTACCCGGTCATGATAATCTAAGCCACCTCCCAGGTAGGTAAATGGAGTAATCTGCTTAACCAGGAAATGTTAAATTCATGGTAATCTCTTGACAATTGTGCGAATGGAAAATGCAATTGTCGGTGACTACTAGTAATGTGCAAATTGTTGACCTATGTTTAATTAATTTCTTTTGGTACATATGTTTAATTAATTGTTGAAAGAACTAAATACCTTGTTTATAAAATGGTAGGAAAAAACAAATAAAGAAGGGTAGGAAAAGAAAAAAAAACCGAAAGAGAATAAATGAAGAGCAAAGTAAAGAAAGAGGTGAGCAGAAATTTTGCACATAATGCGGAACCAAAATCTTAATAGCATGGTTGAATACAGAAACACTACTTGCACTAAATTTTATGAACATCAAAATTTACATATCAACATTGATTGTTAGGTGATAACTTTTAATTGTCTTTTTTTTGTGTTAAAAGTTGAAATTACCAACAAAAAAAAGAATATGATTGTAATATAAATTGATAGTCAGTAAGTCTAGAGATCTCGTGGCAAAACAAACATCTCTCAGTTTCCTCTTAATTGACATCTCAATAACCTACAAATTGAAAATGCAAAAGAGTATTTAGGTGCATCATTTTCTTTTAACCGGTGTATAAAAATCAGTTTTTAAGCTTTATTTATAGAAAAAAGCTTATTAAAAAGATAAAAGAGAAATGAAGAAAAAAAACTAAGAGCCATGTGTCCAAAATATAGCGTGCTTGCCCAAAGAGCCATAGGGTGCACAATAAAACAAATGGACTCAACTGTTATATATTGTTTAGATGTTTTACTGGTGCGAAGGGGCAAGTGTGATGTTTTAGCCACTAAAATAAATTTAAGCAGGAGTAAGCATGAGATGAACATATTCTCTCCCTTAGACTGAAATTTTATAATTTATGCAATGGAATTTCTACTTTGCAGGTGGATAATGTTAGTGTGATTGTTCATAGCTTTTATATGCAATAGAGTTTTTACTTTGCAGGTGGACATTGTTATTGTGCTTTTTAGATCTACATGCTCTACAATTTGAAGCTTTTATT
Source organism: Bretschneidera sinensis (assembly GCA_023935145.1). Taxonomy (NCBI): domain Eukaryota; kingdom Viridiplantae; phylum Streptophyta; class Magnoliopsida; order Brassicales; family Akaniaceae; genus Bretschneidera; species Bretschneidera sinensis. Next base: position 14,338,618 of record CM043703.1, read on the forward strand.
TGCTCTGTTTCCGTTGAGTGTATCATCGATCAAATTGAGATAATTTTACATGGTGTTAATATTATTTCCAACAGCTATCAAGCGCAGTGACGGTCACATTGGTATATGAATTTTTCTAATTTCCTGTACTTGGTGTACTGTGGATTCTGATGGATGCTTCTGACAGGTAATAACAAGCTTGCCTCCACCTGATTCGGGGGCGGATTTGAGCTACCACAGCCGTGATGAGCAATTGGGCCTTCTCGCGAAGGTTTTCCTCTTTGCTTTGCTTATTAACAATTCACATGATTGTTGAATTAGGAGCTTCTGACATGTTTCACCCATTAGGTCTTGAGTGCTGGTGATGATGCAGTTGGTTTAGAGCAGTTAGAAGAAGATGCGGATGACATAGCACTTCACAAAGCTCGTCGCTTCATGGGATCCATGAGTGCAATGTCGGGTGCGAATGGAATGGTTTACATGGAATACAGGTATGGTGTCCCATTGTTTTCTCACCACTGCAGAATATTCTACATCTGCCTTAGGTTGTGATTGGTTGGTGAGAGAAGAGAGGAAGAAATACGGATAGAAAAGAAAAGTGAGTGGAAATACTTTTCTATCCTCTTAGGAAAGAAAAGTGAGAAGAAAGGAAAATGAGAGGTTTGGGTTTTTTTTCTACATGTACAAATCACAATTCTCTCAAGGGAGCGAAAAGTAAAATAAGCTAATAGCTGTTTTTTGTTTCTTTTTTTCTTCTTTTCTTACATCTTTCCGTCTATTTTTTTTCTCATTTTATTTCCTCTCATATTTTCGTCGTGCCAATCAATAGTGTAGTGAACCAAACTTAAACATGTAGATACAGTTTCTTCTCATACTTTCAAGTACTTCGTCCTGTAAATGCATATTTATTATTGATACTATTATTAAATTTTTTTCTCTTATTTGCAGTACTGGACGCAAACATCTTGGGCAGTTGAAGAGTAAGCCCAAAGATCCATCCAAGCGTCATTATTTGTTTAAAAAACGTTTCGTCTGAGAGACAACCGAACCATTCAAAAATTGGGTCCTCTTCTATTGTATTCTGGTTCAATGTTATGCCAATGCATCTTGACAAATTCAGTAAGTTTTTACGACCAGAGAAAATGATTGCGAGGAAGTACACTATCTTGTTACTTGTATGATGTCTAAAAAGTCAGATCTTCAAAGTAGCTGCTGGTTATGAAAATTCAGCACTGTTCTTGACAAGATCTTTGCCAAAACTGTGGTTATATCTTGTGGAGGAGATCAGCTAAGCATGTGCAGAAACTGTTATGCTTAGTTTTTAGCTTTACTGTAAAACAGCCAATTTGTGTATAATTTTTTTTTAAAAAAAAAAATTAATACAAAAACGTTCCAATTGAATCATTTTCTTTCACTTGGAAAGTATAGGATTATACATTACAGATCAGAAGAGTACAGAGTTTGACAAAATAAAAGGGATTGAAACATGAACTATATGCCTCCCCTTTTGTGTTAGAAATTTTTATTTTGAAGAATTCTACCTCTTTAAAAATGTGTTCCATTCTTTGAGTTGGGGTAAAAATAATATTTTGGGAAATATGCGTTTTGTAGTAGAAAATGTTTTTTTAATTTATTTTTTTGATATTTTACTTAATAATTTTCATATTCTTAACATATTTTAAAAAAATAATGTTTTTTATTTTATCAAAATAATATTAAAAAATATATAAAAAAGTAATTTTTAAATTATGTTAATAATGTATAAATTATTGAGTAAGGTGTTGAAATTCTCATTATTATTTTTTTAATTCTAGTTGGAGAGTTTATATTCATTTAAGTTTTGCGAAGTGCAAAAACATATCTAAACTTTATAGTTGTCGGATTTTTTAAGGAACACTCTCAATCTTAATTCAGTATGCCTATGAATTACACTATAAGCTCTCCATGGAGTGACGGAGGACAAAAGGTTCAATAAAGAATGGTTCCTCTATACCGTCGTAACGGTCACTTTTTTGTTTAGTTTAGTTCAGTTTTTTTTTTTTTTTTGGTTACATTGGCTGAAAATTATTTGACTTTGGTGATTGTTAAGTCAAAAGACTGATCGTTTAATCAAATCACTAATTAGGAGACTACGTTGGAGGTGCCAAAGAAAGTGGTTCCAATTTCTTTATGCAGTATGGTTTAGTCAATTTCTTTTTGAAACAATATTCCTCACAGTTGATGTGATGCAAATGGGAAATAAGAAAAACTGGAAATGTGTGCACAACAGCTGAACCTAGTCCCAAATTGCAGTCATACAGATAAACTTGCATCAACTAGACAATCTCTCTGTTACTGATGTTTGACGTTCCTCAAATTGGAAATCAACTTGTCACAAATAGAGCAAAGCCTGTCAGTGTCTGGAAGTTGGTAAGAAACAGCGCAAGCACACCAAGACACTTTTGACAGAAAGAGTGAGAGAGATGATAAATGCCTTTATGGATTCTTCACACGTTGGAGGAATCTTTTATTTTTTTACTATTTAATTAAGACCTATACGGGACTAGCATTTGACTGCTTTTGAGACATTCCTCGTGCTTTGTCTTATACAAATTGAACTCTGATCATGAATGATTCTCCATACAAAGGAGTCATTATAACTACTTGGCTAGAGAAAGAAAAGGCAAAGCCCACTGAAACCCATCAAGGCAAAATATTCACTTGACCAACCCATAAACATATCTAGTTGTAGACCTTGTACTTCCCTCAAAAGGCGTAACAGCAAGAGAGTCAGAGTAGAAAGCAAACTACAATACTAGTAGTCTAGCTTGACATTGACATTACTCCTAAATTCCTACTTCCCCTCTAAGTAGTGGAGACAATATAGAATAAAGAATTGTTTGCAGTAAAGAAGGACTGAGTGCACAAGTCATTACAAAAAGTTTTACACAAGATACCATAGTACAACTTTTTTTTTTAATACAAATCTATACACAAATGAGTATAACCTATACATATTAAATTCAAATAAAGAAAATTAACTATTATAGTTAGCAGCCTTTCAAAAAAAGAAAAGAAAAAATTATTATAGCTATCAGAACTTTTGTGGAATCTTATGATAAGTAATGAAAAAATGTGAGAGGCATGAAAGAGAAGAAACAAAACAAAAAAGCAAAAATTTAGAGTTTATTTTTTTTTAAATTGAGATAATTATAATTTTTACATGTAAAAAAAAATATTAATCATTATATTTTTTTTTCTTACAAAAAGCTATACTCACTTTTTTTTTTATTCTTCATTTTTCTCGCTTTTTATTTTTACCAATCATAATTTTATAATAAATATTATGAGTTCATGATAAAAAATAACAGTTCGTTGAGTGTATAAGTTATATAACAAGAAATAACTTTTTTTTATCTTATATTATAATTTAAGTGTCAAAAAAGAATCGATCTTAAATCTTTTGTACGATAACAAATATCTTTATCAATTAAATAAATTTACACCACTGATCTCACTAGTTTTACTTATCTTTAAGTAAAAGCCAATATTAAGCTTCTTTGGAGAAATTGTTCTACGGCAAGATCTCAAGTTTATATCTAATTGTTAACTAAGGATTTTACTTTACTGTTGCACACTCAGTTCAGAGTCCAACATATTATTAAATGGACTACAACTGAACTGTGCATACTGCTAGCTGTTTCATACCCATCAAAATTATTAATAAACCACCGAAAGGAAACAACCTTCAAAGATTTCAGCTTCTTTTTTACTTTTCTTTTCTCCTTTTCCTCGTTTGTTCTTTTTAGCTTTCACCAAAAGTTCCATCATCAGTGACAAAGGATTCTTTCTAGTTTCTTGTCTACTAAATAGGCAAAGTTTTAAATTATAAAGCCAGTCCACTTACTAAACGTAATTATACCATTCGTGCGCACAGTTATGATAAAATATTCTGTTTTTCAATTGTAAAACAGTCAGACCAAATAAACAAAATTTTAAAAGAAGATGAAATTTTTTATGTACCAACAAGAACTCCTTTTTTGGACTGAACAATAGGAGAATCTTTTCGATCACTCATCTTCCTCTGAACATCTTCTCATCTCTGAAGAAAAAAATCTTTTCTTTCCAATAAGCTATGGACTAATCATCTTATAATCTGTAGCAGTGAAATGATAGGATATTGGAGTAGTAGTTTTTAATAATAATTCTTTTTAATACTGAGGTGGTCAAAAGTGACTCTTTGGAATCATTGTTTGGATGGGTGCTATTGTATGAGTTATGATCGAATATTATAAACATTCTTTTCTTTACTGCTCTCCCAATTGAGTTGTCTGCTTAATTTTTTTCTCTAAATTCACATTTTTTTCATAATAATTACAGGAAGATGATTAATTTGTAAGTGATAATCTTGTCAGTAGAGCAGAAAAGTGGATGGAAGAAAAATGAGAGTGAAAAAAATAAGATCATTGAATTTTTTTTATTACGGATTTGGTAAAGAAAATGAAAAGTAAGAGAAAATAAAAAAAATGGCAAAAAAAATACAGAGTAACTTATTTTAACTATCACTCTCTAATCATCTCAATTTGAGAGACATTTGATTTATATATGTGAGAAAAAAACAACCATAATTTGGGTTCTCTTTCTTTCATATGATGAAACGACAAAAAAATACTCTCTTTTGACCTTTTATTCTCTCGCTCTTTTTTGGTATGTTAGTGGGAGAGGAATCGAACCCGAGTCTCCTATACGATGAACCCGAAAGTAACCACTAGATCAAGAGTCATGGGTTTTCCTCTTCTTTTATCTACCAGTCATAGCTTATGAGTTTGTTTGATATGATAGAAAAGTGAAAGAAAAGACAAGTAAGAACATTGATTTTTTATTTCATCTGTTTAAACTTTAGAGTGAGTGAAAAACTAAAAGAGAAGAAAATGAAAATATAAAATATCATTTTCACCATTATATTTTTCAATTTTCATAATATTAATATGACAGATTAGATGAGGATAAATTAATAAAATGATCGATAATCTCATCCATCTTCTATCATACATTTTTACTCTTCAATCCTCTTGATTAGTGTCGTAAAGTGAAAAATGAAACATTAATTCTTTTATTTTTTTCTTCTCATTTTTATTTCTTACTAAATAAAAAAAAAAATTCATTCCACTCACTTTCCTTTCCTCTGTATTTTCTTTCTTCCAGCTTTCTGTCACTCCTACTAAATCAACTCTTAACTGATTTTATTACCAAGAAAAATCAAATGGTAAGCTGTAGATTGAAGAGATTCGGTCTTCGTATAGCCTTTTGTGACTCTTAATTAGATGCTAATTGTTTCCTTTTTGATTTCCATCAGCATTTCTGATAAGAGTGATCTCTATCCTATATAGGCTGTCAATCAAAAACATGGAAACTAGTCTTTTTTGGGGTTCTTTCACTGAGAAATGTTGATATCTTTTTTTCTTTTTGTAAAGAAGACAGTCAAATAATGACAAATGCCTAATTGAAGATGCAAAGCTTGATATATCAAATTAAAGTTAATGACTTCTGAAATTCCTTTAGTACAATAGATATGAGGATAGAAACATCTGTTTATCATTTATTTAAAATAAAATACTTGTACGAATGCCACGACATCTCCCCTTATCATGATTTGAGATTTTTTTTTCTTCAAAAAACATGAAAAATCTAGAGCATATTTAGATAGAGTTTTCGAAATTTTTTTTTTATGTTTGGTAAATAATTTTCAAAATTAATTTTTCAAAATAGTTTTTAAAAACTGTTTTTTGAAAACTTCAAATTAGTGTTTTCTGACATAATTTTTGAAAAATAGCTATAAAATCAGTGTTCATTTCTCTATTTCATTCTTTTTCCATGGTATATAAAAAATATTAAAATTTTGAAAATAAAATAATATTAATAATTTTTAAGTATTTAGTAAATATGAGAAATAAAATTAATATAAATTTTAAATTTAAACTCAAAACTAAAAATAATTACAAGGTGTATCCAAACAGTTTTCAAAACAAAATTATCCAGACAACATTTCATTGTTTTCTGTTTTGGAAACAATTTTAAAGTTACAGTTATCCAAAAATATTTTCTTCAGAAATATCAGAAAACTATTTTCAGTTTTCGTTTTCGAAAACTAAAAATAGAAAACTGTTACCCAAACATGTCCTTACAATCTTGGATGCTAAGCCTCGGAGATGTTTTCTTTTTCTTCCAAATTTTCAAATCAAAGTGATTTGCATCTTGTAGATATGGGGTTCCTGCAAGTATGGACTTAAATATTGTGTTGGATACACATGGGAACGTAACCTGATAAAAAGAATTATATAGTATAATAAGAAAGCAATGCAGGCATTGTTTTATTAGCATCATGGAAAACATTTCTTCCTTTAGGAGTACATAAAGGAAGACGGTCTAGGATAAGTTTAGTTGTGGAATATTTTTATTTTTATTTTTTTATATTTTTTATTGAGAATTTGGATATTTTTGATATAATTTGAAAAATAACAATTTTTTAATATAATATTAGAAACGTTGAAAAAAAATTGGTTTTTCAACTTTTTAAATATTATATTGAAAAAATAAATGTTGTTTTACAAATTATGTTAAGAATGTTCATATTGTTGAAGAAAATATTTAAAAAAATAGATATGAAAATTTTTCACAACTAAACGGAACTTTAATTTTTTGCTTATGAAATAAGGAAGGGAAAAACTTGCTCCGATTCTCTTTTCCCACCTTGATCATTCATTTACCTACGATTAGTATTTGGTAAAAAAGAAAAACAAGAAGATGAATGAGAGAACGAGAAAAAAGTGAGTGAAAATACTTTTTTTATAATTTGGTAAGAAGAAAAAAAGAGAGTAAAGAAAAGTAAAAATATTGATATTTTGTTCTTAAAAGCTAAATTTTGTTATTTTTTCTCACTTTTGATCAACTTTACTAAAAACACAAGAAAAAGCATCAATCTTTTATTTTTCATAATCATTGTCAGCTCTTGGTATATTTTAAGGGTCTTAAGCTCTGGTCATACGATCAACACGGGAAACCAAACTAAACTCAACCACGGAAGAAGTAAAGCCATAGATCATGACCGACTTGAACTGGTTCTGACCACTTATTAAGGTCGTGAGTACTCACGAACACGAATTTGATATAAATGGATGAATACTATTATAACCTAAAAATTTAATTTTTGAGTTTTGAGTCCAAATTATGTATCTAAACTATTTTTATTTTTTATATTTTTCTGATACGAGATATCTCTAGATATTTTAACATTTACTTCACTCCTGCCAACTGATTTGGCTCGGTACAGATTTCTAATCTATCATAATATAAAAATAAAATTGCAGAGTTAGAAAGAAAAGCCCTTTCCATTTTTTTGGGGTGCTATTTAATTGTAACAATTTCTACCACTTTCCTTATAAAGACGGAAGGTAATTTTTCAGAATAAACAAGTTTTATTAGATATTCATTGAAACTGAATAATTTGTGATAATGAAATTGCCTAAGAATTTTTATTGTTATATAATTTTATTAATAGTATCTGTATATCTACTATTTATATTATTAATAAAATTACTTATTAATTACTAATAAAAAATTTATTCAATATGAAAATGATGTTTTATGTCGAATACTGATCAAAATGTATCCGCGTGCTGATAACAGACGACACCAAATGGCAACAACTTTGTCCAGCAGCCCGGCAATGGGGTGCTATATTCATTGTACAGTAATAATTTGTTCCACTTTCTCTTTAAAGACAGGAGGGTAATTTTTCCTGCATAAACAAATTTTATTAGATTTATCATGGCCTCCTAGGGAGTGAATCATACCATTCAAACTTCATCGATACTGATCAAAGCTCTTTGTGCTAAGTTATCATTATAGCAATGGATTTGACAACACTAAAAAGGGTTGAAACATAAACTAGATATATAAAATCTATCTATCCTCTAGCCTTGGAAGTTCTTTGACTGGATAATTGAGCTAGGTCTCCTGTTATACTAGAAAAACAATATATTTCCTTCTCGTTTTTATGCTTTGTTCTTTTCCAATTTCAGGCATATCTGGTGTCTGAGTCCCATCAACTTGTCAAATTTGAGAGTGCAGAAATAGAATGAAAAGTAAGGAAGAAAAATACATGTTCGGCCGGCCAATAGACCCGCATCATGGACACAATATCTTTAGAACTACGTATGTTTCATTTTGTTAATAGTATGAAAACACGTGTTTCAAATTGATTATTCAGAAGAAAATGATGTCCATGAATGTTGGGAATTATGACACGTAAAAAACAATATAATCACAATAGTAAAAACAAAGAGAAAAATAAATAATTTTTTTGACGTGGTTCGACATAACTCTTTGTTTACGTTCACGAGTCAATCGTTATTTCACTTTTTGCAACTTTTAAATGGAGAAAAGTTGCTAAAACTCACTACATTAACATTTACAATTTTCTAACTACAATTGTAAGAAAACTCTTCTCCAATAATACACAATTTTTTAAGGCAAAATCGTAAGAAAACTCTTCCTAATCTCATAGTCTAAAACCCCAATACACTTAATATTCACTCAACCCTTGAATCCCTGTAAAACTCTATTTTAAAAGTTATATTGGTGTTTCGTTTGCTACGATCTACATTTAACCAACTATTTATGTTTGAAAAATAGGGTAAGGAAATAACTCTCTTGACGCTCATATTTATAATAATTAGTACCACATTTTTTTTACACATAGACGATATGAGACTAGAATTACTTACAATAACACTTCTTTCATATGTGAAGTTTGAAGAGTATCCCAACAATGATTTGATTGATGGAGAGAACAATCTATTAACCCTTAATTGATTTCTAATACTCTTATTCCAGTTGGAGTGTGAAATCTATAATAAAACACTCAACTTGCTTATTGAGTAAACAACAATTGATTGATAACGAAAACCAGCAATTTGAGAGACCACAATAGATATAGCAATGATGGAGAAAACAATCAAGAGCAAGAATTATCAACGTGCTCAAATTTAAAACGAAAGGTAGGCTTATATCCACTTAGTGCATCATGATATAAATTCTGATAGTCAATCCATTGTCGGCAGCAAATTATTCCATTTTCTCGAGTTAATCCATTGCCGAACGTAACAAAGAGAAGAACAAGTGTAACTTCTCTAGTGTTGGTTTTAAGCACATTACATTAATTTGATGAATATTTTATTGCTCTAATTTTTTATATTTTTTTTCACTTGAGTTATTATGGATAGAGAGAAAAATTAGAGAGAAAAAAAAAAGAAATAAAATGAGTGGAGAGCATTTTTTTTGTCTTTCAATAAGAAAAAAATTGAGAGGATTCGTCCTTTTTTCTTACTATTTCTTATCCTAGATTAGAAAAAAGAAACCAATGAAAACAAACAAGTCTCTCAGATTCATATGGAGTTTCTGGTACATGTTTTAAGTGCAAATTTTTTAAAAAAATATCTTTATTAAATCTTGTTTTTTGCTTTAAATTGCACTTAAAGTATGTACTAAACAACACCTATAAAAAGAGCTTGAAAAAATAGAAGGCAGCAAAACAAGCAAGGATGGCTTTTAAAGACCAGTTGAGTTAAGCTACTGCCTCCTATGAACATAAATGAGATGCTCATTGTCCTCTAGGAAAATAAATTAGGGAAGTCTATAAGATTTGTTTGAAGAATGTATTCTTGTTTGAACGTACCTAGAATCATATTCCAATAAAGATTTTAAAACTTGGCTTTTATGGTTACCAATTACTTTGCAGAAACTATATGAAGCCAGAGCAACTTGCATTTTTAAACAATGTTGATTTTGATAGCAATGGGTAAGGTTAGGTTTTCTTTTTTCTTTTCTTCTTTCCCTTCAAGTTGTAAATTTCCCTAGATGACAACTTGGAAAAAAATTAATAAGAGAATTTTATAGAGTTATAGGAATAGCTAATACACAACAGTTTGATAGTTGATACTCTAACATTTGAATAAATATGTGAAAGTTTAATAAATTGCACTATACTTTAGGTAGTAAACTTGCATGACAGTGGACTGTTTTCTTAACTGGCAAATATTTTGAAACAGAACCAATTCAATTAGAAACACAGGCTCTGTTGCTCTCTTTTCCCTCATTTGGATTCTTACTTTTACCTAGTCATGAACTTGACCAGAAAGCTTTTTAAACACGCATAAAAAGGGAAGTTCATTTTTAATTTGTCTCTTCCCTCATTCAGATTCTTGATTCTCCTTTAAGCAAAAAAAAATATATTTGAATATTAATTGGGTAAATATCAATTTTGGTTATTAAGATTTAGACCCAATAACAATTGGATCCCTAAAGTTTTAATTTGAACAATCAAGTTCTTAAGTTGTTAATATAGAACAATTGGATCCCTAGACCATAACGCCGTAAAAAACACTAACGGGACACATGTGAATTACAAAGACAGCCTCTTCGTACCATCGACTTCTATTCTCCTTCCTCAGAAACCCCAAATATGAAAAGCAATCAACTAAAGGTAGAACACAAGTAAAAAGAAATGGAAGTAACATTATAGCCAAAATTATAAATTAGACGAGCAATAAAATCTAAAACAAAATTCAGAGCAAAGGCAAAATCTATGTAAAAAACCCTTAGAATAAGGAATTTACATTGGATTGGAAGTGGATACGCTCATCATCCCGATCATAGTTTTATCATTTTCATAATAGATATTCACTGTTTTGTTATCCATGTATCACCGTCATCACCATTGCCACTTTATTTCCTGAAAACCCAAAGAAGCCCTTAAATTTCTCCAAAGCCCAATACCCATAAACTCTTATATCACAAAGTATGAACTCTGATGTAGTAAATAATTCACTCTCCAGTAAACTGGCAACACGTGGATAACCCCTCCTCCAATGACCAGATGATAGGTGGATGCGTCAATAACGGAAACGTAGCAGAGAAGATGACGAAGTCGTAACCACTCACAGACTTCTCACATGCAAAAACGGAAGCAAGATTTAAGGGACTATGTCGTCCCTGAACACATAACAAGACCCCTTGAAAAAAAGAACGGGATATCAGGGATCGTACCGTTCTAAGCACGTGATAAACTTGATCCCTAAACCACTATAAAAAACCTAAGGTATGCAGATCTCAACTCAGTTCAAGTTCATTACCAAAGCACTATCACCATTAATACTAAATCCTCTCTGTTTTCTCAAAACCTTGCACTAACAAAGGCATCGAAGAGTCCTCGGAGGCACCACCCCTTTTTTCCTCTGGTGACTCTTTAATTCATCACTTTTACTCTTCACAGGCCTTGGAATTCCAGACCTCTAACTCAGCAGCAGATTTTCGGCATCAATAGATTGGCGCAGTCCGTGGGAACAAACCAATCTCTCGCTAACCAGTAGAAGCGAAGAAATCTAAAGAACTTATCTGTTGCCATGCTGCCTAGAAACACCACTTAGAATACCGGCAAGGGAGTCGTCGGAACCAACGTCACACCTACATAAAACAATTCTCACAGCCAGCAGTCCAGCTCAAGGTTCCCTACTGTGTCTGAACACATGACCTCTGGCTGTGACCAGCGAACTCTTTTGGGAACGCAACGTCCTCGTCATACGGAGATGGATCCCCTTGAAAATCTCAGAGGAGCCACCTCGGTGCATCTCACTATTCCAATGATTCAAGCGTAGTTCCTAGAGCTCTCTCGTTTGGTGATGAACCTGGTCGCTGAAGTCTGGAGAGGAGGTCGACAGCCCTTACCCCCATCTTCTCACCACTTTTCCAGGGAAACTAGCCCTCCTAATGACGGGCTCCCCATCGACAGTTGATCCACTGTAGAGTCTTCACCACCTCACGCTAGTAGATCTAGAGGAGACTCTTCCTCCAAAAGCAACCTCAACCTGGACAAATGGATTGAAAAGATGGAAGAGAAAATTAATAAGGCCTTCAAATGCCAGAATCATAACGTCCTAGATGAACTCAGTGTCCAGGACCCACCATTCACACAAGAAGTTCTCGAAGCTCCACTCCTGTCAAATTTTCAAATGCCACAAATCAAGCCCTACGACGACTCAGTAGATCTCTTGGACCACCTACAGTATTATAAGACTACATGATGCTACATCGGTATTTCAATCTTGTCATCTGCCAAGTGTTTCCCCTGAAACTTAAAAAAAACTATCGGCACATGGTATTCTCTACTGAAGCCAAGAAGCATCAGCATCTTCAAAGAGCTCAGCTACGTCTTTGCTTCCCACTTCTTTAGTAGCAAGGCACCTAAGAAGACCTCAAAAAGCATGTTCAACATCATTGAACATCGAGGGGAAAGACTTCGAGCCTACATCTTAAGGTTCAACACTATTGCTTAGGAGATCCCTGACCTCGATCCCAATGTTTATATGTTGGCATTCAAAAATGGACTGAGATATGGAATCTTCATCTCCAATCTCACCAAGTGACCGCCTAAAGACATGAATGAGGTCTTGACCTGAGTAGAGAGGTACATGCTGGTAGAAGACGATCAAGCTTTCTAAAGAAAAAAGGGAAGGGAAAACGAAAAAGAAGAGGAAAAACATCTGCAATTCTTATGGTGGGAAAACAAAAAAAAAAACCCCACAACAAGGGCAGATGTAAGGCCACCACTCATTTTAAAAGTTTCACTCGTCTCAACATATCTAGAACCAATTTTCTAATGCAAATCAAGGACAGGACAATCCTTCGATGGCCCCTGAAGTTGTAGTGCCTCAACAGGGATCATAGTAAGTGGTGCCGATTCCATAGAAACTATACGCACAATATTGAGGAGTGCCACGTCTGAAATAACAAATTGAGGCCCTTATCAACCGAAGGTACTTAAAAGAGTCTATCGAATCATGACAAGAAGGAATGCTAGATCAATCCAGGAGGAGTCCCAGATGTCCCTCTAGTCAGAACAGAGAGCATCGAGCTCCCCAAAAGAGTCTGGGGCTGAACCGAGGAGAACCTAACTAGGGAGGCCTAAAAATCGTAGTCACTAGAATTATCAAAACAATCTGTGACGGAACAGCCATCAGAGGCAACTCTGGGAAGAACAGGGAAATATACACTAGGTCCGTAGCTTCCGGCAGCGAGCCTCATAAGCGAAAGAAGACATACCAAACAATCTCTTTCACAGACGATGATCTGGATGGAGTATAGACCCCACTCAATGATGCCATGGTAGTCTCTCTCCTTATAGCCAGCCACGATGTTAGACGCATCTTGGTGGATAACGGAAGTTCGGCAGACATCTTATTCTATGATGCCTTTCAAAAGATGTAGTTGAAAGATAGTCAGTTAGAGCTGATCTCCACCCCGCTATAAGGCTTCTCGGGGGCTCCAGTGTTCATAGAAGCCAGTATAGTTCTCTTAGTCATCGCAGGGATAGCTCCACAAACTACTACTGTACAGATTACTTTTCTAGTAGTCAAACGACTGTCGTTCTACAATGTGATTCTCGGTAGACCCACTCTCAACAAACTGAAGGTGGTTGTTTCCACATACCATTTGAAAATGAAGTTCCCCACTAACGATTGAGTGAGTGAAGTCAAAGAGGTCTAGCAAATCTCCAGGTCCTATTATCTGAATGTTATAAGAGGATTAAAAAGAACCGAGGCTTTGCCCCTCGAAGTGGAAGACTTTAGAAATGAGATCAAAACCCCACGTGGCCAACCTATGGAGGAACTAACCGTTGTCCCACTTGACCAAGACATCTCCAGAACAGTCCAAATTGGCTCTGGTCTCCCTGAGGATCTCAATGAATCATTCTTCTCTTTTTTTTCAGAGGAATCAAGACTTGTTTGCATGGCCAGCCTTGGATATGCCCGAGATTAACCCTGAAGTCATCGAGCACCGGCTAAACGTGGACCCAAGCTATAAGCCAATCACTCAGAAAAAAAAGACCAATTGCCTCCGAGCGGCAAGCTACCATCAATACTGAAGTCGTTGAACTACTCACAGCTAACTTTATCCTGGAGACAGATTATCTCGATTAGGTGTCCAATGTGGTGATGGTCAGAAAACCCAACGGCAAGTGGCAAATCTGTATTGACGTCACAGATTTGAACAAAGCCTGTCCAAAAGACGATTTTCCCCTGCCACGAATTGATCAGCTAGTTGACGCCACCTCAAGGCATGAACTTCTGACTTTCATGGACGTCTATTTTGGATACAATCGGAAGAAAACAATCTTCATCATTAACCAAGGGTTGTACTGCAACAAAGTCATGCCATTGGGGATAAAAAACACTAGGGTAACCTATCAGAGGTTGGTGAATAAGATCTTTCGTGAATAGATCGAAGGAAATATGAAGTTCATGTGGATGATAAATTGGTCAGGAGTGTCAAAGTCAAAGACCACAACCCCGACCTAGAAGAGGCATTTGAGGTGCTTCGGTATCATCGGATGAAGCTGAACCCTATGAAGTGCGCATTCAGATTTATTAGAGGGAAGTTAGTCGGTTTTATGGTCACCCAAAGAGGAATAGAAGCTAACTCAGAGAAGATCAAGGCTATCCTCAGTATGACCCTTCCTCGGATGATAAAGGAAGTGCAAAGGTTGATAGGATGTGTAGCGGCACTTAGTTGTTTCATGTCGAAATTTGTAGAGAAGTGTCTCCCCTTCTTCAGAGCCATCAGGAAGGCAAAAGGCTTTGTTTGAAATGAAGACTATCAGAAAGCTTTTGAGGAGCTAAAAGAATATCTGAGTTCTCCCCCCACTTTTGACCAAACCTATCATGAGAGAAGAACTCTTCCTATATTTGTCGACTGGACAAAAAGAAGTGGCCTTCGTTTTGATTTAGGAAGATATATGTGTCCAAAAGGCCGTGTACTATGTTAGCAAAGTTTTTCATGATGCATAAGTATGGTACCTCATTATAGAAAAAATGGTGTACGCCTTTCTAATTACAGCATGGAAGCTTCGGTCATATTTTCAAGCACACACCATCGTCTTCTTAACGGATAAGCCGCTGAGACTAGTACTTCATAAACTGTACATCTTAGGGAGGCTGGTCAAATGGTCCATAGAGCTCGAAGAGTTCAACATCTAGTATAGCCCCCGAAAAGCCATCAAGGCTCAAGCCCTTGTAGACTTCATTGTGGAGACAACACGCCAGGCGGGTCCGAGCAAAACACTAGAACCGGAGATAACCGAGCAAATTTGTCATTGAATATACTTTAAGATTTAGGCTCAAAACTTCCAATAATGAAGCAAAGTATGAGACATTACTCGCTGGAATGAAGTTGGCAAAAGCAATAGCCGCGGAAACCTTAGACACGTACAAGGACTCGCAACTAATAGTAAACCAGATGAACGGTTAATTCGAGGCTCGAGGTGAGAAAATTGCTCGATATCTTAAGAAAGTTAGAGAACTTTCCGCTGTGTTTAGAGTATTCTGGATAACTCAGGTTCCTTGGGCAGAGAATTTGAAAGCTGATGCTCTAGCCCGACTCGCCTCATCTCGGTAGACTGAGCCAACCCAAGCCGTTTACCTTGAGACTCTCGCCACCCTGAACATTGATGAAGTACCTGTGCTGTTAGTGACAGAAGGAAAGACGTTGGCAGACCCGATTCTCCGGTATTTACATGATGGTTAGTTTCTTGAGCAGAAGAGTGAAGCTAAAAAACTTATCTCTTGTGCTTCCCAATACGCAATCATAGATGAACAATTACGCTCTTTGGGAGGTTCATGAAGGGGTATATAGGAATCACCTAGAAAGCTGGGCATTAGCCTTCAAAGTACTTCGTCAAGGATACTACTGGCCCAAAATGCAGAGAAATGCCACAGAACTGGTCAAGAAATGCAGAAGTTGTCAGTATTATTCCTCTATGCCCCACATACTGATGAACCTTCTTACCTCGATCACTAGCTCACTTCCCTTAACCATGTGGTGAATAAATCTCCTTGATCCTTTCATTGGGGCACCTAGTTAGAGAAAACATCTTATCGCAGCAATAGATTGCTTCACCAAGTGGGTACAGGCAGAACCACTTGCCAGTATAATGGATCATCAAGCTCGAGGTTTTGTCTAGAAGTCCATTGTGTGTCGGTTTGGCATACCTCGGATACTGGTCACTGATAACGGGAAATAGTTTGACAACACCTGGTTCAATGCATTCTATGAAGAGCTTCGCATCGAGCATTGATTCTCTTTTGTTGGGTATCCACAGGCTAATGTGCAAGCTGAGGTGACCAACAGGACACTCTTGCAGGGCATCAAAAAAGATTAGACGAAACTGATAAATAGTGGATCAATCATCTTCCGAACGTACTATAGGCTTATCGAACCACAGCTCGGACCCCCACGGGAGAAACTCCTTTCTTCAAGGCATACGGCTCCGATGCAGTCATCCTTTTAGAGATCGGGGTGCCCTCGTTACGAGTAAAAAACTTCAAGTGAGCTAACAATGAAGAAGCCTTACGGATGAATGCTGATCTGATCAACAAAGCTTGGGATAAATCTCAAATTCGATTAGCTAGCTATCAGCAGATAATGGCTAGGAAGGCTTCTACGAAAAAGTGAAGTGTCTTATCCTCGAGAAATAAGGAAGCTCATCCGAAACTAGGAAGGCCCGTATCGCATCAAAAGAGTTTGTCGAGCCGACACTTTCGAGCTTGAAGAGTTGAATGGCAAGCTCATCCTTCGTACTTGGAACTTGGAGAGCCTTCGTAAATTTTATCAATAGTGTACGCCCCTTGAGTTTTATGCTTCGCATGAGTCGACAACATAACTTGTGAATGCCTCGGTTATCAATGAAAGAACCATCGTTTTCGAAGTTACATCCTCTTGGCCTATCACTAACAACAATGAAAAAATAAAAGTTTGCAAAAGGCAATAAGGTGAAATTCATTATGCAATATAATTTCTGAGGGAGGCACTATCAACCTCAAACTACAAAGAAAAAAAACTACAAAAAACTCCAAATCCTTAGGGGTCGACCTCCCCATCAGATATAGCCTCTCCCATAGCGCCATTCGGTTGGGCTTGTGCCTCCTCATCACCTTCAGATCCATCTGCCATGGCCCCGTTTTCCTTCTCTGAGGTAGCAAGCTCAAGGGTTAAGAAGTCGACCAGAGGGTAAAGTGTCTCGGCATTCTTCTTAGATTTTAGGAACCCCTCAAGGTACTAAAGCCCAAGATCCTCATCCACAGCCTCTTGGAAATAAGATAAGTTCTTGAAGCCAATCAGAGCCTCCTTTACAGCCCTTCTGATGGCCTCCTCCATCTCCCACCAAGCTCTGCTCGGAGGCATTAGTAGTGTCCTTCTCTTTGCTCATTGCCTTCTCTCCTCTACGTCCTTGGTCTTGGCCCGGTCAGTTCCCTCTTTGCTCAGACAAGCTCCTTCCAGAGAGCTTTGCAATAGCTAGATAATCCCACAGCTGTCATCCAGCTTTCGCTAGAACCAGGTCAGCTTATCGCTCATATATAACCAGTGGCGCACCAGCATCCCGTTCACCACGCTCGACTGAAGTAAAAAACAGAAGAATAAGTTAAGCTACCGTGAAGGAAAAAAAATCAAAGAAAAAGTTCAAAGAAAAAACAAGCCAAGGTAAAAATGTTCACCTGAGAGGCCAATACCTCAGCCATGGAGTAGAAGCTCTCAATGGGCTTTCTCCCGAGCTCAATCACATCGTGCGGAAGGATATTCAGAATAAGATGCTCTCGTGCGACCCTGGCATGAACGAATATAGAGTCAACCATCTTTATGCCCCAATTGAGCATAAAAACCTTAGCCTCTGAAGGGGGCCCTTGGGATGAGGACGAGGGTCGCGTCTGCTCAGACATAGGTGCAAGAGAAATATCCTTCAGTTCAGAAGAAGGTTAAGATGGGCCCAAGGTCTCCACATTAATAGGGATGGGATAAGGAGCTCACGATCGCTTCTTCGACTCTTTGGCCTGTACAGGCTGCTTCCTAGCTTGAGCAGCCCTCTTCTTCTCTAAGGTAATCTTCTTTACCCATTCCCTAGATTTTGTCGTGGCTTCCATCTCTGCTTAGCAAAAAACATGAGTATAAGTAACAAGAAACAAAGAAATTATGAAAGGGTTTTCAAGTATATATCACTCTCTGAAGTTCCCTCAGGACAGCAAGAGCAGAGGTAGCGTTTTGCCAGCTCCTCATTGTCATACAAGATGCTAACATCGATAGGCGTTGCAACCATAGCTTTCAGTGTTTCTTGCTCACGGTGTAGGAGGTGTGGTTTCTTACATTCCCCCAAACGGTCTAGACTCCAAGTCAGTGAAACCTAGAAACTCTTCTCGCTTTGGACATAGAAAAATGTTTTCTTCCACTAATTGATAAAGGTGGGCTTCTTCTTCAACAACCCCTTCCTAGCTCTAGAGCTAATCATAACCCACTCGTGCTGGCTGAGCTTGCTGATTTGGAAGTGAGCTTTAAAAACATTTATGTTCATTAGCCCTTTCAAACACAAATGAATGCCATGATGAGACGCACGGAATTGGGCACCAACTGGCACAACACTATATCAAAGAACCTTAACACCGAGCAGAGGAAAAGATGGAGTGGGAATCTGAGCTCGACTCTCATGTATTGTTCATGAACACATATTTCAAATGGCACTTAGCTCGGGAGGACATCACAAACCCTCTCCCCAACACCAACGTTCCTTAGGGTGTACTCTTTTGGAATCCGGTACACACATTTGATAACCTTGAGCTCCCCTATATCCAGCTTATTGGGCACAAAGTTCACCCTAAATGACCACTGTACCTTCTCTTCCACCCTTATATCTCCCCTGAGCTCAGCCAAAATGTTACCCTCCTTATCCTCGGAAGAAGAATCATTTTCTTCTCTTCTTCTTCTTCCCCAGCCTCATAGGGAACCATTGTCAATGGCCCCTCTCAAGTGTCATCATTCCCTGAGGTTTCCCTCTCATTAGAGGCTCAGTCAAGACCAATAGCCTTGTTTAACTCCCTAAACAGTGCCTGGTTGTCCTCACTACCACTATCATGATAATTACCTACTAAAGACATTATAAGAATGGGAAAGAGAAAACTTACCACAGACATATTGCTACCGTAACTACGAACAAACACCACACCTCGATCCTCCTCAGGACAAAGAGTTCTCAAACTCTAGTAGACTCTGAGGGCTCTAAAACTCTGGCTGACTTCGAGGGCTTTCAGAATTTCTCTCTGAACACAAATGAAGTGAAGTGAAGAAATGAGAGGAAACTGCTCTCTTATATAGAAGCTTGGGTATGATTAACGAGGGAAATAACTCCACCCCCAGCTGTAAAGACACGATGTTTGTATAACCAATGTATCGTTACACTCCCCAAGGCTACTGAAGATATGTCAATCAAGGGCATGCACAACCGTTACACGCCCCAAAATGATAGCACACGCTCCAACATTTAATGCCTCCACAGAATATTCTAGAACAACCCAACATTTAATGCTTTTATAGAATATTCTAGAACGGCCCAACGCTCCAACATTTAATGCCTCCACAAAATATTCTAAAATGGCCCAACACTCCAGCATTGAATGTCATCACAGAGAATTTTGGAACAACCCAAAAGCTTTTTATAGACCCAAAGGTAAAAGAATTTGTCCAAAGGCCCCCAATGGGCCCAAAGAAAAAAAAAAGTTTTCTATGAACCCAAAAATTCTTCTATGAGCCTAAGAAACTACGCAGGCCCACTCCTCGTTGAAGATCTCCAAGGCCGAGCATTTTGACTGAGGCTCATATGCTCAGCTCTATATCTCCAAGGCCGAGCATTTTGACTATTATTCATATGCTTAGTTCTATGTTTCCAAAGCCGAGCATTTTGATTACTACTTATATGCTCGGTCTTATGTCTCTAAGGCCGAGCATTTTGACTACTGCTCATATGCTCGGTCCTATGTCTCCAAGGCTGAGCATTTTGACTGAGACTCATATGCTTAGCCCTATGTCTCCAAGGTCGAGCATTTTAACTGCTACTCATATGCTCGGTCTTATGTCTCTATGGTTGAGCATTTTGACTACTGCTCATATGCTCGGTCCTATGTCTCCAAGGCTAAAGCTCATATGCTCGGCCTTATATCTCCAAGGCCGAGGATTTTGACTGAGGTTCATATGCTCGGCCCTATGTCTCCACGGCCGAGCATTTTGACTGCGACTCATATGCTCGGTCCTACATCTCTCATGCCAAGCATTTTGACTATTTTTTATATGCTTTGTCCTATGTCTCCAAGGCCGAACATTTTGACTGCTGCCTATATGCTCGGTCTTATGTCTCCAAGGCTGAGCATTTTGACTGAGGCTCATATGCTCAGTCCCATGTCTCCAAGGCCGAGCATTTTGACTGCTACTTATATGCTCGGTTCTGCATCTCCCAAATCGAGCATTTTGATTGTTGCTCACATGCTCGGTCCTATGTCTCCATGGCCGAGCATTTTGACTATTGTTCATATGCTCGATCCTATGTCTCTAAGGCTGAGCATTTTGACTAGGGCTCATATGCTCGATCTTATATCTCCAGGGCTGAACATTTTGACTGCTAATCATATGCACGGTTCCACATCTCCCAGATCGAGCATTTTGACTGCTGCTCATATGCTCGATCCTGTGTCTCCAAGGTCGAGTATTTTGACTGTTGTTCATATGCTCGGTCCCATATCTCCAAGGTCGATCATTTTGACTGTTGTTCATATGCTCGGTCCCATGTTTCCAAGGCTGAGCATTTTGACTGAGGCTCATACGCTTGACCATATATCTCCAAGGTTTGACTGCTGCTTATATGTTCGGTCCCATGTCTCCCAGATCGAGCATTTTGACTGATGCTCACATGCTCGATCCTATGTCTCCAAAGCCGAGCATTTTGACTATTTTTCATATACTCGGTCCCATGTCTCCATGACCGAGTATTTTGACTGCTACTCATATACTCGACCCCACATCTCCAAGGCCGAGCATTTTGACTGAGGCTCATATGCCCAACCCTATGTCTCCAAGGCCGAGCATTTTGACTGTTGTTTATATGCTCGGTCCAATATTTATAAGGCCGAGCATTTTGACTGTTGTTCATATGCTCGGCCCCACGTCCCCAAAGCCGAACATTTTGATTGCTGCTCATATGCTCAGCCCCAGGCTTCCCAGGCCAAAGCATGCAACCAACGGCACAAAGCTTCATTATACTTCCTCAAGTACATAAATATACTTAAGGAAATGGAGGGCCTCTGATGTAATAAATAATTCACTCTCTAGTAGCCTGACGACACGTGAATAACTCCCAATCCAATGATCAGATGATATATGTCTGCATCAATAACAGGCATTTAGCAGAGTAGATGATGAAGTCATAACCACTCACAGACTTCTCACACGCAAAAATGGAAGAAAGATTTCAGGGACTGCGTTGTTCCTGAACACGTAACAAAACCCCTCGAAAGAAAAAGCAAGATCTCAAGGATCGCACGTGATAAACTTGCCCCCTAAACCACTATAAAAGGCCCAAGGTATGTTGATCTCAACTCAGTTCAAGTTCATTACCAAAACACTATCATTATTAATACCATAATCCTCTCTGCTTTCTCAAAACCTTGCACTAACAAATGCATCGGAGAGTCCTCGGAGGCACCACCCCCATTTTTCTTCGGTGACTCTTTAGTTCATCACTCTTACTCTGTGCAGGCCTTGGAATTCCATACCTCCAGCTCATCAGCAAATTTTTGGCATCAACTCATACATGAACCACTTGAAAACCAAACCTGAGAACTCTTAAATTACAAGCTAGTATAACTAAAACTCTCAAAACTAACCAAAGCTTTCACTTTTATCATTTCTTACTCTGGATAAATTACAGGGGAATTTGTAAACACTGTAGAACAGATACAACCCAAGCTTTCACTAATAAGAAAATCACCAAACCACCACAATTGTCCGTATACCCATCCATCTATGGAAAATTGAAAGAAAAACGTTGATTCCTCCTAAGCAATTGTAAAGCCACCGTCACGAAGCTTAGTGACCGTTGTCATCCATCTCCATAATCACGCCACCAACTTCATTCCATTGACCTCATCATCGTGCTACCAGTTGCAGTGCTTTATCAACCGGCTAGTAGTCGCGAAAGCAGTCGTAAACCTCACCGTTAAAGGTCATTGTTGAAAAGCTACTGTCACAATCATAGTTCAAATTAGATACAAGTACTCATCACTTCATACTTTATGAATCTAAATTTGGTGATAGGTTAAATTTGAATCTACGATTTAATATGAATCTTGGGTGATTAAGGTCATGTTTGGGTATGGATTTAATCTAGCTTAAATCTGGTTTCTTAAATCTTTTCAAGGCAAAAATTGAAGAGAAAGATTTAAGAAACTGGATTTAAGCTGGATTAAATCTATATCTAAACATAGCCTAAGTGATCTAGCATAGAAATTGGAGTTAGTAATAGAGCGTGAAAATCGGCGTTGGATTGAAATGGTCGATCTCTGTTAAAAGGAAAATATCTCTGGTTTCTTAATATTGCTCTCACTGTATAGATTAAAAGTGAGATAAATAGATAAATTTGAGGAGTATTTGGGAGGAGAGAAATAAAGAAGAAAAGTCTGGCACGGAAGAAAGAATGAGATTGGGCACGGAACAGAAGTGATATGTGTCCCGTTAGTGTTCTTCATGGTGTTATGGTCCGGTGATCCAATTGTTCTGTGTTTGACAAATTAAGGATTT
Source organism: Bretschneidera sinensis (assembly GCA_023935145.1). Classification (NCBI taxonomy): domain Eukaryota; kingdom Viridiplantae; phylum Streptophyta; class Magnoliopsida; order Brassicales; family Akaniaceae; genus Bretschneidera; species Bretschneidera sinensis. The sequence goes on from CM043703.1 coordinate 14,361,298, forward strand.
AATTGTTTAAATTAAAACGTTAGGGACCCAATTGTTATTGGGTCTAAACATTAGGGACCAAAATCGGTATTTACTCATATTAATATTACTACTCATATAAATGTTTAATTACAAGAAAATAACAAAGAATCCTACATGAATATATTACTATTAGTAAATGTTATTACCATTTTCCAACTTTGTTTAACATTCCCTTTTAACTTTAAAATTTTATTCTTTTTTGTGAAAAAAAACAGCAAAAGTTTGATATAAAGCATTCCATAAAAAAACAAAAGGCATAAAGCATCTATGGCAACTAATTTGAAATAGTGACCTGTAAACTGACCCATTAGCAAGAATTATTCAGTCATTAATTATGCCTAAAAAATTCATTCAAAATGTCAGACAACATTCTAAAGATGCCAATTACAAGATATTAACAGACAAAGTATTGTATGTTTGATTACATATTATGTGAGCATATTGTGCAAATCCCTTTTTAACAAGTGGAATTTAATATCCATTTGATTTTATTTTTTTTATCATTTTTAATATGCCACTTTAAACGTCCAAAAGAAACCAACTTATTATTTCTTTAGGAGAGACCAACATAACCCACTTAATGTTCATGATTGACATTTCATAAATAAATATTTTTTCTAGTAAAGAGCGTAAGCAATGCTGTAACCAAATAACCACTGAAACGTTGTGTGTGTTTAGATTAAAAGCAACTTAAAATATGTGAATAAACTGCTACAACTACCAACTGAAATTTTAACCTCAACTTTCTTGTACTGATTTATTATCAGCCTTTTTTGCTCCAAAAAAGGGCTTTTCTGGTCTTCTTGTAAAATCCTAAATAAACATCCTAATAAAAGCTCCTCCATTAAATAAAAAAAAAAGCAACAACCATCGAAAGCAGCCATTGTATGGATACTGAGATTGGCCAAAAGTATTCACATAAGCTGCTCCTCTTATTGTCTCATCCCCCATGAAGCCCATCAAACTAAAATAAAAACATTCAAAAAAAAAAAAATAGTTAATGATTCGAAATCTATCAATCACGTTAATAATGAAAATAAACAAAAAAATAATAATAAGACACGATATATTCAAATTCACCTTAAAATAGAATTATGTACTGCAAAAAGTTTCATTATAATCAGCTTTACAAATCTTTTGTATGTTTTTGTGCTCAGTGAATAAAAAAATGTTTATAAGCAACTTAAGAAAGCCTAATTAAGGTTTTCACTCGAAAGCGAAATCCATGATTCTACCGTCCGTAAAGTATGCGTCAACTCTAATAATTAAGCATGAAATTAACAATTTTTTTTTTTACACTTCATAGACTTTAAAAATCATGTTAAAATATATAGCAAGCAACAAAAAATAGTAGTAATACCCATAGCTCATCTTCGTCTTCATCTCTGATTGAACATGCAGCTTTGGTAATCTCACCGGTTTCATCGTTGCGTGCAAATCTGCCACGTATACGGGGACGGTTGTCTGCTAGTGTTTTACGGCAGGCATACTTGCATCAACAGAAAGAACAGAAAAAATCCATTAATTAAACTGTTAAGAATGTATTAATCTTTAGTTATAAAGCAAAGTAATTAGAAGCTTTAAGGCTTTATCTAGTTTTCATCACTACCTTAATTGTCTTGTTGAAATTCCTGTGTGTACGTTTGGCTCTGTACTTGGAGATTCTCTCTTTTCTCTCTTCTGCACTGTATCGCCCAACTTTGAAGCTTGCTTCCTCCATGAACAAGCTCACTGTAGCTAAAGGGCTTGAAAAAGACCTCTGGTTGGTACGATTTTTTTTAGTAACATTCTAAAAATCAAATAGAAAAAAAAGGCGAGTTCCATTAGCTATATATGAATTGGATAAACAGGGTAAGAAACAGAGTAAAGCCAGAGTAAAAACAGGGGATTAAAGGTGATTTTGAGAGAAAACTGACTTGTAAATCTACTGTGCTGCAAACCCTCCTCATTTGACCAGTGAAAAATATGTTTTCAGGTGAGATCAAGGTTTGATTATGGAAGTTTGGAGACTCCATGAGAGTATCAAACCGAGGTTGGAAGAGAAACCCAGGCTTCCCTTCAAAAGAGTTGCTGCTAAAGCTCCTCGACATATACTTTGCCACATTCTCAACACCACTGTAACTGTGAGGCAAAAAGGTCTGATTATCAGCTGAATCAAAAACCACTTGACATTCCTCAGTCTTCAACTCAAAACCACTCAAATCAGTGAAACTTTGATACCCATTTGCCACACTTGAACAATTTGTCTGAGACTGCAATTGGGTAGTCTGATAAAGGCTTAGATTTTCAAGTTGGTGACTTGGAGGAGAAGAAGAGAGGATACTAAAGGCAAATTGGTCAAAAGAAGAGGATTCTTCAACTGGGTTTTGCTGGTTTTGGCTGCTTGTGATTGCTTGAAGGATATCAATGTGTGAGTCACAAAAAGGGTAGAATGGATCAGAAAAGAAGGGAAGGTTTGTATCAGAGGAAACGATTTCTGGGCTTGAATGGCAATAGAGAGAAGAAGACCCATCAAACACAAAGAGATCGGAAGACATTGAAGCCAATTCCCTTTAATTGAATTTTATCTCCAATAAAACAAAGTCTTACACTCTCATAAAGAACTAAAGACTGAGAAGTTTGGTTGTTTTGTTGCTTGCTTTGCTTCTGAATAATTCTTCTTTTGGTGCTATTTTGTCTGTACTCGAGCAACGAAACTACAACAAAGCACAAACGACACTTTGGCGATTTTTTTAATGAAGGCTTGTCATTACCAGAGCTACATGACAAAGAAAATCCATTTCTCCTCTCTCTCCCGCTGTGTATATCTCTCTCTCTGTCAAAACAAACACAAGTAGAGACTAGTCCACTTCTGGTGGTGAGCATATAAAAAGAAGCATACATAGCAACTCAGTCTGTGCATTTAATAATAATTCTAAAATCACCACAAAACGATTATATTTCGTTTTTACCCCCACAACTTTACCATTTGAAATTATTTTCGGGTTAATAATCTTTTGGGTAAATTACAATGTAAATTAACTTTAAGTTTGTTAAAATAACATTAACATATCAATTTTTTTTAAAACTCATAATTCTTTTCAAAATATTAAATTTCACTATCAAACAGTCTCAAAATGAATTTTTTTGAAAGAATAAAATTTTAACTGAATATTATTTTTAATGATGACCAAAGTATTATTGAGTATCATAAAAGTTAATTTAAAAAAAATAGAAGTATTAAGAATGAAACATATTTAATAAGAATGTTTTAGGGTTTTTTTTATAAAAATTATTATCATTCTTTTCGAAAATTATTAAAAGTATATTTTAAATAGATTTATATTCTATTATATAGTATAAAACAAATTTTACTTCATATACTTTATATTTTAAAAAAATATTATGATTCTTTGCCTATGGGATCCTAAAAAAAACAAAAATCAAAGATAATCATAAAAAAAAATTAAATAGTTTAAATGAAAAGTTTATTGATATGTTTTTCTATAAAATTAAATAGTCTAACATCTCAAATAAATGAATATCAACAGTCATCATAAAATAAAAATCAAAGGCAAAACTTTACTATTTTAAAAATTAAAATAATACTGTATTTTTCATAGAAAATTATTAATTCAAATAACTTAAAAATTTGTGTTATAAACAATTTTAAAATAAATAATTGATAAATAAAATTATTAAATTTATCATAATCACTCGAAGATATTTTAATACTAGGTACTTTGGTTATCATGAAAAATAATATTCAATTAAAATTTTGATTCTTAAAAAAAATCATTTTTGATTACTTGATAGTAAAAATTGATGTTTTGAAGTGAATTATGAGTTTTAAAAAGATTTGGTATATTAACGTTATTTTAGCAAACTTGGAGGTGTGCAGTAAAATTTGCCATAATTGTTTTTTAAGAGGGTTAAGATAGTAATTAACATACCAATGAAAACGTAAAAAAATAAATGTCAACATTTTTCCAAAAATTCCAGGATAATCTTCCTGGAAGTGGTCTGTCACTCTAGAAGCCCGCTGGCTTTTCTTCGTCTTTAAGTTGAAAGAAAAACAGGAAAATCTCCCCGGAATAGATACTCCGTAAATAAAAAGCAACTTTTCTTTTAAGAGAGATCTTATAAGTATCGTCCATTGAAACCTAGGGATTTTATTCAATTGGCTTCAGTTCCTTTTCACTGTGAATTCTCTCTCCCTCTCTTCTCTCTGTGTGAGTTTGAGGAGTGAGATCGTACGGACATGACGTCGCAGGCTCATATGGAGAAGATGCAAGTGCGCCAGAACTATCGCAATCTCTGGCACACTGATCTCATGAGCACCATTAAGACTGACACTCCCTGTAATCTCTCTCCCTATATATATGTTTGTTTGTTTGTTTGTTTTGAGTACTGATCGGGTGTTTGTGTGGTTTTGCAGATTGCTGTTTTGCGCTTTGGTGGTAAGTGCTTACTCGATCTGTTGTTTTTCACGTTGTTTTGTCTGCCTTTTGGATCTGATTTGTATATTCGATTTCATGTATTGATCTGGTTTTATATTCAGCTAAATTTCATGTAATTTTTATTTGGTTTGTTTTCGTGCTTATGAATTTTGAGATCTGAGGTTTTTTTCTTTTTTAGTTGTAAGACCCTACGTTGATTTCGTGTCGCGGGGTTTTTTTCTTTGAGTGATTTCTTGTATTTCATGTTTTTGATAAAAAAAATTGGGTAGTATGCTATCATATTTCTGTAATATAGCTGATTGAGGGGTGGATGTTTAAAGAAATTTGAGAGGGGGGGGGGAGCACATGGAGCGGGGGTTTGGAAATGGATTCGACAAGGTGGGATGATTTGAGGCCTTTAGTGGAGGTGTCTGTGGGTAATGGAGCTAGAACTTGATTTTGGTATGATATTTGGTGTGGAAATACCTCTTTAAAAGATGAATTTCCTAGCATCTTTAATATTGTGAGAGATAAAGAAGCTAAAATTTATTCTTGTTACTCCGTGTCTAATAATGGAGTTTCTTGGAATATCTTTTTACCCGTAATGCCCATGATTGGGAAATTGAGGAGATGGCGATGTTTTTAGAATCTTTATATAATTCTAGAGTTGAGAGGGGTAGAGAAAATGTGATGAGATGGAGGCCTTGTCCAATCAAAGGGTTTAAGGTGAAAGATTTCCACAAAATTCTACTTGATAAAGATTTTTTTAATAGTATCCCTAATTATCCCTCAAGAATAATTTGGTGCTCTAGATTTCCGAAGAAAGTTAATTTTTTTGTGTGGGAAGCTTCATGAGAGAAATTTCTTACCCTTGACAATTTACAAAGGAGGGGAAAAGTGGTTGTAAATAGGTGTTTCATATGTAAACAATGTGCCAAGTTCGTATATCATCTTTTGGTGGAGTGCTCGTTAGCTAGAATCTATGGGAGATGAGTTATATGATTGTGGGAATCTCTTGGGTGATCGCGGGTTCAATGTTGGATGAGATTCGAGTTTGGAGCAGCTTAAGAGCTTCTAAGGAGGTCAAGAAAGCTTTGCATCTAATTCCACATTCTATTGGATTGTGTGGATAGAAAAGAACCGGAGGGTTTTTGATGGCATGGAGAAGTCTATCGATATTATTAGAAATAGTTGGTTTAACACCCTCAATTTTTGGTTTAGGGGGAATTTCTTTGTAAATAATGAAGTTCTTCTTGATTTTGTCGATTTTCTTCATTGTAATTAGTCGTTGGCTTCGCCTTGCACCTTCTTGATGCTTTTCTAATAAATTTTTTTCTTATAAAAAAATTCTGCATTTGCATTTCATGATATGCTTTCATTATTTTAAAAAAATAAATAAAAATGTTTACACATTCTTTGATTTTCCTAAAAAAGTTTGAAGTGTTGAACTAGTGTGTACTTGTCTCACTATTATTTTCTTATATGTTTTTACTATAGAAACCAAGAACTTAGCTATCCTGAATATTGAATTTTTGCTTATGTAAGTCACCCTTTCAAGGTAGAGGCTATTAATAAAAATAAAAATAAATATGTTGTGTTTACATTTCTCCAATATCGTGCTGCAGAATGACTGAGCCATTTTGAAGTCTATGTTTGAGTTAATTAATTTTGATCTGTTTAGTTTTGATTGCCTTTTGAATCTGCAAGCTATCTTGTCTCAATAGCAGTTTTCTACCCATTGGAATACATCTAATTCACCTTTTCCTCATTTTAGCGGGCCATGTGTATCATACTTACTCCGCAAACGAGCACTTTACAATGACATGTCAAGGTAATCCATTTTGATTCCCTGTTAAGTCTGATCTGAATTGATGCGGGGTTTGGTGTAAATATAGTTTTTTTTTTCGGCATAGGTATACATGTTGTGCTGGTTATATGCCCTGCAGCGGTAGGTGTGGAGAAAGTCGATGCCCTGAATTTTGCCTTTGCACTGAGGTATGGAGTTCATTTAGCTTTAATCATTATTCTTCTTGTTTACAAGGTTTTGTTCCGACTCTCAAATTTGGAATAGAGACCCAGAAAAGGATAGATAAATTCCCCTGAGAAGTTGAAAGAATAAGATTTATGAATTTCAAATTTACCAGGGCATCATTCAGTCATAAATATGTTTATATGGTTTTCTAAAAGCCCGTGAAAATTTGCTTGATCTTCTTTTAGTTGAGTTGATACATTTAAGATGTATTTCTCGCTTAGGAGCAAATTTTAGAATTTTATTTGCAACCTAGTAGCTTGTTCATGAAAATTTGGAACTAATAGGAATGAGTCTCAAAGATTACCAGGGCATCTTCGGTCATTAATATGATTTTTTTTGTCTTCTAAAAGCTGTGAAAATATTCTTGATATCCCCCTTTCGTAACGTTACTACTATTATGGTCTTGTTCTCACTCAGAAGCAAATTTTGACAATTTGTAATCTGGTCAAGTGCTTTCTCAAGGTTCTGTGACTGCATCCTGTTTAGGAAGGATTTTTTTAATTTCCTTTTTCTTTTCTGCCTCCCAATTGTAAACACTGGTGAAGGATATGATTCATAACTTGAGCATGGCAGATGGAAGGGGAAGAAGGTGAAAGTGATGTTCGTATAATCACTATTACTTCATATTAGAAGTTACATTCGCAGATGGTTGTTGACTTGCCGTTACATTCGCCACTGGCTGTGTTGCAAATACTGGCATTAAAGTTTAAAACATCAACCTGATTTAACTGTGGACATTTAAGAAATGCTATATACAGAGAAGTTTTTTGCTTTATACAGAGAAATTTGTCTTTTAGTACATTAGAAGACAAAAAACTGTATAGCTATTCTGTGATATTTTTCTTGTTTAGGTTTCTGTCTTCGAGGAGCTGTCTGCTTTGACCCTTAGCTCTGTTGCTGCCTGACTAGAAAATGTAGAGTAGACACTAAAGGGGTGAGAATGACGGACTGATCCGATCCCTCTCTTTGTCCTAAGAGAAAAAAAAGAAATAGAAGAAACATTCTAGTTCACACTGCTTTAGAATGGGGCAAATTTTCCTTCTTTGCTGTTTCCAATTCAGTGAACCTGAAGACAATCAGCAGTGCATTATTGTGCAGTTGTGTTGTTAAAAGTTTTGAAATGGAGATTACCAACACTTTCTCCTTCTGTCTAGGTTTTTGGCATTTGCCCGTGATATATGGCAGTAAAAATTCTGTATTAACTCTTGTGCGTGGAGAGAGGGTTTTTTAGAAGTTCTCAGGCCTGTTTAGCAAGTGTGGTTTATTTGAACTTTCCCAGTTCTCAAGATCCCTTTGCCTCCTTTTACTTTCTCAAAAATTAGTTCACTCAGCATTTGCTGGTATACAGTAGGCAGAGGTTAGGGATTGATTCTGGGACAAGGCTTTCAATTTGCTTCAAGATTGGTGAATTATGTGTTGGACCGGGAGAACATAAGAAGATAGACTGACATTGAAATCCGAAGAAGCAAAGAAAGAAAAAGACTAGAGAAAGGAGAGAGAACATAAAGCAAGGAAGAAAGTGAAGGAACTCTTTTGTGAGATTAATATGGTTGGTATTTATATTATAAAGAGAGAGAAAGGGAGAGGGAGAGTGAGTTCATTTTGGTTGCTCAAGATGGAGTGGACTGGCTGTGGGTCATTATTTTCTGTTTGTTGAGTTATTTTAGGTTGGTAAGGGGGTGGGAAAGAGATGTTGAAAGGTAGGGAAGGGGCAGATTTGTTGAGTTCTTTTGTTGGTCCAGTAGTATCTGGAGTGGAATTACAAGCCTAGTCATAGAAGCTGCAAATACCCATTATTGTATACGAAGGAATGTGCATCCTTCTCCCCTTTTAAATCTGTAAGCAATTTTCAGCATACCAAATGTACAACTAGTGTGGTGAACAAAAAACATGATGGGAAAGGGGGAAAGGGGATACACTTGTCAATGTCTCCTTTCCAATTTCTGGTGCTTGATAGCTTCTCGTTGGGGACGAAATTCATTGAACTGATTTAATATAATATTGACTAACTGATCCATTTCCTCATATACTGCTAGTCGATTGTGCTTTGCTTATATATCTGTGGCTGCCACTTATTCCTTACCCTTTGGTATGGCTTCTAAATAAGCAATGGCTAACATTATCTTCAATTATTCAGTCAAAGATCTTGTTTTCTGCAAGGTTTAAATAATTTTATAATTTGATGTGGCAGCTGTAGAGAGCTTCTATTCATGTTGTTATTTGTGTTGGAACTTCCAGGTTTTCCTCTGCTTTGGGAATTCAGTAGCCTCTACCCGCTTTCTGTTGCAAGATGAATTTAACATTCAGACAACACGATGTGATAATTGCATCATTGTACTCTCTATCTCTCCTTCGCTCTCGTATTCATGTACATATGTATCCACTCTTCTTGCAATTTGCTTAAGTTTCTTGCCTCTTAATGTGCAGGGTTTCATGCTCTGCCTTCAACAATTAGCATGCATATTTTCCATTGTTGCAATGATTGTTGGAAGTGATGAACTTTCAGAGGCTTCTCAGATACTATCTTGCTTGTCTGATATGGTGTATTGCACGTACGGCTTTCCTTTCTTTATCTCAACATTACAGTACTTGCAACAAAAGTGTTTTACACTCCGTTTGGAACCAAATGAAAATGAAATTCATTTAATTTTGAAATGAATTTTATTTTTGACTTTCTTATGTTAAATTGTAAATTCAACTGAATTATCATGTTTAAAATGTTTGGAATAAATGCAAATTTTTTAAAAAGGAGGAAGAGGGAGGGAGAGAGGGGGGGAGAGAGAGAGTATTTTGGTCCGCATAACTTTTTACTCTTCATTTTGTAGAATTCATTTGTAAATTCTATCAATTTGGATAGAATTTGGAACAAGCTAACTCTATTTTAGAGCGAATTCATTTCAAAATAAATTTCCTAGTTTTTTTAGTTCTTAACATAACAAGTATAGAATTGCATATGAATTTCATAAAAATTTATAGAATTCATTTGTTCCAAACACACTCTTAAAATATCCTACTGATTGTTTTATTGATTCTGTTTTTGCAGGGTTTGTGCATGCATGCAGGTATGCAGCTGATTCAAATGCATTCTAAAACAGACTATATTGATTAAATCTATGAAGTATCATTTCAGACTGATGTAATTTGTTTTGCTTTAGACACAACACAAGATTGAAATGGACAAAAGAGATGGCAAGTTCGGTCCACAACCAATGGCAGTGCCTCCAGTTCAGCAGATGTCACGCATTGATCAGCCAATTCCTCCCACAGTTTTATATCCACCACCAGCATATGGGCAAGCGCAACCACAACCTTATGGTTATCCTCCGCAGGATCAAGGCTACCCAGCTTCTGGTTATCCTCCAGCTCAGTACCCGCCACAAGGTTATCCTCCAGCTCAGTACCCACCACAAGGTTATCCTCCAGCTCAATACCCGCCACAAGGTTATCCTCCATCTGGCTATTCTAGGTGATCTTTTCAATGTTCACATGTTGAGTGTGCTAATCCTTGAAGTTCCTGAATCTGTGTAACAACTGGGGCAAAGTGGACCTGGAACTACTGTAATAGATTTTACTTGCAGGCAGAGCGTGAATGGTTTACTGAGATGTGTGTGCTTTGTTTTTTTTCCGTTCATGTTTGATTGAAACAACTGCAGCTTGTGATTTATCAAAAAAAAAAAAAAAAAAAAAGAAGAAACAACTACAGCTTGTGAACGTTACGCTATTCTCCAGTCCATTCCTGACGTCTTTGTTTTATTTTCTCTGCCTTCATATGCATGTGAATTTTTTTTATTACTGGCAAATTCTGGTGACTGTACAGCTCGAAGAACTTGACTTTGTAATCTCATTAGGTTTTCTCTGCTAAGATAGGGAACATTGTCTTTTTTCTCAGCAAGAAATCCCCTTCTTTCAATCCCTACTGCCCCTCTTTTCAATCCCTTTAGTTCGAAGTTCCTCTACCGGAATGTTGATTACATCTAGATGTGGAAAGATGGTCTATGTCACAGTCATGTGGGTCATATGTACAGGTTGACAACTCTATTTATAAGGATAATCTTTTGGATTGGAGATTTGGAGTCCAGTACGTGACAAGTGATAGTAGACTTCAATTTTGACTTCTATGTGAGATGAGAATATTGTCACATTGGTCTTGCATGGGTTTGGACTCTAGCAAGGGGTGTGGGTACTCTCGACAGGGGTGTCATGATTGATTGGGGGAAGTGAATAGGGCATATATATGTCTCGTAGATCATGCTTCTAGGGTCATTGATTGAATTAAGTTGAGCTACACGTTAGTGTACACTACTTGTTGGTTTGGTATACCGGAATAAAAAGATGATATAATGAAATAATTTTTATAAATTGTAAGACTTAAAAAAAAACTCATTACCTTCTTAATTCGTTTTATGAAACAAGCACTATAGGCCTCATTCTTTTATCGACTGAATGATTCTAGCAAGTAGCAATTTGGTTTACGTTTTGCATTTGTCTCATTATAATTTCTGTACTTATTTTTTTCTACACACGCAAGCAGGCTCCTTTTCTAACAATGCTTGATGTGGAATCACTTGTGAAAAACGATTTGTGCCTAATTTTAGCCAAGGTTTATGCCTAATTTTGAACTACCTTGGCCTCATGGCGTCACTGCCATTGTTACAGTCTTTCAAAGAACCATTTGTTGAATGTTGACAAAGTTAAGGTTCACAAATTCTCCAAGGATACACAAAGAAAATAGGAAGTTGCAATATGCTATGGGCATTAAAAAACTTAGTACCGTTGGGACTTCGGATTTGGTTACTGGATAGGATTTTCTCCAAATTGTAAAATAGATTTTATAGAATTAAAAATTTACCAAATTTTTTATTATTTTGGCAGATTTTTTAACATAATTTTGTCAAACACTAAATAATTTTTAATTCCACGACTATTTTATCAAAAATTATTTTACAAGCATTTTTTTTTAACTCCCAAACAAGTGAAACTGCAATTAGACCAAATTAGATAAACAGATATTCGAGTATGGATAATAATTGAGTGAGTGAGCTCGAGCTTCAGCATAAACATCCGATCAAACAGTCACATGCAATTATGTTTTGATTGAGCGATTGAGAACTCTGATAGTTTGGTTTTGGTATAGTTTCAGTTTATAATACATAAAACTGTTTTTAAAAACGCTTTTAATAAAATAACAGTGATAGAATAATTTTTTCGACACAAATTTAATTGTTTTTTAGCTTTTAATTCTTTTTAATGTAAAGTATTTTGAGAGATATTTAGTCAAAAATTTTGTTCATAGAAAACATAAATTAATTTATAAATGCTCCCACACAAGACTTTAATATATTTATTCTTTTGAGTAAACAGTTTTGAATAGAAATGAATAAGACTTGTTTAAAGCAAAAATAAAAGTTAGAAAGTTCCTTCTTTCTTTTGCAGGGTAGCGAAATTCATCATTCATCTGACTACATTTTGTAAGAGGGTGGCTTTTGCTTAATAATAATCATTAGTACTATCTAAGTAAAGTTCTGGTAATGATCTCTTTTTCCTTTGCTCTTTTAGTGAAGGTGGGCCTAGCGTTTGAATTTAGCAATTATGGGACCAAGAAAAAGAAAACTAAAAAGAGCAAAAAAAAACCTAAAAGAAATGTCAAAACACCGAAGGGTTAGGCATTTGTACTGTTATTAAAACTTAAACCGTGTGGCCTCTTTATTTGAAAATTATGCACACGCATGAACATTTTCTTATGGTGTGGGCAGGGCAAATACACCTCACTATTTGCTTGAGGTAGGATAGAATCGAGCTTGAATTCTATAGTATTTAGGTTCAGTTTTATTTTAAATGAGTAAATTCGAGTTTAAGTTCGAACTTAAAAATTGTGCTCAAGCTCGAACTCGATAAGTTTTATGAAAATTCGAGTTTGATAACAAATGAATCTATTCGAGTTCGAGCTTGAGCTCGAGCATGAGCCTTGGATTACCCATTCAAGCTCGGCTCAGCTCGAACTCGATAACAAACGAGCCTATTCGAATCCGAGTTCGAACTCGAGCATGAATTATAATTTTAATAAATAAAAATATTAATTCGAACTTGAACTCGTAATACCTTATCAAATTGTTCAATAGTCTTTTGAATTGAACCTTAAGATATTCGAGATTGGTTAGATAAACTATTCAAATTTAATTTTCAAACTCGAGTTCAGTTAGAGCTCAATCGAGCCAAACTTTGATTGAGCTCTAACAACTCGATAAAAACTCCAGATTCCAACCTTATGTACAAAAATATAAGCATCTACCGTTGATTTAAGGGAAAGGATATTAGCACTCCCAAAACAACTACGGCGCTCCATGGACATATTATAATGCCTCATTTGACAAAAATGCCCCCAAAAAAGGGTTTGAAGCTTCCCAAAAGCACTCGGGCACTCTCTCTCAAACGGTGGCTTTTACTCTCTAACCCTTCCTCATCATTTCTTCCTCCCCACGCTGCTACTTCCCTCTCGTTCTCTCTCCATCATCTCTTTTAATTTGTAAAATTTTCGAAGTTTCTGTAAAGAAGTTTCTATTGCTACCAAAGCCTTTTTTTCTATTTTTGAAAACAAATATCTGCTTTCATTAGTTTTGCCTTCTTCCTTTCTTTTTTTTTCTTTTTTCACATAGCCTTCCTTGCTCTTTTAGACAAAGGTAATTATAAAAAAAGAACATTATGAAATTAATAATTAATTGTCATATGTTAAACTCTTAATCACACTAAATTCTATAGTTTTTTTTAATTCACGCTAAAATTTATTGTTTGTATGGATTTTTTTTTTCATTTTGAGACTCATAATTTCGTTATATAACCAAATCAAAATAATAGGTTATATCCATACATAAATTGGTGGATGGTGACCCTTTATTTCATAAATTTGAATCTTAACCGGTTGACCTAGCTTTAGTCGCAGTTAAAAAAAATTGAAATAATTTTAATAAAATAATTTCAGAAATAAAAATTGTTTAGTGCCCGGTAAAAAAACAATTATAGGTTTTTCCTTCCGAGACAAATTCAAATCTTTATAAACTGTTTCTTTTCTTCTTTTTTTGTGTTTAAGCAAAATTTTGTTTTTTTGGAAGTTAAAACCATTTTAAAAATTAAACCAATCAAAAACTTATTTTTCAAAGGTTCATTACCTATGAAGTGCAAAAACAATAGGGTAATTTGGAGATATGTAGTCTGCCTAGAGTCCTGTTACGGGAAATTTTACCGGTAATTACAAAGAACTATAGTAATAATTGGATATTTAAATGTTTTATTTTTATTCAGTAACTATTGCAGTTCTTTGTAATTACCAGTAAAGTTCCCCAGTTCCGTGGGATCAAAATTCGTTTGCTTAACCCCATCTCACCCAATGATTTCCATAAAAAAAGATTGAGTATAGATCAGTTGAAAACTTCACTAGTAATCTTAAAATTTTTAATGATAATGCTAATTTTTGAGTCCAGACCTATATTAATGTTATCTAATTAATAAAATACCAACTCTAACACTTGATCTTTCGTCTCCTTTTGAAAACATTTTTGGCACTTCTCCAAACTGTTCAAAACTTCGGATCTCTGGATGATTATGCTACCCTTAGCTTCGCCCCTATTCTTCTCACAAACTTGATGCTCGCTCTAAACTATGTGCCTTTCTAGGCTACTCTCTTTACACAGAGTGCATATCTTTGTTTCCATCCATCAACATAAAAAACATATGTTTCTAAGCATATCAAGTTTGTTGAGTCGATGTTTCCATTTCACACACTATCCACTCACCCTCCTCGTCCACAACTTGATACTGTGTCTACCTAGATTCCTCCGCCTATCACTGTTCCATTACCAACCACACATTCGCCAACAGACACCACCTTATCTGAAGTGCAACCTATCAGGCAGCCCCAATGCGTAGTACCAACGCCATCTACCGGACTATTAGCCTCAGCTAAACACACAACATTTGCCATCCAATTCAACCACCACTGCACCTTCGCCAAATCCACCACCTCTCACAATAACCACTTCCAATCCCTCAACCTCTCAATCTACTCACACCCACCCAGTGATCACGAGATCCAAAAACAACATTACCAAACCTATTCAAAAACTAAATCTTTCCACTTAACTATCTCCACCCACTGACATAGAACCCACCACTGTGACCCAAGCCCTTAAGGATCAAAAATGGCGTCGGGCCACGTCTAAGGAATATGATGCTCTTGTTCGAAATGGGACATGGGAGCTAGTACCTCCTGCTTCTAGTCACAATATAGTTGGTTGTAAGTGGATTTTTCCCATTAAACGACACTCTGATGGTTCTATTGACAGGTACAAAGCACATTTAGTAGCTGAAGGATTTCATCAACGTCCTGGTGTTAACTATCATGATACATTTAGCCCTGTGGTCAAGCCAACTATGGTACACATTGTTCTTAGTCTTGCTGTTAGTCATAAATGGTCTCTCCGACAACTTGATATCAATAATGCATTTTTACAAGTTCGTCTTTATGAAAATGTCTATATGTCACAACCATAAGGCTTTGTTGATCTTGATAATCCAACTTATGTCTGCAAGCTTAGAAAAGCAATTTATGGGCTCAAGCAAGCGCCACATGCCTGGTACACAGAGCTTCACAAATTTCTTCTTGCTTCGGGTTTTCAAAACTCACTAGTTGATACTTCTCTGTTCATTTTCAAACATGGTGGTCATCTTATCTATCTCTTTGTTTATGTGGATGATATCATTATAACGGGTGATAATGATGGTTTTGTTCTATCATGAATCACCACAATTTTTACATACTTGCTCTGATGCTTATTGGGCTGGAAACACAGATTATTTCACTTCCACCAGTGCATATATTGTTTACCTTGATCGTAATTTGATTTCTTGGAGTTCCAAAAAGTAGCACTCTATTGCCCGATCCAGCACTGAGGCCAAGTATAGATCTGTTGCAAATACTGCCGCCAAACTCAACTGGGTGTGCTCTCTCTTAACTGAACTTGGTGTGCTCTCTTTTGATTGATCTGTTGCAAATTTTGTTGGTTTTGAGGCGTAAAAAATAACCTTACATGTTTAAAGTGATAATTGTCCCTTACAAAGAGTATGTTGATTGGTTATGACAATTCACCTTCAAAATACAAACAGAACCACCAAAATCTATAGCCAACATTATTAAAGATTTTTCTGTGTTTTTATATTTTATTGTGCATTTAACAACAACAAAAAAGATGAGAAGTAAGTTAATTATAATCAAATCTTGTATTTTTATTGCCTGAATATACATCGAACACACTGATCCGAATAGCTGTAATTCTTGTGTTTAATTTTAATTAAGTAACTAATTGGCAATTGAATTGCAGTTAAGTAACAGTAACAAATTCTAAAACAGTGTCTGTTCAAAAAATGAAAGCTACAATAATTTCAAAAAAATTAATTTTCAAGTGTACAATCTTAATCACCCACACGTATGTAAGTTGACATGTCTTCACATAAATAATGAAGCAGCCATAACAAGCAAAAAATATTAGTTGACTCGAGTCTAAATCATGGGGTAAGATTAATAAGAAACTTTATTGATAATTTTGAAGAGTTTCATTGATAATGTTAATATAAATGTGAAATTTAAAAATTAATATTACCAACAAAATTTTTAACTGATTTAAACCTAATAATTTAGATCCAAATCAGTCAAAAATTGTCCCTAATAAGTGGTTGAAAATTTGAACTTTTTTAGAAGATTAAACAAAAAAGAACAAATAAACTTTTTAAAGTCAAATTTCTTCATTTTCTTCTTCTTTCTGTAAAATAGAATGAAATTTTTTTTTGAAGTCAATAGAAAGCACCAACTAAAACACATAGATGACAAAACTGAAACAGAGTACCAGAAAAAACCAGGATGGGATCATCACATTCAAAGTTTCATGATGAGATCCCAACAATCCACATTGACATTATTGCAACGAAGAAATTAATGTTATGATTTATGAATTATTAATGATGTTAACCTTTCAACACAATAGATTAATTAACTTTGAGAACTATTTCCCATTATGACAAATGTATTTTAATAAAAAAAATCATTTTTTAAAAAACACTTTTTCAATTTCTATTTCTCTTCAAAAGTACTTCTTAGAAGTGTTTGTTGTTTCTTGAAAACAAAAACAAAAAAAAAAAAACAATTTTGCTTCCCACAAGTAGTAGTAGCTGTAGATCCCACGTTACCCCACTTGGAAATAGAACCAAAACACAAATCTCTCTCTCTCTATATGTAGAAACGTTTTCTCTCTTCCATGACTGGAATTTTGTCTAGTTCCGGCCACCAATGAATTATGTCTCCCATGAAATTATAATATAATTTTTTTTTAAGAAACCTAAACAACCCATTAACCAATAATTTTTTTCACATTAAAAATATGTAAAAAAAATCACATTCATGCACGTCATGAACCAAACCCACAAACCAAAACTCCAAAATCAATGAAAGTCAAAAACAAAATGAGATGATTATCAAACCAAATTCATGAACCCAATCTAAAGAAAAACATAAATAAAAGAAAATTATACAAAAAGAAATAATTCTAACAACTCAAATTTCCATTCTTTTTCTTGTAATATGTACATCAACTACCCTATCACCTCCACCCAACTCCCAAGAAAAACAAAGGAAACTATAGTAGTATTTTTCTTTTCTTTTTTTTTTATTTTCCTTTAGAAAAAAAATTTTTAAAAAGCTGCTACAAAGATAAACCACTGATATGAGAATATTCACCATAAAAGTCAGGGATCCCAGAAGCAGCCCAGAGCCTCTCATTGAAAGATTCCTGCATATCATCAGGAATGAAAGGTGTGCGGCAGAGAGGACATGTCATCTGGTGATATCCCATCCAACGGTCGAGGCAGCTCCGGTGGAAGATGTGGCGACAGTTTGTGAGCCGTCTGATCTCGTCGTGGTCCTCGAACTCGTAGAGGCAGACGGCGCAGGAGTCCGGCGGGTCGATGAGATCCGAGAACTTGACGACGGGCAGGATCTCCCGGGCCAGCATGGCAGAAACGGAGTATTGCTGGAACTGGAAGTCGGGGACCGGGGAGCTGGCCGGGTCGGGCCAGGCAATGTCGGGTTCAAGAAAGTCGGGGAGACCCAGGTAGAGAAAGAGGGTCGATATCAGTTCTCTGATGAAACCCAGAAAGGAAAGTGTGTGGATGAGGAGTTTTGGTAGCACCAGCTCTGTGTAGCCTACAGGGAAACCCATGGCCCTGTAGAGAGGAAAAGAAGAGAGTTGAGAGAAAGAGATGTGAAGAAAGGAGAGAGGGAGTGGAATTATATATATATATGTAGAGATTGAGTAGGGGTGAGAGTGAAATGACATTAATGGGTATGTCTTTTGTCCAGAATGACTAAGGGAATGGGTGTGTATGAGAGTTTTGGCAGAAGAAGAGTCCATTTTGGGATGTGATTATTATTGTTAATTTTTTGTCCTTTTTTAGGAGTAGTTTTCTTCCTTTTTAGGAGTTTTACAAATTTGGTCGGTTATTCATGATTAGTGGTGATATATGATTTGATTCGGTGAAAATTATCATTAAATTAAAAAAATTTATTAATATTTATAAAAAAAATTAAATTATTATTATTTTAAAAGTTTTATAAAAAAATTTAAATATTAATATTACTATTTAATTTTTCAATAATTGTTAATAAATTTTTTCTACCAAAGCGGATCAATAGTATCATAACTCTTAAAATTAAGTTATTGTTTAGTATAGATTATAAATTGAAAGTATTAAATATAAAATAATTTTTAACTTCACTCTTATTTTGTTAAATATTATTTTAACAATAATAAATTTAAACTATTTCTAGACTAAACGATTCCCACGTTTAAATAAGATGGCAAATTGGGTTTTCAATTATCATGCAATGGACCAAAAAAAAGGAGGCAGATCCATGGTGTTGAAATGTCCTAGACTCAAATGGGGTAAACGGTTCAACCCTTCCACCAACTGTCCGTATAGAGAAGGCCACAAAACAAGCTAGCTATAGAATAGACACTCACTCAAGAAATATCCAAATTAAAATCAACTGAAAAGAAGCTAGTGGGGGTGATATATGGTGTCATTTAACACGTGTCATAGTGTCATTGTCTCATCTTAAATGGGAGCACCACTAACATATCATATGTCCTTCTGGAATGATTTGAGACAAAGTTTTAGGTCTCTTCCCCTCTCTTCTTAACTCTTCTTTCAGGCTTTTATCTCTTCCAAGGAAAACGTGAATTGTTCCGCAAATTTTAATGAATTCTCCTTATTAACCCACAATTTCTTGAAAATCCCTAGAGCTTTATACTTTTACATTTTGTTTAAAGGTATTAGGTCAAATGATAATCCGGTTTCTACTAAATAAAAATAATAGTCTACCGAGAAATTCTTATCCGCACATGGTTCGAAAAACTATTTTTATATCAGGTAAAAACTTTATTGATAATTGTTAGTTAACTTCACTAGTAACATGAATGAATAGTGATTATACAGACATTACCAATGAAGTTACTTAACAATTACCAATAAAGTTTCCACTCAGTGTAAATAAGAATTTATCTTCCTTAACAGTCACGCACACAGAATTTATTTTGTATGCTCATATGAAGTTACTCAACAATTACCAGTAAAATTTTCACTCAATGCAAAAATTATATTTTACATTCGGTGCTGATAAAAATTTATCTTCTTTAACAGTCACGCACACGGAATTTATTTCGTGTACCCATCTAATACATATGCGGATAAAGCAATTTACATGTATTCAGTAGATTAGTCGAATAAAAAGTCAGGATATGGCCTTGTTGTAAAAAAAAAAAACACTATGCTTCAAATTAACTAAATATAAATATTGATGAGGCATAAAAAAAAAAAAAAAAAAAAAAAAGATAAGTTGAATCTGTATTAAAGCTTAGAACTACTTGTGACAGTATTTGTAATATTAAACACCACTATGAAAACAAATTAGCATCCAAATGACAAATGTTCGTTTAGAAGTCAAACCCTCATCGTTAATAAGTTGACAATATACAATACTAATTGCTTGAAGTGGCCAGCTGAGTGACGAATAACTGTTATGTTAAAGAAAGTGGTGAAGATGGTGATGGATTATACATATTTTTTTTTATAAATAATTTATTTTCTCCTTTTTGTCAAATTAAAGAAGGAGCCTCAAACTTGGAGCAATGAGCATAGATTCCTATACATACCAATCCCCCACTCCTTTTTTTTTTTTTTTTCTATACCAATTCCACACTCAAATGAAGAAAATAAAGATATAAAATTAGTAAATTTAACTAAACATATATATATTAATATCTAAATTTAATAAAAGGATCAATATAAGGTTTAAGATTGTTTTAAGTAATGTTTTGATGGATGAATATCACGTCATTCATAATATTGTGATATCTATTTAACAAAACATTGAACTCTTAATTACTAAATGTTGATGTTGAAAAATTGTCAAGCAATGCGAAGCGGTACTTGCGCACATAAAGATAGAAAAAACCCTAATCAGAGAGGTTGTATCTTCATAGGACTCTCTAATGCATAAATTAGTAAATTGAAGACGAAGAGCAAGAGAATTGAAAAATTCGACAGTGAATTCTGTATGTACTTATGATAATGAGAACCCCTTTATATAGTATTTAGAGGTATGTCGAGTTTATTTAAAAAAAAATAATTAATACTGAGTGTTATAAAAAAATTAAAACTCTCATAAGCTCAAATGTTCGGATAGAATTAAGATTTTATAAAATAATATTAATACCCGTACACGTTTAGGTAATTTATTTGTTAATTAGATTTTTTGGTTGATGAAACCGTCCCAAAACACTCTGGAAAATTACCCCTCATCATTGAAGAAACTGGAGGAATGAAGTGGAACTTTGATCTAAATTCTTAAATTATCCTAAAAAAGACAGACTGAACATTCATGAATCAATTATAATCATTGCAATAAATTGTGACTGACTTTGAATACATAAATGCCATAGTGGTTTTTAGTGTGAGAGAGAGAGAGAGGACAAGGAGCGTCTGATGAGAGTTGTGAGTACGTCTTGACCAACCAGCCAAGCAAGATGGGAATTGGGATGAGAGAGAGTGCATTGGCAATGGCATATTATGGAGCCAGGAGCCAGGAGCCAGTGTGGGTAAGGTCTCATATGCCAATTAAATTAACCCACCCATGCACCTTAATTTAGCCCTTATTGCCCATCTGCTCTGACAATGTGTCTGATGCTGCCACAACACTATTGGCCCACCCACGTATATATTACACACATATACTTACACTATTATTATCCCTAATCTCTATATATATATATTGAGTGGGGGGGCACCCGGCCCACTGACCTCGACCACAAGGAGCGGAGCTCTCATCAGTCACCACCACCCCTGTTTCCTCTCGTCTCATCCCTTGTCTCTGTCCATGGAATGGAGTCCCCATAGGAATAACAATCATATTGCTTCTCTTTTTTTCTCTCTCTAACTGATCTTTTATTCGTACAAAAAAATATGCTGATTTTAGATACCATTTTGTTTAGTTGTAATTTCGATTTTAATTGTTAAAAGAGTTCTTAAAACCATTTTAAAAATGGTTGTTAAAGACCAATCATCTTATTTTATGGTTTTAACTTAGTTATTTTTTTTAAAAAAATTAAGAAAAACAACAAATAAGTTAACTATAAAATTTTATCCATTTATTTATTTCGTTATTTAAATCCAAACTCAAAATTATGTTATAATATCAATAACCATGAAAAACTTATTTATTCTTATTTATACACACTTATTTAAACAATTAACTTTCTGATCGATTAATGAAACAGAAAAATTCATAAATTACATCTTTAAAAATAACTAATAATGATTCAAATGAGGCATGAGGCATGCAACTTTAGGAAGCTCACTTTTGGCCCTATTAGAGACATATTAACAGGTAGGCCAGCTAAATCTAATCAAGATCTCTTTTAATAGTGTTGTATTTACCTTAAAGCCAAAGTAATTCCACTTGACTGATCTCTTTCTTCTTTCTAATCCTGGATTTCCAAGTTGTTTTATAATTTTGTCCTCTTTCTCAGCTTCATGTCTAAGCCAAAAAGCATGATTTGTACGGAATTAATAATTAGTTTAAACACTTAATTTTATAATAATTTAATTATCAGAAATTGCCTGCCATAAAAGTCGAATTAAGCATCACAAACATGTCTACTACATAGCTAGAAAAATACAAAATTCATCCAACTTTGCTTGTCAGGCACTGTCTAATATGCATCAAATCAAACAATAGCGAACAACTTAATTAATTATCTAAAATTATTATATATTTAATTAACAAGACAATTTAAAAAAATTGAAAAATAAAAACAAAAAACAACAAAAGAGTATTTTATTTTATTTTTTAATTTAAAAAGATTATGAATTATTTATATGATTTTAAATTCTTAAAAAAAAACATTTTTTTTTGCTTTCTTTCTTTTTTCTTCCCACGTTTCTTTTCTGCTAGTATAAGAGCTAGCATTCACATATTTATTAACTTAAAAAATAAAAATAAAAATAAAACTTAAACTTTAATTTCATGTTATCATTGATTTTAAAATATTAAAAAATATACACTCGTTAGCCCTTAATTGATCGAAAAGCTAGTAATAGCACTTGGTGATGAGCTAGCATCGGCCTCCCATTTTTTTTTTTTTTTACACAAGTTGCTTAAGTATTTAAGTCAAACTTTGCAGAAATATGTATGCACTAGAGAATTTAAAAGAATAAAATAAATTACAGCTAATAAGTGACAAGCAAGAACTCAAAGAAGTATTATTTGTATTGGGTATAAAATTTATTTTTATATTGAGATAAAAATTTGATTGATAATTTTTTAAAATTTCATTAGAAATATTAATTAAGTATGTATAGACGTTATTATTAAAAAAAATTTAAAATTAACAATCAAGTTTTTACTTTTGTGCAAAAATAAGTTTTACACATAATGCAAACAAAAATTTATCATATCTACCATCATTTTAGTGTTTTGCGAAAAAAAAGGTTTTTGAGCTAGTAATTGTAATATTTGCTAATTTTTGAAACAGTCTTAATATGAATTTACTGTTGAGAATTGAGATGTTGCATTCCAAATCGACTCAAGACTCGTTCCGACCTAAAATATTTTAGAGTGATTTTGAAAAAAAAAATTAAAATTTAATTCACAAAACGATATCGACTTAGTCCGTAACAAGTGAATTATTTAATCCATTTTGTAGCTTATATATAAAAAACCGTTTGTTAAATTTTAAAAAACAAATTACTTATACTACTTTTGTACTCCTCGTTTCTTATAATAAACTTTTTTATTTTAGTTCGTGCACGTAAACTAACAACATGAATTTTATATATTTTACTTTTGAGTTTTATTATTATTTTTTTATTTATGAATCCCGTTTACAATATTTATGATATGCCCCACGTTTTGTTAACCGATGGGACAGTTAATAAAAATTTTGAATCAAGTGAAATATTTTCTTTGGGGGTAGGGACCAATAACAAAGGGTTCAAATGACATATTGACAATCACTTATTTGTTAATAATCCTTACAACTATAAAAGCATTATCCTTTTTATTCAATATTTGGGTACTCATCTTTGACTCTTGGATTGGATTTTCTTCTATAATGTCATTGTCTAAACAGTCTTTTCAGATTCTAATAAAAGTTTTTTTTTATTTATTTTTATATTACACGCCCTCTTTTTCGGTTGTTTTGATACTCATTGATCATATTCTAGAATGTGTATGGGAAGCAAAACACAAATTTGTTACTACTTTTGAGAAAGGAATAAATTGTCATGCTTCTTATTATAAATTACTCTTTAATTAGTTTGGAAAATATTTATCAAGTGAGAAAAGTGATTTTTTTTTATCCTTCAAATTCAGTATTAAATATTTCTTGAAATAAAAAATTATTTTATCAATTGAAGTATTTAACATGCACAAATTTATTTATATTTTATTATGTTAGAGATTTAGAGCTAAGTAATATTCAACTTTGGGTTTTCAAAATAATAAATTATTGTTAATTTTTTCTTTAACTAACATATTATATTATTTTAATAAGGTTTAAAAACGATGTGGAGATCTCACGATTCCGATTTTGTGAGAGTTATTCAATTGTCTTAAAGTTATTATAAATCCAAAAAGTCTAATAATAATTATAAAAAATTAAATAAAAATTAAAAAAATCAATTTATTTTTTTTATTTTTTTCGATTTTATAGTAATTCTTATGTAACAAGATTCGTGGCATTATCATTTCTTCAAAAAAATAGATTTAGAGGGAAAGGGAGAGTTTGAGGACTCTTTCGAATCTAAATTCAATGTTTTACATCCGTTTGAAAATTTATTGATAATATTAAAAGTTTTATTGATAATATTAATTTTTAAATTTTACACTTATATTAATATTATCAATAAAATTTTTTAAAATTATTAATAAAATTTTTAACTAATCTAAACAGTTAAGTTTAAATTCAAATTAACTAAGAGTTTTTGCTCTCACCCACGATGCAATTTAAAAAGTTAACGAAATTAGCAGAGACATAAGTCAGAATTGTGGGTCATGTTGGCATGTGGGATGTCTGCTGATCTGCCCTTCTTTTACCTAACCCACAGTCCATCTCGTTAAAAAAATTACAAACGTGCACGTAAATAATCTACACGTCTCTTTATATATATATATATATATATATACTTGTCCATACAAAAGAGAGAAAATGAAAAAGGTAAAGAGAAGTTATATTTTTCTATGCTATTATACCTTTTATTTTTCTCTTTTTTTAGTTAGTAGAAATACACTTTTTATATTGGATTTTTAAGTGTTTTATTTTTCCTTTTTTTACTAATAATTAAAACAAAAATGTGATATTCGATCAAAATCCAATATCAACAACGTCCACAACAACACAAATTAGAATTACGTTTTGCGATTCATTCATCGAAGTTTGTTACCATTTTTTAAAAAATGATGTTGTTTAGACATTCAAAAGTGACATTTTTTTTATATACTATGGAAATTTGAACAGTAATTATCATTGTATTTTCTAAGTAATTACTATTCAAATTTTAAGGGTGTATGTCTGAGTGTTTAGCACAAGTGTCTCACAATCTTGATTATTTTTTAAAGTACCTATCATGTGTTATTGCTAAGCTCTAGTTTTGAATGAAGGGAAAAACATAAAAGAAAATAAAATTATAGAAAATGACTTTTAAACTTGTTTAAAAAAAACTTAACTAAATAGTGTATATGTAATTTTATATTAATTGTCTAATAAGAATTCTATGTTTTCACATGTGAAAATATTAACTTTCACGAGGTAAATGCATATAAGCAATATATGAAACCATTAAAGACAGATTTGAAATATAAAATTTTAGAGTGTGTTTGAGAGAGGTTTTTTTTTAGGGTTAAATAAAAGGGAGAGGACTGAAAGGTTAATTAAAAATGATGCTTAAGAGTTTCTTTTATAAGAAGGGGAGAGGTTTTGGAGATTTTCTCCAAAACCTTCTATCTATTAATTTTTTTAACACTTCAAATTAAAGAGATTTCATAAAAATAAGTTTATTTATTTTCTCTTACTCTCTTTTACTTTGTAAAACTCTCATACGATGAAAAGTTTTAAACTCCTCATTTACGGTCATTTCCCTTTCTTTCCTTTACTTTAAGAACCATTCATTTTTTTTCCTTCCAAACTCCCAAACATTATTTAAGCAAAGATGTATAAGTCAACTAAATTTAAGACCAATTCAGCAATACCCGGAATCATCAAATTCTAAAAGATGAGACTACTACATGGATCTCGATCTCTTCCTCTCATTTTTTTACGAGGGTAATAATTTTTTTCCTCATCGACCTAATTATAATTTTCAATTTCAAACAATTTTTTTTATACACTTTCCTACAATGAGAAAGGGATAATATGAGCTTGCCTTTTGAAACTTTTCTCAAATAGAAAAGGAGAAGTTGAATCTCTACTTCCCCTCGTATTAAATCATTCACATATTTGAAGCACGATCTTTATTCTATTGGCAATGATCAATGAGATTTTTGATTATATATTTTGAAAGATTAAAAAAGATGGTTTATTTCTTTGAGAATGAAATGATTACTTTTTCTTTTCTTTTCATTGAAGAGTTGACCAAAGAACGGTTGCCATTAGGTAAATAATTACTTGTTCAAAAGAAATTTACTTTTTGAACAAGTAATTATCATTTTACTTTCAATTGAGAATTAATCTCTTTACCTTTTGTTGAGTCAACGTGACATTTTGTATTGGATTATAAATCTTTACCCAAATAATTACATTTTTAATAATCAAATTACTTAATTTATGAAAAGTTAAAATAAGTAACACAATCTTATGCCTTGTTGTAAGTATAGGTTATAAAAATTGTAAAATTTACTTAAATTAGAATAACTATAATAAAATGATTTTTTTTCTAAAAATACAAAACAATATAATAAAATACAATTTATCACGTAATGGCTAATTCAATATCATAAAGCTTCAATTGATGAATTTTTTATGTTATTTTTCTCAAATTTTCAAAAATGCATATATATCATACACACTTAATTTTGACCGAGTGTTATTTTTAAAAATCAAAATTAAACCCAAAAAATATAAATGCTTTCCTTTTGTTTCCCAAAGTTTCGTAGGCTACATAAGTTTGATTGCTGTTAAAATAGTGAAGTTGTTTGGATAACATACACGATTTAATCTTATATGAGCAGTACGATTCATTTGGTTGCATAAGTTTATATTACTATCATAATCCATTTAAATTGAGAGAATAATTGATATATAAATCGAACAAATAATCTATATACCATAAGAATCGAACTTAAAACTTTATATTCTTAAGATCACAACCTTAACTATTAAACCAAAACATCATATATACACACACACACGCGCGCGACTAATGGTATGAAAAATAGGTTGTGCTACTCTTTTGCATTTCACTATAGCTCATATAAGTATTAATATGCATCTCAAGCCCAACAGAGATTTTGATACAGAAACCACAATGATGATAAATATTATTCAAGGATTCACATACAAAGTTAACATGCCCTAACAGGTACTGTATTGAACTGGTAATGTACCCACAGAATTATAGCATTCTAATTTACCTCTAAAATAGGATTTGGAATGAAAGTCAGGCTGCAAACCTTCCTCTTTGCCAGATGGTGCAAGGTCAAACATCTTTTCTGGTTTGAACTTGACAGCATCCAATTCAGCTGATGATATAGGAACTACTTGAGGTCCATAGTGATGGCCTTTAATTCTTTGTTCACTGTGATATTCAAAACTTTTGTACAACTTTAACTTCATGTGTAGCATATTTATCAGTTGGAGGAGCTTTCTCAGAATACTTCTTCAGGGTGGAAACCTCTCCTCAGACGTTTTCTTGTACACCCATACCTACCTAGTTAGTATTAAAGAAAACCACAATGACATATATTGAAACCCAGAATAGTCTTACCATTAGTTACCTGCTAGTTATCTTTGCCAACTGAATTTCATAAACTTTTTAAGATGATAAATCCAACAAAAATAAGGAATACTTTCATTCCAATTGAATAATCAAAGAAAGCTTATTTTACAAAGAATGACACTATTCCTTTCAATCAAGATCGCGGGCACAATTGCACCAAATGAGATTATGCTTTCATTAACAAAAATGGGTTTCCATCAGTCCCTCTGTCTGATACAATCTCAAAGGAACACTTCAGCAATTACCGAACTAATCACTGTCCCAATTCTCATCCATTTCTTTTGGTGACTTCATCCTCCTATTATACGCTTCATTCTTCTCATCTTTCTCCAGGATATGATCTTCCTCCCTGTTGTAATTATATTTCCCAGCTCTCGATGCTCTTGAGTCTTCCTCGGTGTCTGATTCCCATGTGGCAATTTCAGGCTCACTATGTATATCTTCTGAATCTGAATCTAAATCCTTCTTATCCATCTTTTCCCTAAAGTTATCTTCAATATAACTTCGGGAATTATCATTTCTGTTCACTTGGTCAACCCTTTCCTGTTTCCCCTTCACTGTTCTAGATATCTCAAAATCATCATAGGCTCGATCAGAATCATCACTGTCACATTCATGATCACTCACCACACTCTTCTCATTTCCCTTAATAGAATAAATATCATCCTCTTCATCACTGCTGCTCCTGTAATTATAACTTGCATCTGCTCTTGAAGCTCTCAAATCACGTTTCACCTCGGCATCAGATTCCCACATTGTATTTTCAAGATCACTAAACATATTTTCCGACTCAGAAGCTTCTTCAGCCATCTTTCCTCTAGAATTAGTCCCAGCATTTCTGTTGAATCTGGCACGATTATTGGACCTGCTGAAGTTATCCTGCTTTCCCCTTTCCACTCTAGATCTCTTGAACTCATCATGATCTACATCAGAATCATCAGCATCACTCTTGAAATTGCTCACATCTCCGACGTTATTGGAATCACATTCATCATCATCTTCTTCATCATCAGTATCAGTAGACCTCCTCTTGCCCCGTGTACTGTTCCAATCCCTTGCTCCTTTAACGTCATCATCAGAGTAATCATTTCTTAGGGTTTCTGATCTCCTGGACCTTCCTCCAAATTCTTCTGTGTTCCAATACCTAATTTTACCAAAGTCTTCTTTCTCCGCAGCTTCCTCTGCTGCCCATTCCTGATCTGCTGCATCCTCTATCTCAGCTATAAATCTGTCCAGCTCCTCTTGGTCGCTATCAGCAGGTGGCTCGGACTCTTCTATATTACCATAAGGCTCAGGTTCTGACTGTTTGTGTCCATGAAAGACATATGGGCTTCCTTCCTTCTTGTCAATCGCATTGAAGAATGTTGAAGCTACTCTCTGGATGCTAGCCATGGCAACCGGATCTTCAGGGTTAACACCCATCCGTCGAAGCTGCTGTTCTATCTTCTTTATGTTTAGCTTCTGAGACTCAAGAGCTTGTTCAAATCTGGCTTTAAATAATGCCTGCACACAAAGCCAAGTGATCCTATGAGATCCACTTTTAATTTAAAGCAATGATCCAGACATAAAAAAATATATATATATATATATTTTCCTTACTTGTAAAAACAATATAAAAAACAAAAAATTTCTCTCCTGCCCACCACCACCAAAAAAAAAGTGGCTCCAGTGTTACAAACTGGTGCAATCAAGCCTACTTCTAACTAAGTTTTAATATCAGCAGATGCAGTAATCATGCAAATAGTAACATTCATCTAACCCAGGCCTCTTGGCCTAGTGGTTATCTCCCGGTGCTCTATATAGGAGACTGGGTTCGATTCCTTTACCCGCCAATGTACCAAAAAAAGGAAGAATTCATCTCGGTGTGCCATCTGTGATTTGTTTATAAGGTATTCAATTAAAATTCGAAGAATGATGTTTACATATTTCCAGAACCTGAAAACTTTTGCTAAGCTATTTATCAAAAAAGAAAACTTTTGCTAAGTTATTTATCAAAAAAGAGAACTTTTGCCAAGTTATTTATCAAAAAAGAAAACTTTTAACTAAGTTAGGTTTCTTCCTTCCTATGGTTTGTATTTCTATTGATATGATTAACGGGGGAAAGGGTTGCATCGGGACGCCCATTATTTCATTACAAGGAGCTAGTTTGGGTGCCAGAGTTCCACTCCCACAAATGAACATTGCCTTATGGTCTACCAGGTTTGCTGCCTAGGATATAATGAAGTATTAAACGTTCTGCAATCTTTGATCAAAGGTGAGAAAACAAAAATGCAATATGGTACAACAAGGAGCGTGTAATTTTTACCGACCTTCCTTTTCGTAAGGGTGTTGATAGGGATCAAATTCTTTGGTTGCCGATAGTTTCTGCCACGAAACATGATGATTGTTTTCACATTATGTATGTTTATAACTATCCCACCACTCAGTCTTGCAATCATGGTTGCCATTTCCTTGATTTTTTCTTTGGGGAAATTATCACAGCAAACTTGCACAGTCTCATGAAACTTCCAGTGGAGATGCATATTCTGGACAACTCCTCCAAAGACTCCACGGACACCAACAGGAACATAATTTTTATTCTTGAAACCAATCTTCTTATATGCTTGAAGCTGCTCAGGGGTCAATAGCTCAGGATCATGCACAGGAGGTGGCAGCTCTGGTAGCTCATATTTCTTGAGCTTTTGTAGCAGCAAAGCCACTTTCTTCTTAGCCTGCATTAAACACATAGGGCACGATAATTAAGTTGTGATCATGGAAAATTATGCATGATGTTAGAAATCAAGAAAACAAGAAGATGATTTCAAATGTTTTCCAATTAGCCATAACTTTGAGTTACTGTCCAATGATAATTCCTAGCTTATGCATTATTATGACAAAAAACCAAAATTTGGTATAATAACTCTTTACGTGTTTTCCTAACATCTCAAAACTCCCATTGAAACTGTTTGTAATATGTGGCTCATATCGAGTGGAACACATGTACATAGAAAGCAGGCTTATGCCGAAGTGGAGTGAGGGGAGTGTACCGAGCGGAATGATGGCTTCAGCCCTTTTGGGCTTGGAATTTATTATTTTATTGGCAAGGACGATTAATAGGTTGCCCCCGCGGTACGGTACAGGGGTATTTGAGGAATTTTTCTAATACCTCTATACGGCTAGGGTTAGTATAAATACATATGATGTAACCCTACTTTGACATAGTGAAATTTAGCAAACACTCGCTCCCGTGGACGTAGGCATACTGCCGAACCACGTTAAATCCGTGTGTTTAATTGCTTTCTCTCTCTTTGTTTTTCCATACTCTTAATCATAATTGCCCCACGTTTCACAACAATTGGTATCAGAGCTCAAGTCACGATGTTTGGGATTTCTTCTGCGAAGTTCGACATGGTCAAGTTTGACAGATATGGAAATTTCGGATTATGGCAGAGGAGGGTCAAGGATTTGTTAGTGCAGCAGGGCATAGTGAAGGTGTTGTACGGAAAGAAGCCGGAAGGCATGGACGACATAGATTGGAAGGAACTGGAAGCGAGGGCTGTGGCAACTATCAGGCTTTGTCTAGCTAATGACATGATGTATCACGTCATGGATGAGGAATCACCGGCGACAGTTTGGTTGAAACTGGAAAGTCGGTATATGTCCAAGTCGTTGACGAACAAGCTCTATCTTAAGCAGAAACTGTATGGTCTTAAGATGTCAGAGGGCTCAGATCTAACCAACATATCAACATGTTCAACCAGATTATCAGTGATTTGAAGTGAGTTGATGTGAAGTCCGAAGACAAAGACAAGGCGTTGATGTTACTGAATTCCCTACCAGCTTCTCCTACGTACGAATATTTGGTTACAACTCTGATGTGGGGGAAAGAAACTCTCGAATTGGAGGAGATCACAGGTGCTCTATTAGGTTTTCATCAGAGGAAGAAAGCCAGTGATGAGAATTTACAAGGTGAAGGGCTTGTGGTGAGGGGTAACCAGGAACGTGGGAGAAACAAGTCCTGGAGCGGATCGAGTAACAATAAATCTTGGTCTAAATCCAAGAAGAGGAAGGACATACAGTGTTTTAAGTGCGGGAAAAATGGGCACATAAAACGAGATTGTCCAGATTTAAGGAAGGGGAATACAGAAAATAAAGAGGGTCCATCAAAATTTGCGAATGTAGTGGAAGAAGAAAACTCAGAGAGCAGTGACAGGGATATGCTTTCTGTTTCATCCAGTTCAAATCATCTCACAAATTCTTGGATTTTGGATTCAGCATGCTTATATCGCATGACACCAAATAAAGATTGGTTTGACACCTACAAGTTAGTAAATTCTGGTTCTGTTCTTATGGGTAACGATGCATCATGCAAAGTTGTTGGAATAGGGAATATCAGAATTAAAATGTTTGATGGTGTTGTTAGAATGTTGTGTGATGTTAAACATATACCGGATTTAAGGAAAAATCTGATTTCATTGGGCACTTTAGATTGTAATGGGTTTAGTTACAAGTCTGCAAGTGGAGTAATGAAGGTGAGTAAAGGTGTCTTAACAGTGATTAACAACAGTGATTAAGGGACAGAAACTAACAAGAAATATTTATACACTGCTAGGTACCACAGTTGTAGGTGGAGTTGCAACTGCAGAGTCTGAGTCAGATAGAACAGTCTTGTGGCATATGCGGTTAGGTCATATGAGTGAGCGTGGGATAATGGAGCTTCATAAGAGAAATCTATTGAAGGGTGTCAAAACATGCAAGCTTGATTTCTGCAGGTATTGTGTTCTTAGGAAACAGAATAGGATGCAGTTCAAAACAGCCACACACAAGACAGAGGGAATTCTTGACTATGTTCATACAGATGTTTGGGGGCTAGTACGGCTAACATCACGAGGAGGACATATGTATTTCGTGAGTTTTATTGATGACTACTCACAAAAGGTTTGGGTGTACTTCATGCGGCACAAGTCAGAAACGTTTGCCAAGTTCAAGTTGTGGAAAGTTGAAGTAGAAAACCAGGAGGAAGATCAAATGCCTCAGGTCCGACAATGGTACTAAGTACACAGATTCAAAGTTCACGGAATTGTGTGAGCAGCATGGGATTAAGAGACACTTCACAGTACACAAGACACCACAACAGAACGGTATAGCGGAAAGGATGAACAGAACAATAACTGAAAGAGCTCGATGTCTCAGGTTGAATGCAGGGCTTGCAAAAAACTTCTGGGCAAAAGAAGTGAATTTGGCATATTTCTTGATTAACAAGTCACCTAGGGCAGCACTAGATGGGAAAGTAGCAAAGGAGGTGTGGACAGGCAACGCGATAGACTACTATGGTTTGAGAGTGTTTGAATGTCCAGCCTACATGCATGTTTCTAGTGAGGAAAGATCGAAGCTTGATGCGAAGTCTAAACAGTGTATCTTTCTGGGGTATCAGAAAGGGGTGAAAGGCTTCAAGCTCTGGGATCCGAAGGCAAACAAGGTGGTGATCAGTAGAGATATGGTTTTTGATGAGAAAGCCATGTTGCAGCGTACTCAAGAAGAAGAGAAACAGGTGCCAGAAAATTGTAGCAGAAAAGAGCATGCGGTGCAGGTGGAGCTAGAGGCCCATGGTAGAGAAGACAATGCTCAGAATGCAAGGAGCTCTAGCTCAAGAGATCAGCAGCATCAAAGTATAGCTATAGATAGGCCCAGACGCATTATCAGGCCACCCACCAGGTATGGTTTTGAAGATTAGGTTTCTTATGCACTAATTTCTAGTAGTGGGGATCCTACTACTTTTCAAGAGGCAATACACAGCCAAGAGAAGAGTAGATGGGTGCTATGGTGGAGGAGATCGAGTGTCTGCATAAGAACCAGACATGGGAGTTGGTGGTACTTCCAGAGGGGAAGAGAGCGATAGGATGCAAATGAGTGTATAAGAAGAAAGAAGCAGTATCAAAAAAGGAGGGAGAAAAATTCAAGGCTTGTCTTGTAGCAAAGGATTACTCACAGAGGAATGGGGTTGACTATGATGAGATCTTCTCCCCTGTGATCAGACACACTTCCATCAGGGTAGTGTTGGGTTTGGTAGCGCATTTTGATATGCAGTTGGAGTAGATGGATGTAAAGACAACTTTTCTTCATGGTACAACCCAAAGGGTTTAGTCAGCCTAGATAGGAACGCTTGGTCTGTAAATTGAGGAAATCACTTGATGGGCTGAAACAGTCTCTGAGGCAGTAGTACAAGCAATTTGACTCCTAAATGATCCGGATTGGCTACAGGAGATGTGAGTATGATTGTTATGTTATGTGAAGAGCCTTGATGATGGTTCATTTATTTTTCTGTTACTTTATGTGGATGATATGTTGATTGCTGCGAAGAGTATGAGTGAGGTCAAAAAGTTGAAGACTTTGTTGAGCAAAGAATTTGACATGAAAGATTTGGGTGCGACCAAAAAGATTCTTGGGATGGAGATTCGAAGGGACAAAGCTTCTAAGAGATTATGGTTATCTAAGCGTAGCTATGTTGAGAGGGTGTTGGAGAGGTTCAACATGGATAATGTAAAACTAGTGAGTACACATTTGGCGAATCACTTTAGATTGTCTACCACTCAGTGCCCGAAGACAGGTGATGAAGTTCAAGACATGTCAAAGGTTCCATATGCCAGTGCAGTAGGGTGCTTGATGTATGCTATGGTTTGTACAAGACCGGATTTAGCACAAGCCGTCAGTGTGGTGAGCAAGTTTCTATCAAGTACGGGACGACAGCATTAGGACAAAGTCAAGTGGATTTTCAAATACTTGAGGGGTACTACAGACTATGGCATAATGTTTGGCAGACAACAGGGTGATCCTTCAGTTATGGGATATGTGCATGCAGATTATGCAAGGGATTTGGATGATAGGAGGTCTACCACATGTTATGTATTCACTCTTGTGGGGGGAGGGGGGTATCTACTACTGAGTCAAAGTATATGGCAATGGCTAAAACCGCCAAGGAAGCTTTGTGGCTTACAGGGATTGGTCAAGGAGCTAGGTATTCAGCAAGGTGGAGTTCAGTTGCATTGTGATAGTCAGAGAGCCATTTTATTTTGGCAAAGAACCAGGTGTATCATGCGACGACCAAGCACATAGATGTGAGGTTTCACAAGATCAGGGAGGACTTGATTAACGTCTCCAGGTGTTAGATGGGAGGCGTCCCAGGTGGAGTTCCAAGTTATGTTTTTTTTTCTCCTAAGGGGTGGATATTTGCCAAGGTAGAGATTGTTTTATTGGGAGTGAAACGGAGTGGAGTGAGGGGAGCAGAATGACGGCATCAACCCTTTTGGGCTTGGAATTTATTGTTTTATTGGCAGGGACGATTAATAGGTTGGGGTGCGGGGGCAACGGCCCCGCAGCACGATACAGTGGTATTTGAGGAATTTTTCTAATACCTCTATACGGCTAGGGTTAGTATAAATACATATGATGTAACCCTCCTTTGACATAGTAAAATTTAGCAACCGCTCGCTCCTGTGGACATAGACATACTGCCGAACCACGTTAAATACGTGTGTTTAATTGCTTTCTCTCTCTCTGTTTTTCCGTACTATTCATCATAATTGCCGCACGTTTCACAACAGAAACAACAGGTATCAAATGTCCTAAGCATTCACGTAATATTTAAAATCAGTTATTTCCCAATAAGCAACCTTTTTTGTACATCTTTTAGTTAAAGAGTCCTAGCAACTACTGATGCTGAATCTAATACTATAACTTAGTCTAGACTGCAGCATGTATATAAAAGGATTGATTTAAGACATAAAAAGCCTAGCTTTCTCATTTACTTGGGCATCTTAACACTACCACCTGTAAAATGGCTGACAGTGAATTGCTAAATTAGATACAACAGCATTTTTATGCCCCATGGTAAAACTTTCCAGTTCACCCAACTAATGATACCCCATTCCATTGCACCAAGAAAAGGATATTAAAGAAAAGTCCATAGATCCCACCAAAATTTTCAGAATCAAGAAACAAATGTACAATATACACATATCATTGCTATTTATCAAACAGAACTATATACATATCATTGTTATTTATAACAGTAAGACAACATACTCTTTTGAGGTTGTAAATAAGCCTCTCCTCATCAGTCATGAGCTTCTTCTTCAACTTTTTCGCTCTCCTAATCTCTCTAAGGGTTTTGCCAGACTCTTTTCGCATACGCCTCTCCACCTTACTTCGCATGCTCCTCCCTTTTGATGTTGACATCCTTCGAGACCATCCATTGAAGGGATGATTCAGTGAAGGGAATGAAGTAAAACTATCTTCACAAGAAATTCTGGATTGCATCACATTGCTTGAGATTAGATATGAAGAAACATCCTTTAATAACACGGCATTCCTGAAACTGAACTTAAAAAGAAAATGATTTAAATCAAATTGTATGTAAAAACCCAGAGAACTGGAAACGAGATCATTTGTAATTGAATATCAGTCTATCAGATAACTCATCGAATGTGGTTTGAAGAAAGTATGAAACAAAACCCTCCGAGCAACTTAGCTCAATTGAATTTAAACGAAAATGAAAAAAAAAATTGAATAGAAAAGAGAGAACTAGAAAAGGGAACGCCCGTAAGTCTTTGTTTTCTGTGAGAATTAAGGTTAAAAAAATAACATTTTAACAATCCTCTGGGAATTGGGTGAGCAGAAACCTCCATTAATGAGCAAACTTCCCTCATATACAAACCAAATCGAGGCTTATGAGCTTAAAAAAAATGAGATTTGAAGTTGGAAGAAGACATTGAAACAGGGATTTTAAAAATCAAGCAATGTTTTTGCATTAAGGATACTAAAACAACCACAAAAAAATAACCATTAATTAAGTTTCAATCTTTTTATCAATTTATGGAGAATATAAGAGCCAACGTACTTGTAAGGATTGGATTGGAGGAGAGAGGATATGGTCCTCAGGCAATGCCTTTGAAGGTTCCTCGCAGCAAACATTTGATACAACTGTAAGAGAGATCTCTTAACTCTCTCTCTCTAACCAGTGTTTGCCTTCTTACTGGTTACCTTCTTACTTCATCGGTTCGTCCATCTAACTGCGGTTTTCAGGATTTTAGGTTTTTGGGGCTCATGACAAGGATAGTGTTTGAATTTACGAATCTGACTCAAAAGTTACGTATAATTACAAAAGTTCCGGCTAGACTTGTGTTTGTGAGCATGGAATTCGGTTGATCCCAACTGATATAATGAGTTGGATTGGGTTATGTTTTTTTAGATATTGGGTTGGTTTGAAAATATTTTAAATACGATTGGTTAGATTGGGTAATGGGTTCAAAATTTTTAACCCGACTCAAACCGGTAATCCGGTCAAATATATAATTATATATTTTATATTTATTGAATATAAAATAGAGTATAAATAATTATAGTATAATTGTAAAATATATAACCATAAAATGTCCATTTTAATTACTACTAGTGTGTAAAATTATATATAGCAGATACTCTAATGTCCAAACAAGTCTCATATTTTCCAATTATCCAGATTTTAATTTCAAATATTTACACTAGAAACAAATACTGATTTCGAGTTACGAAATAGTTTTCATAATTATTCTTAAGCATAACTTCAATCAGAAAAAAATTGATGCACAATTAACTTATGCTAACAAAATTTTGATTTCTTGTACCGTTGTAACTATAAAATAAAATAGAAATTAACACTCTAATCTACAAGATTCTAGTCGGGATCAATGAATGTAGACAAACTTATATTCCAAAAAGATGTACCATAATGTTGATGGAAGAAATGTTGAATGTATGATAAACCTTAGTAATACCAATTTGCTGGAAGCCTTTCATGCAAACATTATTGAACCATTCAATTTGCCTCTATGTGACCTTTTAAGAGCCCCATGTCGTTTCCAAGAGCATTAAAGCATAGTCAAAAAATTAGATTGATTAGTGAGAAAACACTAGCACGGCCAACAAATGTTGATTACTAAAATATATTATTAGCAACTGTCCATAAATCCAGATTTCCTTCGTAATTGAACAGTCTTCTAAAGTAAGTTAAATTCGTGTCAACTAAAGTAGTTCTTAGCACAACATTCAGATGAAGATTGTGTTTTTCAATATAACGATGAATCCATATTCTAACATCAAAGGCTTCAGGTTGTGAGCATGCAAATAAGTAATTAACCATGGTCACTTCATCAAGTTCTATATTACTCACTTGCATTTCATGAAACAATATCAAAGCATCCTTACCAAGTTTGGCTTCAACGTAGCCTCCAATTATGGCATTACATGGCACAACATCTTTCTTTTGCATGTCATCAAAAAACTTCTTAGCAATATCCAAAAAACCAAATTTAGCATAGCTTACAACCATTATAGTTAATAAGATAATTTTTCTCTTTTCCATGTTATCAAATATTATTTGTGGCACGCATATTTTACTTGTAATATGAATGGATTTAGTTTTGGATTTAATAGAATATTTTTTTTTGTTATGTAATATGTATGGTTTAATTATTTAGTAAAAAAAATATATATCAATCTGGTGACCCAAACCGATTAGAATAGGTTGGGTCGGATTGAGGTTGGATGGGTTCATGGGTTGAGTTGGGTTGAGATTTTTTTAATCCGGTATGAATGGGTTGGATTGAAATTTTAGGGTAATCCGACCCAAACCGACCCATGCTCACCCCTAGTGTTTTCTGCTCAACATTGAAACGACCTCGTTTGAATTGGAACACGACTTTCACAATCTGGACATCAAGATCGTCCGAAACTTCATTAATAATTTTAAAAAAATTTACTAATAACATTAATATAAGTGAAACTCAAAAAAATTAGTATTATCAATAAAATCTTTAAAAGTTATTAATAAAATTTAAAATATTCGATCTAATCAAAAACATTTACATCAAATATGATAAACTTTTTACATTTCCAACACTAAAAATAATCATGAGCAATATTCAAACTATGTGATCTAAGCAATCTAGCATGTATTTACTGACGTGAAGTAAAGACATGCACAAAAATCTTATAAGGAGTCTAAATAAAGTACTTGAATTCGACTAGTTTGCACTCCTATTCACAACGGGATTACATCACAATTTCTTTTTATATTTTTTATTTTATAATCTTATAATGTTATGTGACTATATACTCAGTGACTTCTATAATATATAAATGCATGAAATGGACAAGATCTGATTAACTTATATACTTCCTTTCTTCGCAACACAACCAAATGTTTAATGTTTCTTACATTTGCACTGCAGTAACTACATTTTGGAAATGTTACTGCCAAAGATTCAGTTGTTCCATCCATGGCTTTCATGTGTTTATTGTAATTATCGCTTCAAACAGCCATGAGAGTAACTAACACATCTTTGTCAATAACAAGACCCTGATATTTATCATTTAGTAGAATATCCAATCAACAAAACTTAATATAGAAAACCACCAATTTTGGGCAACTGCATGGTGCATTGACATAGAATCTGATTAGGGTAAAGGCCTGAATGCAAAACTGTCCAGTTAATCTGTAAAATCACAAATCTTTGCCACGAGGTAGACAACTCCACGGCCTCACATGTCTTGAAGCCTTGTAGAATCCCAAAAACCTTCACAAACCAGAAAATAACATACATCCTATATCCCTCAAAGCAATCAAGTTGAATCCTGCCACTGAAGAAAATTCTTGGAAAGATGTCTTCTGCAGAAGTGGGACGGAGCAAACTGGGAATTTATTGTCCTTGGGAAGATTATGCTTCATAC
The DNA here is from genome assembly GCA_023935145.1 of Bretschneidera sinensis. Classification (NCBI taxonomy): domain Eukaryota; kingdom Viridiplantae; phylum Streptophyta; class Magnoliopsida; order Brassicales; family Akaniaceae; genus Bretschneidera; species Bretschneidera sinensis. Next base: position 14,400,106 of record CM043703.1, read on the forward strand.
AATCTTCACAATCTGTCCAGCCAACCAAAAATGCTGTCCTGAGAACCAAACTGCAAATCCTGCAGGAATAGATGAAATTTTATTGGGCTCAACAAAACATTTTGTATGGAAATGTTTCTAATGCATACACATTGATGGAAGAGGATAAGAGATGAATCATACAGCTAGCTGGAAATCCGGTGCAGTATCCAGTTCGAGGTTCTCAAGGTCAGAAATCCCATAAGATACATTATTACTTCCTGTCACATCGTTTATGTTGTGAGTAACGCTTGTGTGTGAGACATGATTCAGTCCTGAATAAGAATCGAATATCTCCTTGCATAACAAAGAATCATCTATGCAATTCAAGTCAGAGTTTTCGACAGCCTGAGATTCGCCTGCCAACCATGCTGGGTACTCCATATCATCATCAACATGAACAGCTGGTGGAGGGTCATTAGATACCGCAATACACTCTGACCCCTGAACCTGATCCACAAAAATAAACCTCAGTAAGGACCAAATCCAATGAAGCAGCACAAGATTACTGTCATAATTTCTTTTGTTTTTCATATAAATCAAATGAACCTTGTTTTCACTTGCAATTGAAATTACTTGATATTTTACAATTCTGAGATTGTACTGCATCCAACAGAAACTTTAGACGAAAAAATAGAGCCATTCAAAAGACATACTGTCATTCCGCATGACATCTTCTCATCCTTTCTTCTTATACAACATTTCCTGTTTTATTATTTTTGAGTTGAAAGACTATGATCTAAACAGATATTACTGTTTTTTTTGTAATCAAACCATCTTTATTTCACAGGGCTGCATTGAGGAACTTGGTCACCCTAGGAATGAACTTTATGCATATGCACGTTATTTTTCTTTGAAGTTTTTGTTGGATGAGAATGCACAGCCTCAAACAAATATTTAGTCTCACAATGATATTCCCCCAGTTACCCAATCAAAGTAAATAGTACCCTCATTGACTGATCTAACTTGAAGATCATAAGATTTTAGCACATAAATTCAAGATAGAACCATTCAAAAGACAATACTGTCATTCTGCATGACATCTTCTCCTCCTCCTTTCTTCTTTTACAAAATTTTCTGCTTTTTTTTTTTTTGAGTTGAAAGACTGATCTAAACAGAGATTATTTTTTTTCTTTGTAATCAAACCACCTTTATTTCACAGGGCTGCATCAAGGAACTTGGTCACCCTAGAAATAAAAGTTATGCATATGCACATTATTTTTCTTTAAAGTTTTTTGTTGGATGAGAATGCACAGCCTGAAACAAATTTAGTCTCACAATGATACTCCCCCAGTTACCAATCAAAGTAAATAGTAGCCTCATTGACAAATCTTACTTGAAGATCATAAGATTTTAGCACATAAATTCAAGATGACAACCAATTTAACATTTTGTCCTAATTCCTGCATATCTTATGTAACAATCACCATCGACCAAGCTTACAAGTTATTACTTCAAACAATTATAAATAGTAACAAAAGTGACTACCTACCTGGACAGATGACTGGGGCATGTTATCATCAAAGACATCATCACTTATCACAAACTTCCCCTGGCTAGGTGGATTGGGAGGATTTGGTTTTGGGGTCCTTGGACTAGTTCGAAGAGCCAAATTATCAGAGTCTTCAGTGATTGGAATGGCATCATTCTTTTCAGTTTGCTTCTGCTTCTGATAAAAAATCTTGGAAACCACATATTCTCCCTCATCCTCTTCTTCTTCAGTTCCCAGATGGTATTGGTGCATCACCCAATTGGACTTCTCTGGCTTGGACCCCTTCTTTAAAGTTCTATAGAGGACCATAATCTTCTTAAAGCCCTTCTGAGCCCCATTTTCCATGACAGGTTTGGTCTTACCTGTCTTGTGCCAGCGGACTTGCACCTCACTCAAACTATGTTGACTATGGATCTTGCGGCGCTTTCGCTGTCCTGTAGCATAAGCATTAACTGTTCTGTGAAAGAAATGGATACTACTTCCATCTTTCTTAGCACCTGAAACAAATGCAAATATAGCAATCGCAATTAGATGCCTTCATAAGGTTTAACTTACTCATCGAAGTCAAAACAAATTTCATTATTAATTTGGCATAATTTCATAGACAGTAACTAGGCAGCATCTACCGTATTCATGACCTTTTCAGGAGTGCCCACATACCTTTTCTTATTTCAATATGGAAGATATTACTCTTCTTGAGACAGTCATATTATTTGGGTTTTTTATTTTATTGAGGATAGAGTAGTCAATAAACTAGGAAGGGATGATAATACTTACGTCAGAAAACAAATAAAAATATGAGGCTTAGGAGATCCCTCACCAGGAAGATTTTCAGGATGGGTGTAGTAGATTCCTTGTTCCCCTTCAACTGTTGGAATAAACTCCTCTATGAACGTGTGGGGCTTTGAGTTCCCAACCTCGTACTTTGCTGCTAAATGATGTAAGAGCTCCGCATCAGATGGATCAAACTTTACACCAGCAGGAAGACCAGGCCATTCAGGAGAGACCTGGATAGATGAAAGTTCAGAAGAGATATTACTAACAGCAGACATATATAAAAGATATCAATAAGCAGCCAATCAAACATATGCAAGCCAAATTTCCATGAATGTAGACTATTGCAGAGGTGATGCTACAATAAATACAGTAAAAAACATGAAGAACTTACTTTTATCTAGTGAAAATAAAAATAAGTTCAGTGTTTAATCTTTGTTAGAGTATAACAGAATAATTGAACATTTTCCCATCAGCTTAAGCTTTTGGAAAATTGGTCACCCAACTATCTCTTTAGCAACCTCTATGTCGATGTTAACAACTCTACACTAAGGGATACTTGAATACTTCCTTCATGCAGATTTGAAGTGATAATTTTGAAAAAAAGATAATTAAGTACAATAAAATCTGAAACTCTAACTTACATCACTGTTATCAATATGACAATGGCAATTAGGGCATTCACGATTTGCCCCACCATCTTTGATTTGATGAGCCACAGATCGAGATGCATTTGTAACTTTCCTTGCAAATGCTCGACCATCAATAAGCCAAGCCCTGCAGCTATGATTTGCTATAAGTTCTAAGTTATATTATAAGACATAATTTAATAAAATGAAGTAGAAGCACCAAAACAGAAAATATGACGACGTTTGCAAATGCACGCACAGCAGAGGTTCGAAGTATGCATGAAGAACCAAACAAGCATCAATCATCAAGGCAAGCAAATGTACTGCAGAAGAAATCAGATTTTGCTGCAAACACGAAAGGCATTCCATGATCACATGTTGCCTAGAACGCTTACCACAGTTATTTCGAATAACACCCCACCAGATATAAATTTACACAAATTAAGGTTATCAAGTTCTTTGGCATAGATCAAATCATAATAACCATCCAAATAGTAAACGACATTGCCCGTAAGTCATTTCTTAGGCAACTAGAAACATTGATCAAACTAAGTTAAAAAGAAAAACACAAAGTTTGACATCACAGAAAAGAGTGAAATGAAAGAATCAAGAACACAAAATTTCTATTCATCCACATAAGACCTTTTCAACTGGCAAACCTACAACTTTGGACTAGAAACAAAATTTTAATGTAGGAAGGATGTTGATATTCCTTACATGGTGCTAATCCAAATAGAAAAAGGAGGTCCTATGATAGGTTAAACCTTCTCCATTGTATGTAGGATTGATTCTAGCAAGTTAAATGGGAATCATAGGCTACACAAAGGAAAACAATGATTTCCCCTATCATTTAACTTAAATAATGCAGGAAAAGCCAGCCTTTAGTATAAACATAACCTACAAGTTATTGATTTTAATACAACCATCAATTCGGATGGATTATAGTCTCTGCAAATATTTTCTGGAAGAGAAGTACTATGATCATTGGAGCTTCATTCACCTCAAATAAATACCATAGATGACTCTTGGAAATGATGAACAGCTACAAGAAAGAAGTTTTCTCTTTACCTATCTTCTCTTCTATGCAGTATTCTTCCTTCACCAATAAATCTCTAAAATCTCAATCATCCAAATTCTTATATACTACATTTCCATCATCGACTATGTAGAACTTCAGTACCCAACACCTAACAACTCCCAATATTGCAAATTACAAAGACCAAGTCCTCCACAAGGGCAAAAGATGGAACACAATAAATGGGTATATAAATATATACCCAAAGATGAACAAAAAGTATCCCATTTATGGGAAGTTTGCCATCAATCCACTTACAAACCCCAGTCCCAAATATGGGCATTCCCTTTGGTGTCCTTAGTTTCCCTTATTGGTAATTTCCAAAGGTAGAAATTTTAGAAAGAAAACGTCACAGATTAAATCAGAAACATCTCTATAGATATATTTCGGAACCAAAAAAAAAAGGGAAAAAGAAGAAAATAATCAAAAATGAAAATTGCATAATGAGAAGAAAAAAAACGAAAAAATCTCTCCAAACCCCAGAAATTAAAATAAAAAAAAAACCAAAAATAAGAACGAAGAAGATGGTTTATACTCCATAGTTCCAAAGATGATCGCTGAACCTCAATACCCAAACAAAATATAAAATATTTTTTTAAAAAAATAAAAAAAAAATCTTAAACAGGAAAACGTCTTAAGGAAAATTATCTCTTAATCATCATTAATTTTTAGGTTAAGCTTACCTTGCCATGAAATCGAACAAAGGGAGAGGGAGAAATTTATGTGTTAAAGACTTAAAACTTTCCCCTTTCTCCACTGGCCTAAGTTATATGAATTGGGAAGCGAGAAAGCGTGAGTTTGTGTGTCGAGTATATAAGCGGGAAAAAATAGCTTTGCAGCCGTTATGAGAGGCTCGTACACCACACCTGAGATCTCGACATAGCATCTTAAAGAAACGAGGTCCAAGCCACAGTTTTTATAAGGCCCACCGTTGACTGAACCTAAGTCCTAGGCTATTGGTTTGGACACGAACCTCGGTCATGCCAAAGAATGTCGAGCACTAGGCAACTTCGAAAACTGAGTTCAGTGGCATTATCGTAAAATTTTCCATTTTGGTAGGGACATGATCGGATGATGCCTTGCTCTCCAAGCTAAGCAAGGAAATGTAAGCTAACATTTTCAAATTGAAATATTTAATTTTTTTAATATTTCTATATAGTAAATTTTTATTTGTTTTTATTAAATCATATATTCAAATTACTGTTGCTTACGCGGTGAAAATTAAGAACAGAGAATTGTCTTCATTATACCACAGATAAGGGTAAATCTTTAGTAGATTCTCATGTTATGTCAGAATTTTATTTTCTCTTTTGAGATAATTTCGGCTGAGAAAAAGGTTTTAACATCACGGATGATAATTTTGTTTTAAATAGTGTGTTCCATCCCGTCATTTAGAAAAAAATCTCAATGGAATGGAGATGAAAAAAAAAATTCGGTGGATTTTGACGTAAGGGGGGATAGAAGCATAAGTACCTATTATGATTTTTAAAATTTTATAAATAATATATTATATTTTTATTTTAAATTTATGTATTTTTATTAAATAAATTTATTTAATTTTTATTTTAAATTTATCATTTTTAATGATAATTTATTAACTTCATATCTTATAAATACCACTTGCACTTCCTCTTTTATAAATAACACTTACAGTTTCTCTTTTATAGTACTCTATTTTTTAATGGTCACAAACCAACTTAGTATTTAACAAGTAAAAATATTAAAATTTTCGACCACACCTAATTTATGTCTTTAAAAATCAACTTTTTATAAAATATTGATTTAAAATAATTTAAATTTTATTTAATCTCATAACTTGAATTTTGTTGAAAAAAATTCTTTTTGAGGATTCAATTCCTTGTGGAGAATTAAAATAAAGAAAAAAATTTCAGACTTTGTGATGGTAAAAAAATTTCTTGTGAACTTAGCGGGGATGGGGACTCCATCCTCAGCTATTTTCCGTCCTGTTGCCATCATATCTCTAAAAATTAAAATGACTATTAGTTAATATAATATGCTGAAACATAAATCTCAACAGGAGTCGTTGTAGTATAGTGGTAAGTATTCCCGCCTGTCACGCGGGTGACCCGGGTTCGATCCCCGGCAACGGCGATTTTTTGTTTGTATTTTCATTTAAACAGAAATTAAATACATCCTTTTTCACTGGACAAGATTTCTCCTTCCTCGTGTCTCTACTAGACGAGTAGTTCTCTCTTTTTGTTCGTTTTTTTTTATTCTCTTTCCTCTTTCTCGTTCTTATCTTCTTTCTTCTCTTCTCAAAATTGTTACCATTACCTCCTCCTCTCTCAAGTTAGCAAAACATAACCAAATTTCGTCATTGGAAACCAGTTCTTGTCACAGCAACGTGTACTCTCTTCCTCTTACTCACTGTTTGGCAAGGAACAAGTAGAAAGGCCAGTAATGTTGGACATTGCAAGCTGAATTGTTTGATTTTCAAGTTTTGAGTATGGGTTTAAAGCTCTATAATTAATACTCCGCACAACCTTTTCTGATCGGTTTTACTTTTACATGGGAATCTAATTTGATTTCTTTTCATATGATGTTTGAGTCAAGTTTAACGATGCATGGTGGTTGTTTGTTAAAATGCTAAAAAAAAAATATGCAATTTGATTTGATTGGTTCTAGTATTAGATAAATCATTTGGATGATGAAGCTGATTGGGTGCTTTTTTTTTCCTCTTTGTTATCACTGCCAGATTCATATGTTCTCCTTTATTGCACACCACTTGTTTGCGGAAATGACTAAAGCAACTCTTTTAACATTTTCAAAAAAATGAAAACAAAAACGATTTTTTTTATAAATTGAAAGTAAAGTGTATGGCTTAGGGCCATATATTTCATGGGCAAAGCCCAACAATTGTACACCAATATGTCTGGATTTTGTAAGATGCAAAGATAAAAAAAGTTTTGATGGAAATTTAGTAGCAGTAACATTTGACTGAATCATTGATTGTTCTCTGTTTATGGGCCAAAGCATTCAAGTCAAACCCAGCAAGAGGAGGCCTTTTTAAAGGACAAAAGATGATTATTACTGTGAATGATGATCATTTTCCTTTGAAGAAGGATCCAAAGAACAATTGGCATTGTCGGGTTGGGTACATGTGGGCCCCGGTCCATTTTTTATTTTGGGCCCACTAAGACAACTGTATATTGTCTGTTTAGAGGAAATTAATAATAAAATGAATGGATATTTGGAGAATGGAGAAAGATCGTTGGTTGATTGGGTCCCCCTTTCTATGAGCCACATGTCCACCATTACATGACAGAGCACCCGTGAGATTCTGATATAAACCAAAGAAAAAGAATTATAGAGACTCGGGGAAAGAGGGAGAGACAGCAAATCACATGGTACCCAAAGGCCAAAGGTTTTTTTTTAATTTATTTTTTTCAATATTTTATTATTTTGGGTCAGAAAAGAACAAAGATATAATGTAAAGTGTTAGGGAAGCAAAACCATCACATGATGTCATGAAAAGAATTAAGAGTAGTGTAAAGAATCAAAGCCAACCCCCACAAATATATATATATATATATATATATATATATATATTGTAAAAATAAATAAGTGATAAAGCCTGAGATTTGAGCTGCCTTACTTTTTATCTTTTCATTTCTTTAACATGAGGCACCCCCTTAGTCAAGCTGGTCAGGGTTTGGCTTTTATCATTTTCTTGTGATCAAATGATATAATCTCTTTTTTTTTTATGTATTATATGAGATTTATAAATTTATATATTATTTAAAATTTTTAAATTGATGATCTTATTTATTCGATTTCGTGGGAGTTATCATAAAATTAAAAAATCCATTAATAATCACGAAAAAATTAAATAGTAATTTTAAAATAAATAAATATCAATATTACTATTTAATTTTTTATAATTATTAGTAGATTTTTTTAATTTTATGATAACTCTCGCGAGACCATATCCATAATATCACCTTATGATCTATATATACATGAATTATTAAAATAATGTTTTTTTTTTTGAATGAAAAAACTTAAATATGCAAGTTGAACCCGAAATTTAGAAGCACTTTTTTCATCTAGGCTTGGAGTGAATAGACTACCTCAATTTTGTTTATTAGTGTTTTAGGGAGTTAGGAAGGGTATCCCAACCACCCATGGCCACATGTACTCAATATGATATCAATCTATATAAGAAATGATCATCAACATTACTTAATTTTATCACTACTATTCACAAAACTCAACATACTTTTTATTTATTTATTTTTTTAAATTATTTTCACCAAATAAATAAAAGAAATTCACAAGATCATGAAAAAAATAACCTTAATTTCAAGCTTCACATAAGCATATGAGATATCGTTAGGGAATGATACAAATAGAGTATAACACGTGATTGATTTTAAACCGTACTTAAAAATTCAAATTTGAATTCGATTTGTACATCATTTTCGAACCCAAACTTGAGTTTAAAACAAATTAAACATAAAAAAAGATAAATGGAAAAAACCCCTAATGATTTATATATCGTAAAATATGAAAACTTTTAAAATATATAATATATATATGTATATATATATGAAAACCAAATGACCGTTAATTCGATCTTAACTTGTTATAAAAAACCAAACTTAAAAAAGAACTTAAATTGAAAATCTCGTCAGGCTAAACCGTCGCAAGTTGAGCGATAAGCAGCTCATGAACAACTTGATTCAATAATCTAAAAGTTTGTAAAATCAACTTTCTTTTGGCTAAAACCATCAAAGTTACGGAATGATGATGATATTCACTTCCTCATGAGATGATTGAGGGAATGGCTTAGACGTGAGAGTACCTATGAAGAAAAAATAATTTCCAATACACTGAGAAGAGATGTTAGTAAGTCCTAAGTTACAACATAAATCTGCTTTAAATTTGAATTATTGCTATTGATTAAAGATTAATTTTTTATAAAAAATTAACGATATTTGTTACTGTTTGAAAAGAGTGTCCAAAAATTAAATACGAATTTAATAATGAGTCATATTTTATATATATATATATATAAACTAACGTATTATATAAATGAATAATGTATCTGTTGCACTACAAAGAGAGATTGATAAAAAGTGTTTTGATTTTTGTTTTTCAATTTAAATTAACTAATCGTAAAAAAAAATTTATTTTTTATATCTTATCTTTTAGTGGTGTAAAATCTGATTTTATATCGAAATTAATTTACATTCTACCAAACACATTGAAAGTAACATTTTTATACTACAAACATTTTTGGTGCATGATTTTCTTACAAAACAAATGGATTGGTTAAGTATCTCATTAGAAAATAAATTTAAAAAGTTGATTGTTATTAATTTATAATTTAATGATTTTTTGCGTCAAATTAATAATTTAAAAAATTAAATATTACGAATTTATAATTTAACGATCTGCTATGTAATAAACTAAAAAAATATCCCAGGAACAAAATACAACTGGCAGTAACATTATGATCGCCCATTTCAAGTGATGACCCAACAAAAAAACATCTCTTGCTTGCCACAAATCATCGCAAAGAAATGATCCAAAACACATAATATTGTAGGGTTAACCTTTTGCCCTTGTTACCTCTCTCTGCATCTCTTCTCTCTGCCTTTTTGCACAAGAAACCCATCACTGCCGGACTCACACCCAAAAAGCAAAAATTCAAAAACCCAAAACACACACAACCTAACATCCTCAAAAGCCAAAACAAAAATAAAATAAAAGAACAAACCCAAAACAAAACCTTGATATTTACTAGGGAACTCTCTCTCCCTCTCTCTCCATCTTCACATTTAATGCTCTCTCTGTCCTTTACTTGACACCTACCTCTCTTCCTCGTATCCACCGCCATTTGTAACACACGCTCTCTCTCTTCCTCGTATCCACCGCCATTTGTAACACACGCTCTCTCTCTCTCCCTAATTTTTATCTCTAATTTGATGTTAAGTGTCGTAAGCTAAAGGACAGGCAAGAAAATTATACTTAGTTTAGTACACAAATTTACTACCACTTGCAATTTCATGGCAGCGACAACAACAGCCACAACTCAACTCAAAATCCAAACCCAGCCCACAAAGCCCAAACGCCGCAAGTGCAAAGAAACCACCATTTCCTCCTCTGCCACAGCCACCACAAATACTACTATCACCAAGACTGATAACAACCAGAGCACTGAATCCTCAATTGGGTGCTTGACCCGGAAACTTGACCGACCCACCATTGTCTCACCAGACAACTCCTGGTGCTGTCCGGCTTCTAAGCCAATACCCACCCCACCCCCACTCCCTCCCTCACCGCCGCCGCCTCCTTCAGCCCGCCGTGTACCCATTGACTCGACTCGACAACTCAGACACGATCAGGTACTCACTTCTCCCTCTGCTTCTCCATCAACCTTCAAGATCCGATTCTCTCCGGGGAATCTATCACCAATCATGGATTTTACAACTGCAACAACGTATGGTCATTCTTCTCATGATTCGTTCCCTTCGAGCTTCACTAAGTTCAACTCTGCACTCACTGCGGGCCTCTTGAACCCGATGTCACCACCGCCCCCGACTGACAAGACCCGATCCAGCCCGACCCTTTTCGAGATGATGGCCAGTGAGCCCGAAATCCAACCGAGAACAACGACTCAGATCCCACAATCCAACAACGTCGCCGTGACGGCCAGAACGCCGGCCCATGTTGTCGTTTCGGCTCAGGATAAGCAGGTTTTGACAATGCAGCGAATATCGGATCTTTTGACGAGTCGGAGCCCCGGGAACCAGTTCAACGACCCGACATCGAGCGATATCAAGCTCACACTCAGTTCAAAGGATGGGATTAGCGTTTCCATGAATGTGCACAGGCAGATTCTTGTGGCTCACAGTAGGTTTTTCGCTGTCAAGATATCGGATCGGTGGGCGAAACAGCAGAGAACATCCTCTGAACCATACATCGTGGAGATTGCGGATTGTGATGACGTGGAGGTTTATATCGAGACTTTGAGATTGATGTATTGTAAGGATCTGAGGAAGAAGCTCATGAGAGAGGATGTGCCTAGAGTTCTTGGGATTTTGAAGGTAATGTATTGATTAAGCGTTTTTTCTCCTTTTTCTTTTTTTATTGAATCGTGATTAGAGGGTTTATCATTTATGCTTTCTTTGCTGGAAAACTGTGAGGACAAAAAGAAATAGGAAGTGGATATTTACATTTTTTTTTTCAATTTCTGCATTTCAATAGTTTGGGACTTGAGAGAAATGGAAACCCCACTTTAAATGAGGTATTGAAATTTGAAGGTAATTCTTTTACTGGGAAATTTTGTGGTTGAGTGTCATGCACTGCTTAGTCGTTGAATTAACTGCAGCAATTTACTACTAGATTTAGTTGTTTTTTTTTTTTGGGTTTTTGGGTAGCTGGGATTTGAGAAACCCTAAATTATACTTACCTGTCATGTATAAACATAGCCATTTAGCTTGTTAGGTCAGAGTTACTTATTTTGAATGCAGATATTAGAATGAAATTTCATGTTGGTGTCTTTCAGTCAATATTTTGAGCAATTATTGGAAGGAATAGTATTTTACGGTGTTGAACTGCATGGTCTTGTGGTGTTTTAGGTTTCAGCAGCAATTGGATTTGATGCTGGGGTGTTGTCTTGTTTGGAGTACTTAGAAGCTGCACCATGGGCTGAGGATGAAGAAGAGAAAGTGGCTTCGATCTTATCGGAACTACGCCTTGAAAATGTTGGGGCAAGAGAAGTTTTAAAGAGGGTTTCTATTGAAGTTACTAATGGAACTGAAGAGGGTAGTGACAATGAGGAAGTGCTTCTCAAGCTTTTACATGTAGTTCTTGAAGGCAAAGATGAGAAGGCAAGGCGTGAGATGAAAGGATTAGTATCAAAGATGCTTCGTGAAAATTCATCTCAGAATGATCTTCGAAAGGAGTCTTTGTACTCAGCTTGTGATGGGTGTTTGCAATTGCTTCGTCACCATTTTCACCGAGCAGCAGCTTGTGATTTACAGGATGTGGGTCAGATTGCGAGACAAGCAGATAATTTGCATTGGATTTTGGATATTTTGATTGATAGACAAATTGCTGAAGATTTTCTGAAAGTGTGGGCTTCTCAATCTGAATTATATGAGGCACATTCTAAAGTTCCAGCAGTTCATAGGTATGAGGTTAGCAGAGTTACTGCTAGGCTATTTGTTGGAATTGGGAAGGGGCAAATATTGGCCTCAAAGGATGTGAGGGGCTTGCTTTTACAGACATGGTTGGTGCCATTTTATGATGATTTCGGGTGGATGAGGAGAGCATCAAAAGGGCTTGATCGCCATTTAATTGAGGAATGTCTTAGCAATACAATTCTCACTCTGCCTCTAGCTTGGCAACAGGATATTTTGGTCGCTTGGTTTAACCGATTCTTGAACTCTGGTGAAGACTGTCCCAATATACAAAGAGGCTTTGAAATTTGGTGGAGGAGGGCCTTCTGGAGACGCAGCAGTGAGCAGGAACGTCCAAGACAATTAAGAATTACGATTCCAACCATTGAGAAATCTTAATACAAATTACCAAATTCACGATGCAGAAAATAATGCATACTTATGGGTCTGTTACCATTTTCTTTTTTGCAATGATTTTCTTTTTTTATTTTTCAATCTTCTTCCTTGCTAAACCGGTACCAGCAATTGTTTGTGGAGAAATTGAGTTTGCATTAGGTGGATGATGTGTTTCTTGAACTGGATATAACCAGGTTTAGTCTGGAAGAAGACAACATTTGGATGCGGAAAATGAACTCTATAGAAAATTTTCTTCAGTTCAATAGTTAAATTAATGTGCATCTCTTTCGTGGTTACCATATTGGACTTGATTTTCTTTGTTAAAGAGGTCTATGTGCTCATCTTGTATGAACATATAGAATTAATCTCAAAGATAACTGGACATTCTTTTTGGTTAGGTTTTGTGGGTGGTAGATGGCTGAAATTAGTGGACTGGTTTTCCTATTAAGGAACTAGTTAGGGCATCCTTTAAAATCTGATTCCAGAATAATGAAGATGGGCCTGGCTCCCCTTCAGGAAATCCCGAGCTATATACTAACCGGTTCTCACAGCATTTTGGTGAAGAAAGTTTGGAGCAGCCACATTGAGTAGATTAAGTATAGTAAGATTTGGTATAATTTGGGACATTCAGTTTCAATAAAATTTCTTTCAGCAGGCAAGTGGCTGAAGTAGTATTGACTTTGATTCTTATTGATAGAATGAATTGACATGCATAATGAAAGACTTCATGTCAGGTAGATCCCCTGTTGTTCATTGACTAGTGTTTCAGTGTCATTTCAAGTTTGAGTTACAGTCGAACATGCATTTTGATCCATAATTCAGACAGAAAATAGTTATCCTTGCTGTATTTTGGTTCGATGATGGTTGTCTTTGTGAAAAAATCATTTGGAAAATATCTGCAATTGTCTCTAATATGCTCTGTATTTATTGCTATTATCTAGTGTGTTTGAATTGATCTCAAAAGTTTCAACTATATTTGGATTCTTTTTCATGAGGGTGAAATTCATTTACTTGCATTCTCCTCCATTGTCTTTTTCATGCTTTATGAACTACGTAGATTCTGTACGACTAAGGTGCACCGTTCTTATGCTGAATTGCCTATATTTATTCTATTGATAGTTGAACATTTGGGAACTTCTGGTACTGCCATCATTTTGTGTCTTGTGTTACACAAGTCGAGTTATTTGAATTGGTTGCATGACCAAAGATCTGAGCATTAATTATTACTAGTATTTTTTTGCAGACCCTCAAAGATAAAAGGTTGCCTTTTTGCAATGATGTGGTAAGTGTTAAGGAAGACTCAAGATGCAGGAACTCTAAGAATTAGGTTTTGGCCTGAGGTATATAACACATTAAGATCCAAGTATTTCTGATTCTAGGAAGATTGTATTGCTGGTTCTAGCAAAGATTTATTACTCTTTAAGACGTAGGTTCTTATAAAAGAAGAAAAAAAAAGACGTAGGACAATGAAGGCGAGTTTATTTATTTCCATTCTGAGGCTGATGTGAATAGTCGAATACAATGTTGAGGACAAGATGGATGATGACTATTTTCGCTTACCGATTAAATTTATTTCAGTGGTGACTGTTTTAGTGTGAGCCAAATTCGCAATACCTTTATGTGTGGTGAAACTGGTTTTTCCTGTGAGAATATATAATGTTCTTTCCTTCGAGTGAGAGTGATTTAGGAATAACTTATCTAATGTTATGTGAGCCAAATTCCTTTATGATACTTCAGGAAACTTATTCAGTGGTTTTTCTTGTGGGAATATATTATGTTCTTTCCTTCTTTGTTGATGATTTTGGGTATGGATTTTACTTGAAGCCATTGTTTGTAGGATTCTGATTGGAACATTTGGAAATATATTTTACCCTAGATGTTCATGACTCCAAAAGTTGCATCTGCATTGAATTTCAACCACTCTGTGTGCAAGTGCGCACGCCGTGTATTGTAGGGCAAAGCTCAAACTAATTTCAGTTGAAACATACCAGGATGAGCACAACGACAAGCTCTTGAACATGAATGAATTTTTTTAAGGATATTCTAAAAAGGACAACTTTGTGAGCTCGTTCTCACTGTGAGCAGGAGCCGGCAGTTGTTGAATTGATATCTATGACGACTTGATCCACGGCTGGAGATGCAGCATTTAGATTCTTTTTCATATACTTGCTGCAATGATTGAATTCAAATTGTTGCTGCCATCCTCCAATTAGCAGCACCTGGTTTGGATAGGCAAATGCTAAGTACATGAAGGGAATGTCTGGATCCACGGCCAAAGAAATGAAAATGACAGCATTACCACACTAAATGAAGGAAAGAGAATGTAAAGATTTGGATGAAGTTGTCTTTTTTCTTTCTGATAATGTAGTATATATGTATAGATTCTACCATGTTTGTTTGTTTCTTGTAGACTTGCCCTGCCATCGGTGGCTCTTGGTCTTGCTCAACTGAACACTTTTTATGAGACGGACTTTTCTTTTAAAATAAAACTTCTTTGGATTTTATTGAAACACAAAGGGGAAGTAGCTGAGATGGTAAAACGTTGGTTTAGTACTCGAGTGGTATGGTGATTGGTACCAAGAATTTCATTCAATTTACGTTTCTTTTTTATTTAAAATTTATGTTTAATTATATATTTTACCATGTTATTTGGATGAATATCATTTTAAATTTTAAAAAAAATTGTGTGATAAATCAAACTTTGACGGTTATCTGGTAACAAATCAAATCTTGATTGAAACTTAACATTCTACAGTAAGTGTTTTTTTTTTATATTAATTGCTCACTATAATTGAAGAGACCCGTGTACATCGATATATTGTTTTACCCATATACATCGGATTATTATTTTACCAGGAATTTATTTAATTTACTTTATTTTTTATTTAAAATTTATATTTAATTACATATTTTACCATATCATTTGAACGAATATTATTTTAAACTTTTAAAAAAAATTGTATCATAAATCGAATTTTGAGATTTATCTGTAAGCAAATCAAACCTTGATTGATGCTTAACAATGTATAATAACGTAATTGTCGGATTGCTTTATCATTGCGTGATTGGAGCTATTGAGTAAACATAAAAATGATGTAACTCATAAGGTAGAGCGCTCGCTTAAGCATGCGAGCTGCATGGGGATTGATACCCTACTTTTCCACATAGTCAATAAATGTTTTTTTTTACTATTTTACCAGGAATTTCATTCAATTTATGTTTCTTTTTATTTAACATTTACGTCTAATTACATAGTAATTTTTTATTTAAAATTTATGTTTATTTACATATTTTACTATATGATTTGAATAAATGTTATTTTAATTTTTTAAACAATTATATGATAAATTTAACTTAGAGATTTTATCAAAACACAAATGGGATTTTGTTCATATGGTAGAGCGCTCGCTTAGCATGAGAGAGTTAATGAAATTGATACCATGCATATCCACAGAGTTAATAGATATTTTTATTTATTTATTAATTGCTCATTATAATTAAATACACCCGTGTATATTGGTTTACTATTTTATCAAGATCATTCAATTTATGTTTTTTATTTAAAATTTATGTTTAATTATATATTTTACCATGTGATTTAGACAAATATTACTTTTAAGTTTTAAAAAAATTTGTGTGATAAATCGAACTCTAAGATTTATCCATTCACAAATCAAACCTTGATCAAAATTTAACCGCAGTTGTTAGATTTGCGTTAACAAATCAGACCTTAAGAAAAAGAATGATCGATCATCCATGGAATATAAATTTGCGTTAATCGGAATTGCTAGGCGAGGCAGAGATCATGTTAGGTTTTGAAACAACATATTTTGACTTCAACGTGACATGAAATAACACCCACCTTTTTTTATTACAAAAATTACATCAACCTCAAAGTTGGTAGCTAGTGAGAATTTTAATGGAACATTTTTTTCCTTTTTTCCTTTTGACTAATGAAGCAATAATCTTATTTTTTGCATTAAAACATTTAAGAAGAAAAGAAAATGCAAGAAACCTTTTTTCATCATTCACAAAGTCAAATAATGAGAAATTAACAATTTCTATTATATATAAAGTCGTAATATAATCAAAACAATAATGGGTAAAGGTCACACTACTTTAAAATCCTACGATGTGTTTGTGTTGTGTTGTGTTGACCCTGTGGATGGATCCAAAAATAATTTGTAAATAACTTAGTTGAAACTTGAAAGTGATTTCAAATTTGGCAAAAAAGTAGCATCTTATGTGCATTAATGTATTTTTTGGATTAAGAAAAAAGCGAGAGGAAAGAAGAAAGCAAGCAGGGCTAGAGGAAAAAAAATTGAGAGAATAAAAAATATTAATTTTTATTTATATTTAGTAAAAATTATAATGAAAATGTGAAGAAAAACAGTTTATTTTAATTTTTTTACTCTTCAACCAATGTTACTTTTATTTCTACCAAAGTATAGCTAAAAAACATACACCCAATGAAGATGCGACATGTGGACAACCTCAGATTGAAACAGCAGGGCAACACGCGGACAGCTCCAAACCAAGACAACGAGGCAACACGCGGACAATGCAAGTCCACACAGCTGGACCTCCAGGACACCACCGCCCACACAATTGGACCTTCAGGTCACCACCGTCCTTAGTATGAGGGTCACCTCAACCTCCAAAACAAAACGCTATAAAAAGATTCAAGTATGCACTCCATAAAAAAGGATTCTTCCTGACCTAAAAACTGGAACACCACCACCCTCGTTTTCTTAAAAACTCGCACTAACAAAAGCATTGGAGCATCTTCGGAGGCATCTCTCTTCGACGACACCTCAGTTTACCTCGTTTCCCTGTGCAGGTCATCCGAGGCCCGGCCTCCAACTCAGCAGCACGTTTTTAGCCGCAATAGATTGGCGTCGTCCGTGGGAAAACTACTATCTCTCGTTAAACAGTAAAAGCGAAGAAGTCTAAAGAACTCATTTGTTGCCATGCCACCTAAAAACACCACCAGGCATACCGGTAAAGGAGTAACTGGGGCTAGTGCCCACCCCCAGCCGTCTGGGTCAAGACTCTTTGCTATGTCCTGCACGCATCCCACCATGGCTATGCTCTAAGCCCAGTTCGTGGAGCTCTCGCAGTTGATGACCGATCTAGCCTCAGAGATCCGCCGAGGGGCTCACAAGCCTTCACTCGCGCCCCCTCAGTGAGACCCCAGCCGCACAGGTTTGGCTAGTCGCGGGTTCCCCATCGATGGCTGTTCCACGACAGAGTCCTCCCCACCTCACGCTGCCAAATCTAAGGAAAGCTCCTCGTCCAGAAAGCAGTTTCGGTTTCGATAAACGAATAGAGGACATGGAGGGAAGGATCAACGAAGCGTTGAAAGGCCGAAACCACAGTGTCCTGACGAGCTCAACATTCAGGATTCACCTTTCACTCAAGAGGTCCTTGAGGCCCCCCTCTCGCCAAATTTTCGAATGTTTCAGATCAAACCTTATGACGGTTCTACAAACCCCCTTGACCACCTTCAACACTATAAAACCACGATGACGCTCCACAAACATTCCAATCCTGTGATATATCGAGCCTTTCCCCTAACTCTAGAGAAGGTGATCGGGACGTGGTATTCTCGTTTGAAACCGGGGGGCATCAGCACATTCAAAGAACTGAGCTACGCCTTTGCATAGCACTTTTTTAGCAGTAAAGGGCCTAAGAAGACCTCGGAGTCCCTGTTCAACATCGTCCAGCTAAAAGGAGAAAAAATCTGAGCCTACATCTCGAGGTTCAACTTCGTCGCATGGGAAATCCCTGACCTCCATCCCAGCGTCCAGATCCTGGCATTTAAAAACGGGTTGAGATCAGGGATCTTCAGTTCGAAGCTCACCAAGCGGTCACCCAGCGATATGAACGAGATTTTGGCCCGAGCTGAGAAGTATATGCTAACCGAAGATGACCAAGCATTCAGAAGAAAACGGGAAGGGGACACAAAGAGAAAAAGAAAGGGCCCTGCCAGTCAGCATGGAGAACCCATCAAGCGACTTTTTCGCGAGGACAGGCCCTTCGGGAACTTCACCCCCCTCAACACATTCAGAACCAATGTTTTGATACAAATCTAGGACAAGGAGATCCCGCAGTGACCCTTGAGACCATTGTGTCTCAACGAGGATCAATGAAAGTGGTGTCGATTCCATAGAAACCACGGACACTACACAAAAAACTGCCTGGCGCAGAAGCATCAGATAGAGGCTCTCATAAACCGGGGACAGTTGAAGGAGTTCACTGGGCCCCGAATAGAGAAATTATTAGCTGACCAAGACAGGACGATGTGACCTACTCAAAAGAGTCCCCGGTCGAGCTATAGGGAGCCCAACCAAAGAAACCCAGAGGCCTCTCCGACCAAAATCATCAAAACCATCTGCAGAGGCTCCGCGAGTAGGGGCACTTCCGGGCACGGTGGAAACACTTACGCTCGGTCAATAGCCTCAATCACTGAGCCCCACAAACGACGGAAGGCGAACATGGCCATCACTTTCACAGATAAAGATCTGGAGGGAGTCCAGACTCCGCATGATAACGCCTTGGTCATCTCCCTTCTCGTGGCCAACCACGAGGTCAGACACATCCTGGTTGACAACGGGAATTCGATCGACATCTTGGTCCACGATGCTTTCCAGCAAATGCAACTGGGGGATTCCCAGTTAAAACCAGTTTTCACCCCGCTCTACGATTTCTCGAGAGTCCCAATGTTTACGGAAGGCAACATAGTTCTCCCAGTAACCGCAGGGACGGCTCCATAAACAATCACCATACAAACCACTTTCTTGATCGTCAAACAACCTTAATCCTACAACATGATCCTCGACAAACCTACCTTCAATAAATTCAAAACGGTGGTCTCCACGTATCACTTAAAGGTAAAATTCCCTACTAAAGAGGGAGTGGGCGAGATCAGAAGGGACCAGCTGATCTCCGAATTTTGCTATCTGAATGTTGTGAGGGAAGGCAGAAGGACAGAAGCCCTCTCGCTCGAATTTGATGACCTCAGAGACAAAAGAAGAAATTTAAGGGGCCAACCGGTAGAAGAGTTAACCGCGATCCCCCTCGGTGAGGATGCCTCTCGAACCATTCAAATCAGTTCTAACCTCCCCGAGGCCCTTAGGGGATCCCTACTTACCCTTCTCCAAGAAAACCAGGATCTTTTTGCCTGGTCAGCCGCAAACATGTCAGGGATCAGCCCAGAAGTAATAGTGCACTGGTTGAACATAGATCCTAACGACAAGTCAGTCATCCAGAAGAAAAGATCATTCACTTCCAATTAACAAGCTGCTATCAAAGCTGAGGTAGATAAACTGCTCGCGACCAATTTCATCCGAGAAGCAGACTACCCGGACTGGGTGTTGAACGTTGTAATGGTGAACAAAGTCAACAGTAAGTGGCATATCTGTATCGACTTTTCGGATCTGAACAAAGCTTGCCCGAAGGATAGCTTTCCTCTGCCAAGGATCGATTGGCTCGTCGATGCGACGTCAGGGCACAAGTTGCTAACCTTCATGGACGCATACTCCTGGTACAACCAGATCCTTATGTACAGGATCGACCAAGAGAAAATGGCTTTCATTACTGGGCAAGGACTTTACTGTTACAAAGTTATACCCTTCGGTTTGAAGAACACTGGGGTGACCTACCAGAGGTTGGTGAAAAAAATCTTCCGGGAGTAAATAGGCTGAAGCATGGAAGTCTACGTAGACGATATACCGGTAAAAAATGTCAAGGCTAAGGGCCACCAGATGTTGTTGAACCCTGGTAAGTGTGCCTTTGGGGTCACCAGAGGGAAGTTCCTTGGCTTCATGGTGACCTGAAGGAGCATAGAGGAAAACCCTGAAAAAATAGAGGTCGTCCTCAGCATGAACCCACCCCGGTCTATGAAGGAAGTCTAGCGGCTCACCGGGCGAATAATTGCCTTGAGTTGATTGATGTCGAAATCTGAAGAAAAGTGATTCTTCTTTTTTAAAGCCATAAGGAAAACCAAGGACTTCTACCAGAGTGCGTTCGATGAATTGAAAAGGTATTTGGGCTCACCCCCTATTTACCAAACCCGTCGACAGTGATGAGCTCTTTCTATACCTCTCTGCTGGACATGAAGTAGTGATCTCCATCTTAATTCGATAAGAAGCGGGCATCCAACGGCCTACATACTATGTAATCAAGGACCTCATCGATGCGGAAACAAGGTACTTTCTTGTGGAAAAAATAGCATACGCCCTCCTAGTTACAGCCCGTAAGCTCCGACCATACTTTTAAGCATATATAATTGTCATTCTACCCGACCAACCCCTTCAGCAAGTGTTTCATAAGCCAGATGTCTCCGAAAGAATGGTCAAGTGGTCAATGGAACTTGAAGAGTTCGACATCCGCTACCGACCCCGCAACGCCATCAAAGCCCAGGCTTTAGCCGACTTTATTGTGGAGACCACTCTCCAAGGCCAGATGGATCCTACTCCTGTTCTCGGTGAAACTGTACCAGTCCCTCAATAGACACTCCAAGTCGACGGGTCCTCCAACGATGCTGAGAGTGGCACTGGACTCATCCTATGTAGCCCAGATAGCTTCACCATCGAGTATGCCTTAAGGTTCGGGTTTAGAGCCTCAAAACACAAAGTCGAGTATAAGGCATTATTGGTTGGAATGAAGCTGGCCAGAACACTGTCCGTTGAAGCCCTAAACGTATACAATGACTTGCAATTGGTGATAAACCAGGTCAATAGGGAGTTCGAAGCCCGTGAAGAGAGGATCGCCTGCTATCTAGCACAAGCCAAGAAGTTTGTCACCAAGTTCAAAACAGTCCGTATGAACCAGATTCCTCGGGCTGAAAACTCAAATGCTGACTCCCTAGCCCGGCTTGCCTCCTCTTGATAGACCTAGTCCACGCATACAGTCTACCTCGAGACCCTCACTATGCCCAGCATCAATGAAGCCACTGTGTTACAAGATGGTTATCTCTCGAATGAAATAAACGAAGCAAGAAAAATCGTCTCCCAAGCAGTGCGGTACATAATTTTGAATAATCAACTGTACAAGAGAGGTCTTACAATGCCCTATCTAAAGTGCCTAACCCCAACCCAGGCTAACTACGCTCTCCGAGAAGTTTATGAAGTAATCTGCGGAAACCACCTTGGAGGCAGGGCCCTAACCTTAAAAATCCTTCGTGAAGGTTACTAATGGCTCTAGATACGAAGAGAAGCAATGGAATTGGGAAAAAAGTGCAAGAATTGCTAGCAGTATTTTGCCATCTTCCACCAACTAGCAAATCCCCTTACCTCTGTCATTAGCTCGTTTCCCTTTGCTTTATGGGGGATGGACCTCCTTGGCCCTTTTACCGGGGTACCCGACCAACGTAAATTTCTCATCGTAGTGATAGACTATTTCACTAAATGGGTGGAAGCCGAACCACTGGCCAGTATCACCGACCACCAGGCCAAGGGCTTCGTCTGGAAATCCATAGTATGCCACTTTAGTATTCCTCGAGTGCTGGTGACAGACAATGGTCAAAAATTCGACAACATTTGGTTCAAAGCATTCTGTGACGATCTACGCATCGAGCATCGCTTCTCTTCTGTCAGAAGCCCACAAGCCAATGGATAAGCCGAGGTAACCAACATGACGCTTCTGCAGGGTATCAAAAGGAGATTGGATAAGGCAAACAAACAATTGATAAACCACCTTATGAACATGCTCTGGGCATATGGAACCACCGCCTGAGCACCCATCGGGGAAACCCCCTTCTTCATGACTTACGGTTCAGAAGCAATCATTCCCTTGGAAATCAGGGTGTCGTCGCTACAGGTACAAAGTTTCGAGGGTAATAGCAATGACGAGCCTCTTCATATGAACGCCGATCTTTTCGACGAAGCTCGGGATAAGGCCCAGATTTAACTGACCACCTATCAGCAAAGAACCGACGGATATTACAACTCTCAGGTACGAGACAGATATTTTCGGCTGCATGATCTCGTTTAGCGAAAAAATAAAGTATCTCACCTACGATAAACAGGGAAGTTGACCCCCAACTGGGAGGGCCCATACCGCATCAAAAGAGTGTGCTGCCCTGACACCTTCAAGCTCGAAGAACTAGTGGGAAACGTATTTCGCGCACTTAGAATGCCAAACATCTTCGACATTTCTACCAATAACTCAAAACTCAAGCGCAAGCAGTGAAATAAGTTCTGTTGGATGAGGTTGTAGCAGCAATTGCAATAAACGACAAGTTTGAAAAAACTAAAATATTTTATCAACTTGTGGAAGGAGTACAAAAAAGGGCACTAACGACCCTAAACTACAAAAAGAAAAAATAAAAAGTGCCTAATTTAAACCGAAGGCAACCTCTTCCTTAGCCTCAATAGTGCCAGAAGGTCAAGGGCCTAGAAGTCAATCTCGGGATAGAGTGTTTTGACCCTCCTCTTGGCTTCCAAGAAGCCCTCTCTCATCGTCAACTGCTGTTTGAAAGAAGGCAGAGTCTCGAAAGGCCGTTAAAGCCTCCTCCACTGTAGCTTGAGTACGAGCCTCGACCTACTCGCCCAGTCGCTACCCTTCTAGAACAGTAGTATCACTCTCTCAGCCAACCTCCACCCTAGTCAGGTTGGTTGCGTCCAGCGATGCCCACAGTTGGCCGACAAGCTCAGTGCTCTTGTCTAGCCTGCGCTGAACTTGGCCCAACATCTCAACAGTGTCCAAGCATCGGCGAGACATGATTCTTAGGAAGACACTCGACTATAATCGAACAAAGAGTAGTTAGCCATTGTGTTAGAAATAGAAGGAAAAAAAAAAGAATCAAAATTTGGGAAAAAATCATACCTGAGACTCAAGGGTCTAGACCGCAAAACAGAGGGCCTTAACCAACCTCCTGAACAGCTCCAACATATCACTGGAAGGGATCCCTATGATCAAGTTCTCCCGTGCCACCTGAGGGTGCACGAAAACAGAGTTATCGACCTGTAGGCCCCAATTAGGCCTAGAGACAACCGCCCCAGAAGTAGTACCCCTAGAAGGGGCAATAGAAGCCACCGGGACAGTCTTCGGCTCAAGGAGCGTCGATGAGAACTCTCTAGGTCGATTGGGGTGGGAGACAGAGCGAGAGACCTCTTCCTGGCCCCCAACCCTGAAGCAAACTGCTTTTCAGCCGTGGCAGCCTTCCTCCTCTCCAAGGCAAGCCTTTTCACCCACTTTTTAACCCTCGTGGTTGCCTCTATCTTTACTCAAAACAAAAAAAAAAATTGTATATATAAAACCTAGGGCAGAAGCAAAGCAAAACAAGAAAAAATAAACAAGTATACAGAATAAGGCACGGGGTCACCACTCTAGATGGAGGACTCGGGGTATAGGGGACAAAGACCGTGCCTTACCAGTTCCTTATTGTCATAGAGGACCTCCACATCCAAAGGTGCGACCACCATGGTGTCCACTATCTCCTGCTCACGAAGGATAAAACTCTATTTCTTGCACTTCCCAGCCCAGTCCAAGCTCCACGAGAGTGGAACATCGAAATCCTCAACAGCTCGGATGAAGAAGAATGACTTTTTCCATCTCTTGATCGATGATAGGGTCTTCTTCAGTAATCTCCTTCTGGCCTGGGTACTGACCACAACCCACCCGACCTGGTTATATCTACTTATCTTAAAGTAGGCTTTGAATACGTTCAGATTCATTAGCCCTCTCATTTCTGAGCAGACGCAGATAATGACCATTATCAGCTGTACCGAGTTCGAAACCAGCTGACACAGTGCGATGTTAAAATACTGCAACATGGCACAGAAAAAAGGGGTGAAGGGGGAAGTGTAGCCCAACCCTCATGTGGTGTTCCTACATGCACAGTTCGTAGGGCACGCAGCTCGGAAGGGCATCGCAAGCCATCTCCCCCACCCTGTCCAGTCTGAGGGCATCGTATGGGATGCGATACGACTTTCAGATCACCTCTAGATCCTCTTCCCTAAGCTGACTAGGAACAACATTCACGGTGAACTCCCACTGTTCCCTCTCTTCCACGGCCATAACCCCCTAATATCGGGTAGGGTTTCGTCCAAGTCATCCTCAGAGGAGAAGTCCTCTTCATACTCTTCTGCCACAAGTATGTAGGGCACCATAGCCAATGGCCCCTCTCTACCCTTGGCCCTCTCCAGAGTCCCCCTCCGGGGAAAAGACGAGTCCGACCTCGTATCTTCAGAATTATTAGTACTATAGCTATTACTGCTACCATTACCACTACTAATCCTATCCCGGTAACTATCTACTAAAGACATGTTTAGTAAGAAGAAGAGACTCGCTTAAAGTTCAAGTAGTTCGGACTAAACTCCCTCATCGACGAAATGCTTTGACACCACCCTCCGAGCACCAAACACTGAAAACCGTCACTTCGGTATAGCACTGTGCCAATTAGTGCCCAACTCAGTGCGACTCATTATGGCTTTCATAGCCGTTTGTATAGAAGTGGTCGGCGTGATGAACATTAACGTCTTTAAGGCCCACTTCCAGAAAAGCAAGCATCGGAGACCGGGTGGGTGGTGTTCAGCTCTAGGGCCAAGAGAAGGGTGCTAAAGAAGAAGCTGTCCCCCCTCAAAAAATGGAAGAAGTCATTCTTCTACGTTCGAAGTGCCGAGAGCTTCAATATCCCCTTCTGTTGGAGCCTTGACCGTACGGGCAAGTGCAAGAAGCCGCACCTCCTGCACTGAGAGTAGGAGAAGTTGAAAGTAATGTTGGCTGCGCCCTTAGACGTAGAAGTTCTTTACAATAATAAAGAGCTAACAAGGTGTGGCCTCCACTCGGTCAGCCTAGTGGCAAATATGGATGATGGTAATATCGTATTTTTTTTAGTTAACTCTTATTTGCTTTTCTCATATTTTGATTTACTAATGCTTTTCCCTTGTGCAGAGATGGAGTTGGTAGCGAAAGCTAATGAGAGAGCCAGAAAGATGACCAATGAGAGGAAGAGGGTTTATGAGGGGAAGACCTTAGCCTCGGCCCAAGGGCAAAAAAAGAGGGTTCGGGCGTCCTTTCCCATCCCTTTCGCAGTGGAGAGCCATCCAAGGCCTTTTTCTGAGCTCAAGGTTTCACCGACAGGACCCCCTACTAAGCCATCTTAGGGTCATTCTTCGTCCAAGGGGGCGTTTGAGGCCACTGCTTCTTTCACGCCACGGTGGGCATTGAAGGTCGATGACTCGGTCTTTGCCTACCCTAGGATAGCCCGAGAGCACCTTATCATGGGGATCCCTCCCCTGTGATATGCTAGAGCTATCTTGGAAGCCCCTAGAGGGGCTTTCCTCCGTAGTTGAGGCCACAACCTCTCAAGTATAACTCTTTACCTTCTTTTCTCGATTTCAATTTTTTCTTTAACTATTTTTTTTGACAACCTTATGTGCCTGTTTCAAACCAGTGTACTCGTTGGCGTGCTCTCCCGCCAATGCCTGGACATTAGAGAGAAGCTAAAGAAATGCCAGTAGAAGCTGGACGAGAGCCATGAGATCATCCGGGTGCTCCAGATCTCCCTGGTCGTGGTCGAGAGGGCCAGGACAAGGCTGTCAAAGAGAGCGGACCTCTGGTGCCTGGCCGAGGAGTCCCTCAGAGCTGAGAGGGACATGACCCTTATTTTCGAGTGGCATATGAAGGAAGGGGCAACTGAGGCCTCGCTGAAGGCCACGAAAGAGGCTCTGACCTCTTTTAGGGACTATAACTCTTTCAGAGAGGCCCTGGTGGAGGAGGTCGGGAGGTAATTCCTCGAAAGCTTCTATAAAGCCAAGAAAAAGGCTGAGGCCCTCTTCCCAAAGGTTGATTTTTCCACCCTCGAGTTGGAGTCCTTGGGGGAAGAGGCAGGGGCCTTTGCGGGGGCTGAGGATATTGAGGAGACAGTTGGAGGTAGGTCTGGAGAAGCACTCGAGGATGAGCCTCCTCGGGAGAAGTAGAATAGCATTTTTTTTTCTTTTTCTTGTTGTATGTTAAGGTCGATAACGCCCATTTTTATAATAGAACTTAATGAAACTTTGAATTTTATGAACCCGCGCCTTTTTTACTTTTCTTTACGTTTTCACATTTTACATTAATGAGCCAGCGCGGGTCTGACCCAGGATAGGATTACTGATTTATCACGTTCCAAGTACGCGGGATAAACTTACCACTTAACTCTTTTAGTTCGAAGATGCCCGCCCAACATACTTTTCTGATCCAGTATGGGCCATCCTAATTTGGAACGAGCTTCCCCGTTTTTCGAGGATGAGATACTTCACTCTTCTGAAGGACGAGGTCGTGTAGTTTTAAGTTTCTATTTCGAACTCGAGAGTTATAGTACCGGGTTGTCCTCTATTGGTATATGGCCAGGAGGATTTGAGCTTTATCTCAGGCCTCGTCAATCAAGTTAGCGTTCATTCGTAAGCCTTCCTCGTTATTACTTTGCTCAAAGTATTGCACGTGCATCGAGGGTACCCCAATTTCAAGGGGGATGATTGCTTCCGAGCCGTATGTAATGAATAACGGGGTTTCCCCTATGAAAGTTTGAGTGGTTGTCCGATACGCCCAGAGGACATTGAAAAACTAGTCGGCCCATCATTTATCTTCCTAGACAAGCATTCTCTTGATGCCTTGTAAAAGCATCCTATTGGTTACTTTGGCTTGGCTATTAGCCAGTGGGTATCCAACAGATGAGAATTGGTGCTTGATGTGAAGGTCTTCGCAGAATGTCTTGAATCGGATGCTATCAAATTGCTTGTCATTATCGGTGATTAGTACCTGGGATATACCGAACCGACACACGATAGACTTTCAGATGAAGTTTCGGGTTTGATGATCCATTATGCTGGCCAGGGGTTCCGCTTCGACCCGTTTGTTGAAATAGTTGATGGGTACGATGAGATACTTTTTTTTGTCTAGAGGTTCCGGTGAAGGGGCTGAGTATGTGCATTCCCCACATGGCGAATGGGAGAGGACTCGTGATAGAGGTGAGAGGGTTGACCGGCTGGTGGGGCATATGAGAGTACTGTTGGTAGTATTTGCACTTTCAGACCAAATTTGTGGCGTCTTTCTTCATTTCAGGCCAGTAGTATCCCTGTCGGAGCACCTTGAAGGCGAGGGCCTATCCCTCGAGGTAATTTCCACATATCCTCTCGTGGACTTCCCGAAAGGCATAGTCAGCTTCGATCGGATTGAGACACCTTAGGTAAGGCATAGCTAGGGCCTTTTTATATAGTTGTCTCTCCATGACGGTGTATCAAGATGCGCGGGAGATTAACTTCCTTGCTTTGCTCTTTTGCTCGGGGACTTTCGTATTTTTCAAGTACCAGAGGATCGGGTCCATCCTTGTTTTTCCTTCCATTACTGGCAGTACCGGAGCTTCATCAATGCTTGAGATAGTAAGGGTCTCGAGATATATGGCTTAAGTTAGTTCGAGATGTTAGGATGAGGCCAATTGAGTCAAGGTGTCCACTTTAGAATTTTCAGCCCGTGGGACATGAGTTATCCAGAACGTCTTGAACCTGGTGGCGAGTTCCCTCGCTTTTTCAAGGTAGCAAGCATTTTTTTCTCCTCCGGCCTCGAATTCCCCTGTCATTTGATTTACCACTAGTTACGAATCACTGTACACATCCAAGATCTCAACGGTCAGTGCCTTTGCCAGTTTCAGACCTGCAAGTAGGGCTTCGTACTCTGCCTCATTGTTGGAAGCTTTGAATTTGAACCTCAAGGCGTATTCGACGACGAATCTATCTAGGATGCAGAGGATAAGTCCTGCCCCACTCCCAATAGTGTTTGAGGATCTGTCTATATGAAGGGTCCACCCTCGAAGTTGCCTCTCTGGCTCTGAACTTGCCCCTTTGCTTGGGTCTATTGGGAGGGTCATTTCGATAATGAATCCGATGTGCACCTGGCTCTTGATTACTTTGAGAGGGTGATACCAGATATCAAACTCCCTGAGCTCTATCGACCACTTGACCATTCTCCTGGAGATGTCTGGGTTGTGTAGGACCTGCTTCAGGGGCTGGCTTATCAGGAGGACGATAGTGTGTGCTTGAAAATAGGGCCAGAGTTTTTGTGTCGCAACTATGAGAGTGTAGGCTACTTTCTGTTTCGGATGGTACCTTGCTTCTACTTCGTGAAGGATTTTGCTGACATAATAGATAGGTTTTTGGATGCCTGCATCTTCTCGGATCAGAACGAAAGCTATAGTGTTTTGCCCAGTCGATAGGTACAGGAACAGTTTTTCACCCGAGAGAGATTTGGTCAAGAGCGGGGGTGAGTTCAGGTACTTTTTCAGCTCTTTGAATGCTTGATGACAGTCTTCTGTCCAGGTGAAATCCTTTGCCTTCCTAATGGCTTTGAAGAAAGGGAGACACCTTTTCGCGGATTTCGACATGAAGCGGTTCAGGGTTGCTATTCGTCTTGTGAGCCGTTGCACTTTCTTCACGGTCTTAGGAGGGGCCATATCAAGGATGGCCTTTATTTTCTACGAGCTAGTTTCTATCCCTCTCTGAGTGACTATAAAGCCAAAGAATTTTCCTCCGGTTACTCCGAATATGCATTTTGTCATGTTTAACATCATCTTGTGTTTGCGCAACACTCTGAATGCTTCTTTCAGGTCGGAGTCGTGATTTCTTGTGTCGGTGCTCTTGACTAACATGTTGTCTACGTAGACCTCCATGTACCACCTAATCTGCTCTTTGAAGATTTTGTTTTCTAGCCTTTGATAAGTAGTACTAGTATTTTTGAGTCCGAAGGGCATGACCTTGTAGCAGTACAATCCTTGACTGGTGATGAAGGTGATCTTGTCTTGATCGGGCTCGTGCATGAGGATCTGGTTATATCCAAAATATGTGTCCATGAAGGTAAGGAGCTCGTGTCCCAAGGTAACGTCTACTAGTTGGTCGATCCGTGGCAGGGAGAAACTGTCATTTGGGTAGGCCTTGTTCAGATTGGTAAAGTCAATGCAGATCTGTCACTTGTCATTGGTCTTTTGGACCATCACCATATTGGACACCTAGTCGGGGTATTTTGCTTCTCTGATAAAACCAGCATTGAGCAACTTGTCCACCTCTATCTTGATAGTGATCTGCCGCTTCGGGGCGAATGTCCTTTTCTTTTGAATGATCGGCTTATGCTTTGGGTCTACGTTCAGACGATGTTTGATAGTTTTGGGGTCAATCCCAAGCATGTCTGACACGGACTAGGCAAATAAGTATTGAATTTTCCTGAGGAGTGCCTTCCTGTGGCTTTTCGAGCGACTCAACCCTATCTAAACAGTTCGGGAAGGATCTTCACCGAGGGGAAATGAAGTCAGCTCCTCCACGGGTCGCCCTCTTGGAGTCTTTACCTCGTCCCGAAGATTTTCCACCTCGAGGGGTAGGGCTTCGGTCTTCTTTCCTCTTTTAATGGTGTTCAGGTAGCAGGACTAAGAGGCCTGCTGGTCCCCTCTAACCACTCCTACTCCCTCGTCAGTGGGGAACTTGATCTTCATATGGTAGGTAGAGACAACTACTTTCAGCTTGTTGAGGATGGGCCAACCAAGGATCATATTGTAAGACGACGGTTGTTTGACTACCAAGAAAGTGGTTTGGACTGTGGTTGTTTGCAGTGCTATTCTTGCGGTGACAGGGAGGATTATGCTCCTTTTTGTGAACATTGGGGTTCCACCGAAATCGTAGAGAGGAGTTGGGGCCAGTTCTATTTGCTCTTCCTTCAGTTTCATACGTTGGAAAGCATCGTAGAATAAAATGTCCGTTGAATTTCCGTTATCTACCAGGATACGCCTTGTTTAGTGGTTGGCCACTAAGAGAGAGACTACCACCGCGTTGTCATATGGGGTCTGTACTCCCTCCAAATCATCATCCGTGAAAGAGATTACCAGGCTTGGCTTCCTCAATTTTTGGGGACCGTTGACGGAGGTCATGGTTCTGGCGTATGCTTTGCATTCGTCTGGGAATTTGGTGCAGAGGAGGAAAGGGTTGTCGTCCCCCATTTCGAACTTCGGAAGCCAAGTTGGCTATCAATCGGGAAAGTTCTTGGAACTCGGCTTGGGTCACCGGGGCGGTCAATGATTTCTCTTCCGGAGTTGGGGAAAGCGGTCCTCAAGTGATGAGGGCGCTGCTCTCTGACGGGAGGCCGTCTGCTCGACCCAGGGGTGGCATGCTCGGATATCATAGGGATTTTCGACTTGGATTGTTGGCTTTGGGTACGGCTCCGAATGGGGGCTAAGTATACCGTAGGGGCTCCCTTGCTAGCTTTTTTTCATGATGTTTCTGGGTGGCATGACAACAAATGAGTTCTTTATATTTCTTCGCTTTTATTGTTTAGCGAGAGATGGTGGTTTCTCACAGACAGCACCAATCTATTGATGCTGAGGAAATGTTGTTGACTCGGGGTCAACTCCTTGGGATCTGCACAAGTAGAATAGGTGAACTAGAGAGTCATAGAGGGAGATGAGGGGGAGGCCTCTGAGGACGCTCAGACACTCTTATCAGGATGAGAGCTCAAGAAAAAGGGGGGGGGGAGCTAATTTGTGTAATGAATTTGTTAAGAATGAATAGTGTGTTTTGAACCTACGTACCTTTAGCCATTTATAATCTTCTGAGGGGAGATCGGCCACGTGGGAGGGATGGCTCCATCCCTGCAATCTCATGCTTCTGCAGTGAAGTCTTAGTCGAGTGCTCAGATGATCGCGTGTTCAAGCGTGGTTTGGTCCGCTAATCACGCTTTGACGTGGCGATTATGTAATTTGCTCATTCCACGTGTATCTTACCGTGAGACAAAAACCGAACATGTGTCAGAGGCCTATTAGTGACGGGCAACTCCATGTGTCAATGATCCATTGGCCGAGGTATTGTTGGCTCCATCAAAATCAAACGGTAATAATATGTATGAACCATAGCACCCACACATAGGACCAATGTAATAATGCTTAAGATTAGATTACTCCTTTGATTTTGGTCGTCAGTCGTTTTTTTCTTGCAATCTACAAGTCACACTATTAATAATTGGCATGTAAGTTAAAGTGTTTATTTGTTTATTATATCTTTTATATGAAAAATATAGAGTTACTACTAAATCAAGATTGAAGTTTTCTTTATGAAAACTCGAGATACCTATTTACTAAATGCACCACTTAAAGAAATTATTCAATTCTTCTTGAAAACTCGATCGTGATGCTATGAAATAAACAAGTAGAAACTTAAATGAGACTATATAAGTGGTGATTGTTATTGCTTTGTAGTCATAGCCTTCGCTAGTCAAAAGTTGTAAAATAAATTTTCAAAATTAAAATATAATATTATCTTTTTTTTTTTTTTGTAATCTCAAAATAAGAGATTTGAGTTCGATATCTCTTTTCACTATAATATAAACAAACATATTTTAATGCTAATTTTTTCACGGGATACTTATATGCTTATTTTTTTTTTTATGTAGATTTGAAGTAATTTTTTCACATTTATTTTTTATGACTACAATGCAACTTTATTCTTTGTCACATCCACCGTTTAATATATAAATCTTAATTTGCAAGCTGAGATCACATCTTCTCCAATACTTTCACCATTTAGGTTACTTGTGTCCAATCAAATTCTTGAAAAGCATTCGTTAAAGAATATATACAAAAGAGGGAATATATATATATATATATATATATATATATATATATTATATGTATAGTAATACAATCATTTATTATCTCGAAAAACATAAAGTTTGTGATACAAATAATTTAATGTTTCAATACTCTAAAGGAAGCACTCCTCTTAAAAAAAAGTGACGAAGAGCAAGGATAATGTTTTTTCCTAAATGATTTTGCATGTTAAATTTATAAATTAATAGTTTTAATTTGTTACTTTGATTAAACTCTTTATATTTAAGAGTTAAGTTTATGATGAATTTATATTTATTTAAATGCTATTACTTTGTTAATATAAAATTTATGATTTCAATTTGAGTTATCACTAATTTTGAAATTAAAGTATAGTAAAAATATCATATCCCATCTATCACACTGAGTGTGATATAAACACTACCTACGTGAATGGTATGGTAAAAAATCATAACATGTATTATGTGAATAGCAGTGCTAAATTACAATAATATAAGATCAATAAATTGACTCGTTTTAGTTTGATTCTTTAAATCATATATATATATATATATATATATATATATAAATTTTAAATAATATATATTGAACTTATAATATATATAATTAAAACATACGGGATGCTCATTTAGTCTATATCGAGAGATTTGATGTAAGAGAAACTATAAAAAAAAATTATAAATGTTTGTTTCTTCATGAAACTTTATCTATTAGATCGCATATTTAGAAAATTTACAAAAAGAGGAAAAAAGGTTAAAATTTGGAAAATTGGTTCCAAAACAAATTAGGTAATAAGTTTTGTTAGATTTTACATAAAGAGTATTAGGTAAGAAATATTGCTTTTTGATATTTTCCAAAATCCAGCCACATATAAAAAAAAAAAAAACTCCACTCTACTAATGGATAATGGTAAGTATTCCATTTATCTAGCGATAATAATTTAATTTATAAAAAGTAAAATGGATCTATCAGTGTCCCCGACAGTCACCATCATGTGTATTTGACTTTGTGCGTGCCATTGCCAGAAGACGAAAATATGCACTACCAATTATGCAGGGGTATTATAGCAAAATCTATAGAAAACAAGGGCCGTATAGGGAAAGAGAAAAGAGGATATAATACGTGGTGAAAGAGCACAGGAGTTCATTCACAGAAGGGAAGGAAGCAAAAAAAATAAAAGAGAGAAAAAATTGAAAAACCAAAAAGCCAAGCAAGGGATCGCGGTGTTTCGCTTCGGCGTATTGGAAAAGGAATGTGTGGAAGGAAATCGCAGGGAAACAACACAGACATAAACGAACTGTCATTTTGTGTTCGATTCTAAGGAGAGAAATCGCAGAGACTGTGGAAAATCCCTAGCTACCTGATGCGGGAAACAGCGGCATTGGCTGCGTTTTACTGTTCCATGATCTCTGTGCGGTGATTTGGAGTTGAATCAGTGGAGAGATCTGTGCAGGTAATTGAAAGCCCTTGTGTTTTTCTTCAATTTTTGTGTGTGATTATTTGTTTGTTTTTTTTGTTCGTTCGTGTTTGTTTGGATCGATAGGAGGTGATGAAGAAGGTGAAAATAGCGTGAGAGAGGGAGTAAGGAGAAAACCCTAGCGATCGTCGTCGTTTCGACTTCGTTGTGGAGAGAGTCAAGGCAGCGAGATATTGGAGTTGAACAGGTTTCAAGAAGTGAAACGGATTGATTGATGAATCTTTTTTCTTTTTAGATCTGTGATATAGTGTATGTGACTCGAGGATTGGTTACTGAGGAGTCTTGCTTCGATTCTTGCAATCGTCGCTTTTCGCTTCTTGGAGTCGCTAATCTGTTTTTTTTTTTTTTTGTTCTTGATCGGTTTAAATGGAACTAGATATTAGTGTATTTCATCTGCTCCCATCGGGAGAAATGCGTATTTTCATTTTGGATCTGTCTCCACTGTAGCTAACGAAGTTTGCTTCGCGGGAGTTGTTTGTGCCTTTGAATCAAACCAGCTTTTGTTTTCTTCTACTTCGCTGAGCGTCAGTCATCATCTGTTGCCATTCAATAATTGATACAGATTAGCAGAAATCTTTGTGGATTCATCTTCTGGAATGCTTGATGGATCATTTGAATCTATTTGATTCTGCTAGTCTGATTAGATATTTGATTCTCCTATGTAGATTTTGCTCTTTGTCTTTTGTCCTCTTGGGGCTTGGAAGTTTTGATTGTTCTGCCTAGGTCATTAGAATCAGAGGATTGCTCGCCTTATCCATTATTTACAGTGATCAGCTGGCATGGGAAGGCTTCAATGCTGGGCTTGCTATGACCAAAAGCTAGAACAAGCTTCTCATGGTTGCTGGTTTGGCTAGAGTTATTTGTTTGATGTGTGAGAAATTATGACACAGGGTGTTTGTTGTTATGTTCAGTGGCACCATATTTTCTGGTTGGTCGGTTTTTCTGGAATTCTATTTACGTCTCTCTTCTAAGTGCTGAACCTAAATTGCACACTGGGCTTTACGTCAAAATTCTATTGTCACATTTGGCATGTTGATATCATTGACTTGATTTATAATAGAAGGGAAATTGTTTTCAAGTAGAGGTGGGTTGCATCAATTAATGATGTAGATTAATGGTTTCTATATCTTTTTTGTGTTGCTTTTTAATTAACTATCATCCATTGATGCTTTACCATTAGGAACCTGTCCAAATTAGGAATAAACACGGTTGTGGACAAGCTATTTATTTGAATTGCACGTGGCCGGCTTGCTAAGGAAATGACATCATTTGCAGGAACTTGTGGAGTCCTCTAAGGCAACTCGTTCTTTACTTTTTTTGCTTAATTAGAAAATTATTTATTTTGGACCGAACATGTTAATTTTTTGTTTTACTTTCAGCATGCATATACCATGTTCTGGTTGCTTCAGCCAGAACTTATCTGATTCCTGATGTTTTGCAGGCTGGGTAGTCCAAATATCTCGATCCTAGAAGTATCTGGATGTTTTCAATCTCCAAACTGGCAGCAAAAGTCTTAGTAACTAATACTGATATGGATCGAGGAATATTTATTATAATTAATTTGTGACGCGTTAGGGTTCTCAAAATATAGAGGCAGGCACTTGATGTATCTACATTATTAATATGGGCATGTCTATAAATTTTCCGAACATCTTGATTTTGATACTAGTATTGATTTGCAGATTTACTTGTGTTCCTGCGAGGTTGGTTCAGCTTTACTCTTGAGATAAGTGGAAAAGTGGCAACAAAGTCGTCCTGCCAGATTTATCAATTCTGATCTGACTTGGAAGGTGTCAAAAGGTTATAAGAGTTCATCTGAGTTAGGAAATCAATTTCAAGGAGCCTGAAATCTGGTCCATAATCAGAGAGGAAAGATCTGAATACCGTGGATATGCCAGTTTCTGAATCTGAGAAGGTTTAATATACATTCTAAAGTTACTGTATTTTATTATAACAATAATTTTATTAGCTTATCGGAGTAAGAAATTATACTTCTTGGCATGACTATATCATCTCCTGTTTCATATGGCAGCTTGGAGTAAGTGTTCTGGGGTGCCGCTTCAGTGAGAAGGCAGAACATGTACCAATTAAGAAAAGGAGATTTTTGTTCAGGTCACCATCTCCACCTCCTAGAACTTCTTCACCTCATCCAAATGAGACTGAAAGGTCCTTGAAGAGTCGATCTGTGGCAATTAGTCCTGCCGCTTCCAAAAATGACTTGGTAAGGGTACAAGATGACAATGAAGACTTCTCAGGTATTTCAATACTTGCAGCTGCTGCATGCAGTAACAGTTTTGGAGGAGATGATGGTCATGCTGAGGATGGTTCAAGAGTCGAAGAATCTTTTGCACTTGGTGAAGTTTTGATAAATAATGAATCATATTCTTTATCGAAGGGAGTTTCCAGAGAAGACCCGAGTTCCACTGAAACTTCAACTGAAGGAACCGGTTCCTGTATTTCTGCGGTGCCTGCAGAAGAACTCTCTGCCTGTCTGAGAACAGGAAATTCCTCTGCAAATGGTTTATCACATCGAATCAATATGAAAGATATTTCTATGAAGGATCATTCTATGGCTGTATCTAAGGATTCCTTAACCAACAAAGTTATGGAAACATTTAGAACACAGGTCTTCTCTTCTCGAGATGATCGGTCACACTGGGATTTAAATACTGCAATGGATGCATGGGGATGTCCTTTTGATTATCAAAGCAATAATGTGAAGGATGTTAGTTCTCGTGACAAGATGGAGAACTCCAGAGGTTATGAATTGCAGAGTGAACATGGTAGTACTAAATGTTATGCTGAAAACACATTTCCATCTAGTGACTCTGGAAGGATTGCACATAAAGTGCAACAACTGAACGTAGAGAGGAATAAATTGGACATATTCGCCAATGCTGATACACGTTCTTTGGGGCATTGTTTAACCTTTTGCTCTGCAGGGATTAGTGAAGGCTTATCTACAAATCAGGTTGCCAACTTGGGTCCATCTGCCGGAAATACTTTTCCCCTTAAACCTAATTATTCCTTGAGCACGTGTGTATCTGTGGGAAAATGTGATGTGGAATCCACTATGGTTTTGTCTAGTGGCTTTGCTGCTGGCACAGGCATAGTTATGGAGAAGCAGGCAGTTGTTCCTTCTGTAGCTTTATCTGGTAACCCTACCTGTGGGACAGAGGTTATCCTAAATAAATATACTGAAGATGACAAGGAAGTTTCTTATTTGAATGATGATAAGAATGCCTGTAATGATATAATCATCTTGGAGACATGTAAGCCATTGGAAACTGTGCCTCCCGATGATGAACTGGAGAACCCTGCTTATCATTATTCAGGCTCTTCTCCCATAGCTTTAGAGATGCCCATCCCTGGTTCATTGATTGGAGATCAACCTTCTTTAATTGTGACTACAAAGTCTCAAGATGATGAAGTTTCTGTGCATGATACAGCTGAAGCTGGCACCGTTGTGCATAATGATGGTGAGGAACCTGAGACAAAATCTTCAGACAAGCCTAAAGTGTTGTTACCTCTCTCATCTGTTTCTAGCACTTGGGATGCATGCAGAAGCAACTTTGGTGATGTAGTAAAGAGTTCTGATAAGATGGCCTTGGAAAAACCTTCTGAAAATAATAATGATTCCAATGCTCCTCATGGTGATTGTTGTCCTGTTAAAGCGGGCGGGCCTGAGGTGGATTATGATTCACAGTATGAAGATGGAGAAGTCAGGGAATCAATTTTTTATGCTGGGGAGGAATATGATGGGGAGGATTTAGAAGCCGAACACGTGGAATATGGATCTGACAATGCTAATAATTTGGGTCCTGAAGCTGAACATAATTTGAAGATTACACCAGAAGCCTTTTCTCTATCCTGTAAACAAAGGCAATTGAAAGGTAAAGACTCTAGAAATGAGGTCCATGCTTTTGATATAGTTGGCAACAAAGAT
Organism: Bretschneidera sinensis; assembly: GCA_023935145.1. Taxonomy (NCBI): domain Eukaryota; kingdom Viridiplantae; phylum Streptophyta; class Magnoliopsida; order Brassicales; family Akaniaceae; genus Bretschneidera; species Bretschneidera sinensis. Next base: position 14,437,648 of record CM043703.1, read on the forward strand.
ATTGAGACTTGTGCTAAAGGATATGATATAACTGATTCAAGAATGAAAATTTCAGGACAAGATCGAGGTAGTCGTAGAGATTCTCCAGTTACGGTGGTCGGCAGGATGAATATTGATGGTAATTGTATGGATGGATTGGAAGTTGAAGATGCTGAGACGAGGATGGTTGGGTCAAGAGATGTCAGGAGGGCATTGAGGTCACGTATTGATGGACGAGCATCTCGAGATGTATTTTTAAGGAAGGACAAACCGTGGTTTCAGGAAAGCAGGTCTCTTCTGAAATTTAATTTAATTTCTGTCTTTTCTTAATGAACTAGCTAATATCTGGTAATCCAATTGCTTGCTTGGTTAATCCCTTTTACACTTAAATGCAGTGATGCTGGTGATTGGAGCTCTAGATCTGAAAGGGAGTCCGGGCATGTTGAATCCTTTGGTAAGGGCAGATACATTCACCATGCTCATGGCAGAGGTAGTCACTGGATTTATTCTTCAGATAGCTGTAGGGGGCTAAAACGCCATCATTCACCTAATTATCATGGGCCAGTGTCTTTTCGTCGTTCTGTGCCAGAAAATGGTGCTATTGGCAGGCATGTAATGGATGCTCCTTCCCATGGTGTGCATCGGCGTGGGTCACCTGACGATAGGGATCAAGATTTTGGTATGCGTTTTGGTATTAGACCTGCTAGAGAGTTCAGTCCTGGTAGGCGTGTGCCTTTTGGCAGGGGCAGGGGCAGGCCCATAATTTATGGTCCACGAACTCATGGGAGAGGTTTTAGGGGAAGAAGATACCATGGGCATGGTCGTGATGATTACATTGAACCTTCTTTGAATTATCTACATCCTTCAGCCAAGAGAGAGAGAAGCTTTTCTCCCTTTGGAAGGAATGGGGATCCTTGTTTGCATCGCTCCCACACAAGATCTCCATCAAGATCTAGGACTCGCTCTCCTAATTCTGGAAATCTAGGTTTTAGGCGTCGAAGTAAATCTCCAAATTTGAGACCTGAAGTCAAAATGCAGAGAGTGAAGTCACCTCACCAGAGACCTGGCTTTTTGGCAGATCATATGGTAGGATTCAGGTCAATGACCAGGAGTCATGGTTCTCCGCCACATAATTCCAGATGGATTCGCGATAGGAAAGATGGAGTATTTCCTTTTAGGGACAAGGGTTACAATCAGCGTTCTTCAGTCTTAGACCGCAGATCACCGCGGGGATATGCCCCCCACGATGACAGGTTTGATTTGGACGATTCCCCTCGAAACTATCGATCTAGGCATCCTGGAAAATTTTCAGAAATGCGTGGAGGTCGTATGGGAGGATTTAGGTATGGAGGTAGTGATGATGATAGGGGGAAACATGGATTTAGTAGATACGGGATAATTCATCCTGCAAAACTGTATGATACGGATGGTGCTGTAAAGCAATTTCGTAATGCTGATGATGGTTTTGTGGGGGCACGTAATTCTCGTTATCAGAATTCTGCTGATTTTCAATGCAAGGGGAGTCCTAAGGATTGTGGTAGGGACACTGACAGCTGGATTGCTGATGTTCCTATAAGACTTAGAGAAGACACAGCCCCATTCATATATCCAGATGGTGAACATGACAGTAATTCAAAGTCGTCTGGAATTCCGGAAGGTGATGATGATGGCTTGGTTGAAAATAAGCCAAACAAAACGAAGCCAGTGTAATGTCTAGGACAAGACCTTCATGACCTTTGTACACAGTGCGCTCTTTTTTTTTTCTTCATTTGGTTGCAATCTGCAGGTAGACACAGCATTTAAAAATATTCTGGACCTGATGAAGTTTTCTCATTTTCACAGGGTAGATCATTTAAATCTTGCTCTTCTTTCATTGGCAGCACTTGCTGGAATTTTTGTCAATTTCTACAATGATTTTTCAAGTTCTGTTGACGGCCTAGAGTTTGGTCGAAATTTTGAATTTTATAATGTTGTTTTCTTGGCCAATTCTGGGTTGTGTAACCTCTTTTGTGGCCCTTGAAATATTATCAGATCAAAGAAAAGTCAATTTTTTTTGTAATAAACCTTGCCCGAATTGAATTGTGGCATAACTAAGGGTTCTATTTGGATCGCGCTTTAGAGAAAAAAATAAATGAAGTACTAAATACAAATTACCATGATTTACTGTCACGTTTTCTCTTTGTTGATAATCGAAGTGATGGGTATTAGCCCGCACCTTCGTGAACTTTTGATGCTTCTATCCAAACCATGATTTATGTCATATACGGACTTGAAAATGGAGGAAATTTATGTGAGATTGAATATTACATAATTAAATATAAAATATTTAAATTTAAATTTATTAATATAACATTTAATTTGATTTTCATTTCAAATCTTAAAAATGAAAAAAATTGTGATCTATTACTTAATTTGTCATATCTTTTCCGATGCAATAAGTTGTTTTGTTGGCTCTTTAGTTACTTCTATTACTACTTCAAATTTTCAATGGAATATTTAATGATAATGAATTTTCCACTGGTGTTTTGTTGAAATCCATAAATTCGTAGTGGATAGAGAGGTAGCCTACCTATATTGAATTATTAAGCATCATTTATAATTCAGAGACCGTGTTTAATGCATTTTTAAATAATTTTTTAATTATTTTTTTAAAAAATTACTTTAAAAAAAATTAAATACAATTTCAAACATCCATATAAACAGATTAATCACATTAATTATTAATTAGTATTGGTAATAAAAATACAATAATCAAATGCTAAATTAAATCATGATTGAAATAATCCATTTTGCCATTTTATCTCAGAAAACAACTAGTACAAAGTATTATTTAATCATATTTTGATAAGTGTGTGTATATATGTATAATGGATTATGTTCATATTTTGATAAATTTGTTTGGATTATAATATATATTTCGTGTTTATATGTATATTTTCTCATTTTTTTTCTTAGAAATTCTCCAAGAAAAAAAGTTATTTTCTATCAAAAATATCAATTAAAATTTAAATATGTGAGAAATATGTTTATTTTTAGTTGAATAAGATTTGTTTATACTTGTAAAAGTATTTTTTCTGCACTTTCAATATGCTTTCCAAAAGTTTGTTTAATTGATTTGTTTATCATATGTTTCATTTACTTTATATTTTTGATATGATGAAATTTGGTTATGGAGATTCTAAGACAAAGTCTATACTATAGTTGAAGTTTTGAAGAATTTGATTGATCGAACAATTTTAAAATCTAGTTTTTATTTACTTTTGTATGGGTTGTATTAAATTAATGTTGATTGAACACGAAGTAATTTATATTACTTAATTTGTAAATTATGGTATGTGAGATTTAATAAATTCTTGTATAAATTCGATTTTAAATCTAATGAATGATGAATAATTGTAATAAAATATTTTTCTTACGTAATATATTTGTATTAATTTTAAAACAAAAGAATACTAAACCAAATAATTGATCATCCAAATAAATTTGAATTGATTGATTATACCAATAATTCACGAGTTGAATTGAGATTTTACCAACACAATATAATTACATGGGATTGATTTTTTAGCCAATAAAAATATGTACTACCAATTCTGGCAGGGGTATTATCGGAATAAATCCAGAGAAACCAAGGGCCGTATAGGGAAAGAAAAAACACGATATAATAAGTGGTGAAAGATCACAGGAGTTGTGACACTTGCGTTCATTCACAGAAGGGAAGGAAGAAAGAGAGAAAAAAGAAAAGAAAAAAAGGGCGTAAAAAACCAAAAAGCCAAGCAAGGGATCGCGGTGTTTGGCGTTGGCGTATTGGAAAAGGAATGTGTGGAAGGAAATAGGAGAGAAAGAACTGTCATTTTGTTTTCGATTCTAAGGAGATAAATCACAGAGACTGAAAAAACTCTAGCTACCTAATGCGGGAAGCGGCGCCATTGGCTGCGTTTTTTTATGAGTGCCATTGACTGTATTTTTTTTTATAAGTGGCATTGGCTGCGTTTTACTGTTTCATGATCTCTGTGCGGTGATTTTGAGTTGAATAATTGGAGAAATCTGTGCAGGTAATTGAAAGCCCTAGTGTTTTTCTTCAATTCTTGTGTGTGATTATTTGTTTGTTTTCTTTGTTCGTTTTTGTTTCGATTGATAGGAGGTAATGAAGAAGGTGAAATTAGTGAGAAAGAGAGAGTAAGGAGAAAACCCTAGCGATCGTCGTCGTTTCGACTTCGTTGTGGAGAGAGTCAAGGCAGCGAGATATTGTTGAACAGGTTTCAGGAAGTGAAACGGATTGATTGATGAATCTTTTTTCTTGTTTAGATCTGTGATATAGTGTCTGTGACTCGAGGATTGGTTACTGAGGAGATTTGCTTCGATTCTTGCAATTGTCGCGTTTCGCTTATTGGAGTCGTTAATCTGTTGGTTTTTTGGTGCTTGATTGGTTTAAATGGGGTAGATATTAGTGTATTTCGTCTGCTCCCATCGGGAGAAATGCGTATTTTTACTTTGGATCTGTCTCCACTGTAGCTAACGAAGTTTGCTTCGCGGGAGTTGTTTGTGCTTTGAATCAAACCATTTTTGTTAAGTGCCATTGGCTTTGGCATATTGGAAAAGGAATGTGTGGAAGGAAATCGCAGAGAAAGAACTGTCATTTTGTGTTCGATTCTAAGGAGAGAAATCACATGGACTGAAAAAACTCTAGCTACCTGATGCGGGAAACGGCGCCATTGGCTGCTTTTTTTTAATTAGTGCCATTGGCTGCATTTTACTGTTTCGTGATCTCTGTGCGGTGATTTGTTGTTGAATCAGTGGAGAGATCTGTTCAGGTAATTGAAAGCCCTAGTGTTTTTCTTCAATTCTTGTGTGTGATTATTTGTTTGTTTGTTTTTTGTTCGTTTGCCTTTGTTTCAGTTGATAGGAGGTAATGAAGAAGGTGAAATTAGTGAGAGAGTGAGAGAAAGGAGAAAACCCTAGCTTTTGTAGTCGTTTCGACTTCATTGTGGAGAGAGTCAAGGCAGCAAGATATTGTTGAACAGATTTCAAGAAGTGAAACGGATTGATTGATGAATCTTTTTTCTTGTTTAGATCTGTGATATAGCATCTGTGACTCAGGATTGGTTACTGAGGAGACTTGCTTCGATTCTTGCAATCTTCACTTTTCACTTATTGGAGTCATTAATCTGTTGGTTTTTTGGTGCTCGATTGGTTTAAATGAAGTAGATATTAGTGTCTTTCGTCTGCTCCCATTGGAGATATGCGTGTTTTTACTTTGGATCGTCTCCACTGTAGCTAACGAAGTTTGCTTCGCCGGAGTTGTTTGTGCTTTTGAATCAAACCATTTCTGTTTAGTTCCATTGGCTTTGGCATATTGGAAAAGGATTGTGTGGAAGGAAATCGCAGAGAAAGAGCTGTCATTTTGTGTTCGATTCTAAGGAGGGAAATCACATAGACTGAAAAAACTCCAGCTACCTGATGCGGGAAACGGTGCCATTGGCTGCTTTTTTTTATAGGTACCATTGGCTGCGTTTTACTGTTTCATGATCTCTGTCCGGTGATTTGGAGTTGAATCAGTGGAGAGATCTGAGTAGGTAATTGAAAGTCCTAGTGTTTTTCTTCAATTCTTGTGTGTGATTATTTGTTTGTTTGTATTTTGTTCGTTTGTCTTTGTTTCGATTGATAGGAGGTAATGAAGAAGGTGAAATTAGTGAGAGAGAGAGAGAGAAAGGAGAAAACACTAGTGATCGTCATCGTTTCGACTTCGTTGTGGAGAGACTGAAGGCAGCGAGATATTGTTGAACAGGTTTCAAGAAGTGAAACGGATTGATTGATGAATCTTTTTTCTTGTTTAGATCTGTGATATAGCATCTGTGACTCGAGGATTGGTTACTGAGGAGACTTGCTTCGATCCTTGCAATCTTTGCTTTTCGCTTATCGGAGTCGTTAATCTGTTGGTTTTTTGGTGCTTGATTGGTTTAAATGGAGTAGATATTACTGTATTTCGTCTGTTCCCATCGGGAGAAATGTGTATTTTTACTTTGGATCGTCTCCGCTGTAGCTAACGAAGTTTGCTTCGCGGGAGTTGTTTGTGCCTTTGAATCAAACCATTTTTGTTTTCCTCTGCTGAGTGTCACTCATCATCTGTTGCCATTCAATAATTGATACACATTAGCATAAATCTTTGTGGATTCATCTTCTTGAGTACTTGATGGATCATTTGAACCTATTTGGTTCGGCTAATCTGATTAGATATTTGATTCTCCCATGTAGTTTTTGCTCTTTGTCTTTTGTCTTCTTGGCACTTGGAGGTTTTGATTGTTCTGCTTAGGTCATTAGAATCAAAAGATTGCTCGCCTTATCCATGATTTACAATGATCAGCTGGCATTTGAAGTCTTCAATGCTGGGCTTGCTCTGACCAATATCTAGAACAAGCTTCTCATGGTTTCAGGTTTGGCTAGAGTTATTTGTTTGATGTGTGAGAAATTATGATACCGGGTGTTTGTTGTTATGTTCAGTGGCACCATATTTCCTACTTGGTCGGTTTTGCTGGAATTCTATTTATATCTCTCTTCTAAGTGCCGAAGCTAAATTGCACACTGGGCTTTACATGGAAATTCTATTGTCAACTTTGGCATGTTGATATCATTGACTTGATTTATAATAGAAGGGAAATTGTTTTCAAGCAGAGCTCGGTTGCATCAATTAATGATGTAGATTAATGGTTTCTATATCTTGATTGCATTGCTTTTTAATTAACTATCATCCATTGATGCTTTACCATGAAGAACCTATCCAAATTAGAAATAAACACGGTTGTGGACAAGCTATTTATTTGAATTACACATGGTGCAAAGTTTGATGGGAGAGGGTTGCTGGCAGGTAGCTTGCTGGGGCACAGTTGTTTTGGAACTTACCAGATTTATCAATTCTGATCTGACTTGGAAGGTTTCAAAAGTTAATAGGAGTTTGTCCGGTGAGTTAGGAAATCAATTTCGAGAAGCCTGAAAGCTGGTCCATAATCAGAGAGGAAAGATCTGAATACTGTGGATATGCCAGTTTCTGAATCTGAGAAGGTTTACTATACATTCTAAAATTACTGTATTTTATTATAACAATAATTTTATTACCTTATCAGAGTAAGAAATTGTACTTCTTGGCATGATTATATCATCTCCTCTTTCATATGGCAGTTTGGAGTAAGTGTTATGGGGTGCTGCTTCAGTGAGAAGGCAGAACATGTACCAATTAAGAAAAGGAGATTTTTGTTCCAGTCACCATCTCCACCTCCTAGAACCTCTTCACCACATCCAGATGAGACTGAAAAGTCCTTGAAGAGTCGATCTGTGGCAATTAATCATGCTGCTTCCAAAAATGACTTGGGTCAGATTCTTAATACAGAAGGGCATTTTCATGAAAAGAACTTAGTGAGGGTACAAGATGACAATCAAGACTTCTTAGGTATTTCAATACTTGCAGCTGCCGCATGCAGTAAAAGTTTTGTAGGAGATGATGGTCATGCTGATGGTGGTTCAGGGTTCGAAGAATCTTTTGCGTTTGGTGAAGTTTCGATAAATAATGAATCATATTCTTTATCAAAGGAAGTTTCCAGAGAAGACCCAAGTTCCACTGAAATTTCAACTGAAGGAACTGGTTCCTGTATTTCTGTGGTGCCTGCAGAAGAACTCGCTGCCTGTCTGAGAGGAGGAAATTCCTCTGTAAATGGTCTATCACATCGAATCAATATGAAAGATATTTGTATGAAGGATCATTCTATGGCTGTATCAAAGGATTCCGTAACCAACAAAGTTATGGAAACAGTTAGAACACAGGACTTCTCTTCGCGAGATGATCGGTCACACTGGGATTTAAATACTGCAATGAATGCATGGGGATGTCCTTTTGATTATCAAAGCAGTAATGTGAAGGATGACTCCGGGGGTTATGAATTTCAAAGTGAACATGGTGGTACTAAATGTTATGCTGAAAAGGCAGTTCCATCTAGTGACTCTGGAAGGATTGCTCATAAAGTGCAACAACTGAACGTAGAGAGGAATAAATTGGACATATTCACCAATACTGACAGGACTAGTTGCTCGCAAGAGAAGTTTACTTTTTCTAAAATCGTTCCAGCTGATAGTCCTGTTGGATCTTTAGCCTGTATTTACGAGGATACACATTCTACGAGGCAGTGTTTAACCTTTTGCCCTGCAGGGATTAGTGAAGGCTTATCTACAAATCAGGTTGCCAACTTGGGTCCGTCTGCAGAAAATACTTTTTCCCTTAAACCTAATTATTCCTTGAGCACATGTGTATCTGTGGGAATATGTGATGCGGAATCCGCTATAGTTTTCTCTAGTGGCTTTGCTGCTGGTACATGCATAGTTATGGAGAAGCAGGCAGTTGTTCCTTCTGTAGCTTTATCTGGTAACCCTACCTGTGGGACTGGAGTTGTCCTAAATAAAGATACTGAAGATGATAGTGAAATTTCTGGTTTGCATGATGATAAGAATGCCTCTAACGATATCATCAGCTCGGAGACATGTAAGCCATTGGAAACTGTGCCTCCCAGTGATGAACTGGAGAACCCTGCTTATCATTATTCAGACTCTTCTCCATTAGCTTTAGAGATGCCCATCCCAGGTTCATTGGTTGGAGGTCTACCTTCTTTAATTGTGAATACAAAGACTCAAGATGAAGAAGTTTCTGTGCATCATACAGCTGAAGCTGTTACTGTTGTGTGTAATGATGGTGGGGAACCTGAGACAAAATCTTCAGACAGGCCTAAAGTGTTGTTACCTCCCTCATCTGTTTCTAGCTATCGGGATGCATGCAGAAGCAACTTTGGTGATGTAGTAAAGAGTTCTGATAAGATGGCCTTGGAAAAACCTTCTGAAATTGATTATGATTCCAATGCTTCTCATGGTGATTGTTGTCCTGTTAAAGCGGGCGGGCCTGAGGTGGATTATGATTCGCAGTATGAAGATGGAGAAGTCAGGGAATCAATTTTTCATGCTTGGGAGGAATATGATGCTGAGGGTTTAGAAGACGAACGCGTGGACTATGGATCTGACAATGCTAATAATTTGGGTCCTGAAGCTGAACATATTTTGAAGATTACAACAGAAGCCTTTTCTCAATCTGGTAAAGAAAGGGAATTGAAAGGTAAAGACTCGAGAAATGAGGTCCATTCTTGTGATATAGTTGGCAACAAAGATATTGAGACTTGTGCTAAAGGAGATGATATAACTGATTCAAGAATGAAAATTTCAGGACAAGATCGAGGTAGTCGTAGAGATTCCTCAGTTACAATGGTCGGTAGGATGAATATTGATGGTAATTGTATGGATGGATTGGAAGTTGAAGACGCTGAGGCGAGGATGGTTGGGTCAAGAGAGGTCAGGAGGGCATTGCAGTCACATACTAATGGACGAGCATCTCGAGATGTTTTTTTAAGGAAGGCAAACCCTGGTTTCAGGAAAGCAGGTCTCTTCTGAAATTTAATTTAATTTCTGTCTTTTCTTAATGAACTAGCTAATATCTGGTAATCCAATTGCTTGCTTGTCTGCTTAATCCCTTTTACTCTTAAATGCAGTGATGCTGGTGATTGGAGCTCTAGATCTGAAAGGGAGTCCGGACATGTTGAATCCTTTCGTAAGTGCAGATATGTTCAGCATGCTCATGGCAGAGGTAGTCACTGGGTTTATTCTTATGATAGCTGTAGGGGGCTAAAACACCATCATTCACCTAATTATCACGGGCCAGTGTCATTTCGTCGTCCTGTGCCAGAAAATGGTGCTTTTGGCAGGCATATAATGGATGCTCCTTCACATGGTGTGCATCGGCGTGGGTCACTGGTTGATAGGGACCAAGCTTTTTGTATGCGTTTTGGTATTAGACCTGCTAGAGAGTTCAGTCCTGGTAGGCGTGTGACTTTTGGCAGGGGCAGGCCTATAATGTATGGTCCACAAACTCATGGGAGAGGCTTTAGGGGAGGAAGATACCATGGGCCTTGTTGTGATGAGTACATTGAACCTTCTTTGAATCATTCACATCCTTCAGCCAAGAGAGAACGAAGCTTTTCTCCCTTTGGAAGAAGAGGTAATCCTTGTTTACATCGCTACCACACAAGATCTCGATCAAGATCTAGGACTCGCTCTCCTAATTCTGGTAATATGGGTTTTAGGCGTCAAAGTAAATCGCCAAATTTGAGACCTGAAGTCAAAATGCAGAGAGTGAAGTCACCTCACCAGCGACCTGGCTTTTTGGCAGATCATACTGTAGGATTCAGGTCAATGACCAGGAGTCATGGTTCTCCGCCACATAATTCCAGATGGATTGGCGATAGGAAAGATGGTGTATTTCCTTTTAGGGGCAAGGGTTACAATCAGCGTTCCTCAGTCTTATACCGCAGATCACCGCGGGGATATGCCCCTCACGATGACAGGTTTGATTTGGATGATTCCCCTCGAAACTATCGATCTAGGCATCCTGGAAGATTTTTAGAAATGCATGGAGGTCGTAGTGGAGGATTTAGGTATGGAGGTAATGATGATGATAGGGGGAAACATGGATTTAGAAGATATGGGATGATTCATCCTGTAAAACGGTATGATATGGATGGAGCTGTAAAGCAATTTCGTAATGCTGAGGATGGTTTTTTGGGGGCACGTAATTCTCGTTCTCAGAATTCTGTTGCTTTTCAAGGCAGGGGGAGTCCTAAGGATTATGGTAGGGACACTGACAGCCGGACTGGCAATGTTCCTAGATGACTTAGAGAAGACAGCCCCATTGATATATCCAGATGGTAAACATGACCGTAAATTTTAAGTCATCTGGAATTCAGGAAGGGGATGATGATGGCTTGGTTTAAAATACCTCAACCGAAGCTGGTGTTACATCTACCACAAGACTTCATGATCTTCGTACACAGTGCGCTCTTTTTTTTTCTTCATCTGGGTGCAATCTTCTGGTATGCTCAGCATTTAAAAACAGTATGGACCTGATGAAGTTTTCTCATTTTTACAGGGTAGATCATTTAAATCCTGCATTTCTTTCATTACCAGCACTTGCTGGATTTTTTGTCAATTTCTACAGTGATTTTGTAAAGTTCTGTTGAGGGCCTAGAGTTTGGTCAGAAATTTGAATTTTATAATGTTTTTTCCTGGCCAATTCCGGAAAAATTATTGGTTGCGCCGGGTGTAAATCTCGTGGAAATTTTACTGGTAATTTTTGGGAACTACATTAGTAATGGTACCTGTGTATGTCAAACATTACTAGTGAAGTTCTCAAAAATTACTGGAGCACCTGGTACAGCCAAGAATTCCTCCCAATTCTGGGTTGTGTAACCTCTTTTGTGGCCATTGAATTATTATCAGATCAATGAAAAGTCTTTTTTTTTTTTTTTGTGATAAGCCTTGCCCGAATTGAATTGTTGCTGAACTTAGGATTCTGTTTGAATGGCGCTTTAAATAAATAAGAAATGAAGTTCTAATTACAATTTACCATGATTTACTGTCATATCTTCGCTTCTTTGATAATTAAAGTCTTGCATCGTCATGAACTTATGATGCTTCTACCAAAGCCATTATTTACTGGTTAATTTACCAGAACTGTATTTGTGAATTTTCCAAAATGTTCATAATATCTTCTCCCTGATGTATTGATAATTAAAGTGATCGGTATTCTCTTTTAAGTGGCTTCCTCTACAGATTGTCTACTTTACATCATTGTTTATGTTGTTTCAGGCATACAATAATTTCTTGAGTATTTAGTATCATTGATAGAAAGAACGAAATACCAGCTGAAAGCATTAAGTTGTTTATGAGATCTTGTGAATTATAGGTGATGATAATTTCTAGCTCCTTGCTTCTTTTCCACTGCGATATGTTGATGCATAATGTATTTTCTCCCTGTTACATTTTGCGCTCATCATCACCCAAGTGCGTGAAAAAAGAATTCATCATTGAACAGTTTTAAAAAAACTATCATATTTAAAAAATTAAGATTTACAAAAAGAAGCATCAAAAGTGAAAATGTAAAATGTTGAGCCATCTTTCATTTGTGACCCTGACTGTAAGTAAATGTTCTAGGTATATGCTTCTATGTGGGGATTGGTGAGCATGCCAGATTTTTCAATTCAGATTGCAGAGATGGCAGTAAAAATGATTGTATTAAATGTGACAATTTAGTGGCTCTGTTGTTCTTACATCATTTTCTTTCAATGGTATTTTAATTTTCAACCTGTGTCATGTATTATTGTAGAGCTTTATCTGATTGACATGGATCGATGCATTGTGCAAACTGGGAGGGGACCCTTCATGGTACTTTGTTTCTGATAAATTTATCAGTCAAAACAAAAATTAACTGTGATGTGTCAATTTATTTTGGCTAAAAGTGTGATGTATCATTTCAATCAAGTTTGGTGTTTTCCCTTCTGTCTTCACGCTTTGGGGGACCAATGTGATTCTGTGCTCCAATCGATACTATGCCTTGTAGGGTAAAGAAATAAGGGAGGAACCCAAAATTACTTGAAACCTTTGACACCGCAACTTCTTGACAACTCTACTGAAAATCCATCAATGTTTTTGTCTTTATCCCACCTTAGTCTCTCGCAGCATCACTGTCGTAACCACTAGATCATATCAGTCGGTGGTGTGTAATGTGATTTATTTTTATTAGAAGATTTGCTAAGCTTTTTTACATAACACTAGCCTAAAACACGCGTGTACACACTCGTAGTATTTTATTCTTCTTTTGTTTGAAGTCGTAAATGTATTGTTCTTGGCTTGTCTTTTAAGGTTATAAAACATGGTCATGGCACGCCCATACTGTATGACCCAAAAACGAGGCTTGGAGCCCTAAAGAGGCCCAAGGCTAAGGCATGAGACTTGAAACCAATTGATCTTTTACGCCTTGTTTGGATGTACGAATGGAACCCTTGTTTGATAGTGGGTTTTTTCATGAAAACGGGAGAATTTAGAGAGATGTTTTTATTTTTACAAATCCCTTCAAGATTCAGTCTTTCCAATTCCTCTTTGTCTGGGAGTATACAGGATAAATAAATGAAAGAAAATGAGAAAATACGTAATTTTTATATAATATTTAACAGAAAGAATGATTGAATCTGAATCTTTTATATCAACGATTCAAAAAAAACCAATAAACCAGAAAGCTCAGGTCATACATACATAATATTCCTTTCACATTTAATTTGAGCTTTAATTAAATAACCCCACTTGACCAAGAAAATTGTTGGCCAGTTCCCTGTACACCTTTTCCATGCAAGAAAGTTGTTTTGTTGGCTCTTTAATTAGTTCTATTACTACTTCAAATCTTTCAATGAAATATTTAATGATCATGAATTTTCCACAATGATGTTTTTGTTTTTTTTGGTTGAAATCCATAAATTCCTAGTGGACAGAGACAGAATACCTAATTTGAATTATTAGGCATCATTTATAATTCATCAATATAAGTCAGATTAGTCAGATTAATTATTAATTAGTATTGGTAAAAAAAAATGCAATAACCAAATGCTAAATTAAATCATGATCGAAGTAATTCCTTTTGCCATTTTAGATCAGAAAACAACTTGGGAACACACTATTAGAAAGGAATAACTGATATTGTAAATTTCGCATTAGATAGTATTTCGGTTTAGTCATTTAAATTGAACGTTTCGGTTTTAGTCCCTTTTGATTTATCGTTTCGGATTTAACAATATTTTCAAATGCGTATCTGTTAAATTACATATAATTTAAAAAATTATATAATTATAAATCATAAGAAAATAATTACCATTCAAATATACAAATTAATCCAGCTCAAAATTTTGCTTTAAAATCAATTTTAGATTTTTTTTTGTATAAATCCAAATTGTTTTGGTTTATATTTCTGAAATACACCGAAATGTAAACCAAAACAAAGTATAAATACGTTTCGTTTTGTCTTTAAAACCAAATCATTTCGATGATTTCAGTCTAAACGAAATGAAATTTACTACTGTGGTTTCTAACACCCAATTCCTATGTTTAGCCAAATTTTCATGTACATGGGCAGTGATTAAAACATTAATGTTGAAGAAAAAAACTTGTCAAAAGTGGTGATTATCTATAACTAGAAACCTTATAGGTTGGGTTAATGCTAGTACCTTGGACTGCATGGCACAGTAGTATCCTAGGGTACAACACAATTTGTTTTGTGTTGTTGTCTATAACCCAGCAAACACTAAATCAACCAAGAAAGAAATGTAAAAAACAACAGATATACACACAAACACACCAAAACAGAAACAGAGAATTAAGAAACCTTCATGGTTAGAGGAAAGAGCAGGGAAAGTACCCACTTGTAACTTAGTCTTGTGGTGATGATCCTCTCTAGAAAATTATTGTGTTTTTCTCTTCTTTTTTTTCTTAAAAAAAAAAAAAGCAAAACACCAATAAATTAAGATGGTCTAGCTATAGCTAGCATAAAATTGATTAGAGATAGGGAAGAAAATAAATCCAATGTGAAAAAAATAAATCAAAGTTTCTTCATTAAGCTGGAGGATATTTGAATTAGTACAAATTAATTTATGAAAAATATAAATCTAACTATAAATAAAAGAAAAAAGAAAACAAAGTACTTTAAAAGTTATACATTTAATTAAGAGTACTAAATGTGTAAGTACTAAGAAAATTGATGGTGTAAGTACTTCTATGAAATTTGGTGTGAAAAGTGCTATATGAAAAATTGACGGTGCTATGCTCATTCTCTCCCAGCTGCATCCTATTTTAATTAAGAACCAAAGACCCATCCTTAAGCAGCATTCTAATTATTAATTATGTATTAAGATAACACACAAAAGAGTAGCTTTCACTATATTTTGTCTAATATAGAAAAAGTGTTTGTTAATCATCCAATGAAATGGTAGCTTAGGTATTTCAAGAAATCTCTTTGTAGTAATCGTAATTGACAAGACAAAAGAAAAAAGCTTACTATATAATTTTATCATGCATACGTGCACGCTTAATAAAATTAATTATATTTTTATTCATTTTGAAAGAATAAAATTAATTACATTTTTAAAAATATTCTCGACCACAACAAATGTGTACACTATGAACGAGTAAAAAATAAATTAAAATGAGAAAAAAAATCCATGATTAAGAAACATAATATTATCATTTTTAACCAGTCAAAGGCAAGTCATTTGAAAACTTAATTGACAAAGTCACCATATGATTGGTGACAACTTTCATGTTAATTACTTTTTGTGACCGACAGTGTTTCAATTTAATTATTTAAATAGAATATTTTGGTTTTAGTCTATTTTGATACGTCATTTTGAATTTGATAGTATTTTTAAATATATATTTGTTAAATTACATCTATTTCAAAAAATATATAATTATAAATATAAATCATAAAAAACAATCACCATTCAAATATATAAATTAATCATACATAAATTTTTACTTTAAAACCAATTATAATTTATTTTTTGGTATAAATCTAAATTGTGTCTTTGTCCTATTATAAAATTACATATCTTTTTATATATATATACATATATATAATAAAATAATCATCAGTCAAACATCAAATAATAAAAATAATATATCATCAGCATCATACAATTGAAGAGAAAAAGTGAAAGTTCTCAAATTACCCCCTTAATTTTTTTTAAAAATGTAAAAGAATTCGCATTGTAATATTTTGATCGAATATGATGTTTCGATCGAAACGACCAGAAAAATCCAAAATATACAGATCCAAAAAACAAAATAAAACATGAAGACATTTCGTTTTATCTTTAAAACCGAAACGTATCGATCATGAAATGGAATTTACAAATATGATTTGTTTCCCATTACTCGGTCTAAGAAAATATTTGTAAAACTAAAAGCCTAACCCAATCAAATTATCTACTCCTATGAGTTACTATTAGTAAGGTTATAAATTAACTTTGCTTCAATTGAGTGACAATTGATAGGATATATGAAAGAGCAAACCCATTTTCCAAACTTTTGGGAAATCATCCCTTTGTGGCTTGTAAGCTTAAAAATATTTTATATAATGGTCTTAAGTTTCCATGATTTTGACCACGGAACACTGGAAGACATAAATAAATTAAACAATAATTACAAGTTAATCACAATCTAGAAAATGAAGTTTTATCTTAAAGCTGCGGCATGGCATCTCAGTGATTACTTTCGAATCTTTCATTAAAAATATCTCGATTCTATTCACTTTTCAACTTTAAAAAAATTACTGATGTTGTTGATGAAATTTAAAATCTTAAAAAGCACTTGAAAATCAAATTCTAAGTTTTATAAGGAGATAACTTTTAAATCCATCGTGGTCGACAGAACCAATGCAAAAAATTAAATTAAAAAAAGTAATGTGATTAAGGTGGTTGCTCTTGTTCAAGTTCAGCCACGCATTTCTAAAGGTGACCCTTTATTAATTGTCATTACCGGTCAAGTTGGGGATTGACTATTTTGGTTGCTAGCTGGTTGGCCCCTCCTTTGATGGTAAGCGTTGCAGACTAATCCTTTATCATGCTTAACTGGTCCACAAACCACAATAACTCACAGAGGAAAAATTTTCAAGCTTATTTATCTTTTTCCAAATAAAAAAATAATTTGCAATTTTTTTTGATATTTTATTAATTTTACATTAACCAAAAAACCTAATTACTTAACATAACAAATTAATATTATGAAACGTAAAAAGTATTTTACGTGTTACATTATTAAAAAAATATTTGAGTTAACAATTAGCCTATAAACTTAATCTGATCAAAGGAATTGCAAAGTACCCAAATAAGCTTAGCTTAGTCTGATCAAAGGTTTATAGACTAGCTTCTTCCCCCAACTGTTATTTTTGAGTCGCTCTTATAAAAGCTTTGGTTCGATTTTCTTTCCTATTAATATATTAAAATATTCTAATTAAAAGAAAAAATAATATATATAGGTGCAGGTAAAAAATGGGCAGGTCAAGTTGGGTACGGGTTAGGTTTTACGAGTAGTGGATCAATATGTATGGGTTAAAAATATCAGTTTCTTAACGGGTCTTATTTTCATGTCTATACTCGTGTTTTAACGGGCGGTTAACGGATCAAACACGGGTATTGACAAAAATTCTCATATTTGAATGAAAAAATGAAGATTTGGGCCAAATATGAATCAAAACTTACAAGTAGCGAGTTAACAAGTACATGCTAGAAATTTTCGTTTCCTAACGAATCTTATTTTGTATGTCTATACTCGTATTTTAACGAATTGATAACGAATAAAAAATAAGTACCGATTAAAAGTTCCAATTTTATATATATATATATATATATATATATATAGAGAGAGAGAGAGAGAGAGAGAGAGAGAGGACAGGAACAAGAAATTTGTACAAATGAAGCACTATAGCTTCCGTCTCAGGATTTAGATCATTCAACATGCGCACTAGTACATGTATAGACCCAATTTAGGGTTCATACTTTCACATGAACACTGCCCACCACTTTGTCTCTTTCCTTAACGTACCTTTCTTGCTTTTTGTTTTTCGGTTTAGTTGCTGGCCGTACTTTTGTTCGTTTGTATCACTTTCCCTTGATCATTGTTAATTTTAGGGACATTCCATATTCTTTTTTTTCTCCCTTTAATTTTCGGGTGACAAAAACAAAAAATAAACAAGGAGTGATAATACATAATGTAAACTTAATTTCTATCTCCACCAGAAAAAACTTAATTTCTATGAGTTTATTAGTTTCATGTAATCGATACTTGATTAAATCACACTTAAATCATTAAAATTTAAAGTTTAATTTAAAATCTTTAAGTTTTAGTAATTTAAATTGAATTTAAAAAAAAAACCCAAACAAAACCTACGTGTAATAACATTTTTTTAATTATTTTATTTTTCTTTAAAACATATATATATATATATATATATATATATATAGTCATTCCCGAAAATGATAGTAAAAGTGATACAAAACTAGGGTTAATTAGCAAGAAATATATATGTACTCATATCCGAAAATGATAGTACAAATGACCCGGATTGCTTTGATTTAGTGGTTACATTTGGATTTTCATATAAAATATTCGGGTTTAATCTTTCTTTCCGTCAAAATAATATTACAAGAATGAGTCATATCAAACCCTCTTAAAATAAAATAATAAAAAAACACCCTTCTTTCTTACTTATTTTCTTTGGTGTATATATATATATAGGAAATTAACAGGAAAGATCATGCATGCCTCCAAAAGCTTGCAGATTAACATGGGAAATCAGACAAGCCTTCCATGATTCTTTTATCATAAACCCTTTTAAAATTATACTATTCTTTTCTATTATATATCCACATTTGATATAGCACATTATTTTTATTTTTTATTAAAAAAACTAATTAACCAATTACAAGGCCATGATCAAATTAATGCCCAAATCATCTAGCTCTTTGACATTACATTGAATTTCCAATTTTGATGACCATGGTGATCGATTAGATTGTCATGCTAATGTATAGTTTTCATATATCATTGGTGTCAACGTTGCACTATTTTGGGTAATTAATTAATGAATATGCCAACATTTTTTTAATTGGGGTGAAGGACTTTTAATCCTACTCTTGAGTAAGGTTTTTGATGCCTCTTTACACTACACCTTAGACAAGGTTCGTGGATATGTCAACATAAAAAGCAAGAGAAAGGTTGAAAGGGATCATGCATATGCAACAAGTGATGTTGAATAATGTTTAATGTCATTTTCTTTTCTCTTTTGTCATCACTTAGGGTTTTATCCGATTCAAATTTCCTTCCAAAGGGTGATTCAAATTTGACTTAATTTTAGCTTTCCCACTTCCAATCATATGAGTAATGCTCATTATATTTTAAGCTTAAATGGAGTAATTAAGCATATTTTGGTACTGTTGTACGTAGTTTTGGCTCAAAGCTATCAAAATGATATTTTTCTGAAACAGTTTTCGTTAAAACATTCATAGTTGGTTAAACATCTGTAAAAGAATTATTTTATCACAAATTCAGATTTTTAAAAACTTTATTTAAATTTTTAATTCTTTTCACAAACTAACTTTAAAGGTTTTTGACCTTGTTATCAAAGTAAAATACAGTGAAAAATATTTGCATTTCTTGAACCTGAAATTCTACGATGATTTGATTTTCTTCTTGATCCAATCTTTTTAAGTTTCGCTAGTGGTCGTGTGTGAGATCAAAACACATTATTATCACAACTCAAAAACCTTACTCTTATTTAAAAGAGAGTAAGATGTGTGGATTTTCTCCCTCTAATCAAGCCATCTTATATCTGTATTTTTCTGTACTTTTTTCAGACAGAAAAACTGTCTTATAACGATTGATTTTTCTATCCAAGTTATAAGAAACCTCTTGATTGATAAGGTGCCTTCTAATATAGAGTTAGTTTCATGTAGTTGCTTTAAATGTAGGGTGGGTCAAGCTACCATCATGGGCACCCGATAATGCGCAGTCTGACCCGACCCAATAATTAATATATGCCTAACCATGACAAATATTTATAACAACTTAAGATTAATATATGAAATTAGAAAAACATGTAGCTAGCATTTTTATTAAAGATGTAGATAAATTCAATTTCCAAAGATAAACTACTAATATGGGACAGTTTTTGGATTAAGATTGAGAAATCAAATCCATTCTTTCATTTTCATTTGCATTTTTAAAGAATTAGGGCATGAGCTCCTTTTTGTCTCTTAACTGCCTCTAATTCTGTAATACTTTGATCCTCTTAACAAATTGATCAAGACCCTCAATTGGTCCGATAGGTCCTCTTAACAAATTGATCAAGAACCTCAATTGGTCTGATGGGTGCATGTGACATTCTTAGAGAAAAAAGTATCAAATTAGATCTTGACAGTCCATTCATGAACAAAAATGGTTGAAGATTTTGATGTTGGTATGAACGGCATGAAAACAAAAAAAAAAAAACAAAAAATCTTTATTTTACTCATATTACGGTGGCCCACCAGAAAGAAAAAATTTCTATGTGGGCTGCCTTTATTTTGAAGAACATTTTGTGCTATAATGCTTCATCTCTCCCACAAAAGTTGGAATAAAAAGTAAACCAATCATGATAAATTTAGTGATGAAAGCATGGAAATTTTTACACATCAAGTCATAGCCAGAGGTTAAACTAGTGGACCCCATGATTGAAATTAATAACTAATAATTCTGCCAATTATTCTTGGTGTTGCCAATGAAGGGTAGCATGGTAATTCATTCAGCCACCATTTCATTATTATTATTTTTGAAAAAACAAGGTTAAGCAAAATTATTCAACCACAATTAAATGGCCAATGTTGTATTTGTTCAGTAATAGTTTTGATTTATATTTTTTAAAATAATTTTAGTAAAATAATAATAAAGTTAAAATCTATTTTATATTTAGTACAATAAATTTTTTAATATAAATTCAGTTTTTAATTAATTTTTTATTTAACTTTTAATTTTTTTAATATTATTTTTAAAATATATATTTGATCTAATTTTTGTTTATAAAAAATATGTATAAATCATTTCAAAAGACCATAACGTCCTCTTTTCCCCTTTTGTATTTATTTTCTCTCTATATTTTCTTCTGTTTTTTTAGAGCTGATCTATATAATTGAATATTAACTAGCTAGTTTGAAATTGGATAGAAAGTATTAATTCTTTACACGTTTAATGTTGAATTTAATTCAATTTAAATCATTTTAAAGTAAAAACTTAGATTAAATTCACCATCAAACACGGTCACAATCCTTATTATATCAACAAAAAAAAAACTCGCATGAAAAAATTGTAATATTACTTGTAATTCCAGCAGTCCAAGATGAAGGTACCTAACATGAAGATACCACATTTTCATCGAAATGGAAGTGTTTTTCAATGGTATACAAAGTGGCCTGTCTAAATTTTTTTGTTTGTATTTTTCAATTTTAATTAAATGAGGTTTATGACCTAGCTAGGTAGCTAGGTAGCTATGGCAGCTAGGTAGGTAGGGTCATGGTCATGTAGGTGGATAGAATTGGACCCTACATTTATAAGATAAACTACTCATATCATAGACAAATGCCCCCTTAGAAATTAGTACTACAGAAATTGACCACGTCGGCTATTTATCCTTCACTTTCCTTAAAATTGAAAACAAAATGAGAAAGAATTTCAAAACCCTTTGAATCAATTCCTTTGAAAATGTGGCAATTATATCAACACCAATGCCAATACCAAACTCAGACATGGCTTTTGGGTCAAGCTTACATCTAGTTGTCAGCAGTTGTGACTAATTTGATTGTAATCAGTTTTTTATTTTTAAATTTATAATTTAATTTGAAAGCGTCAAAATCATATACTTATTAACTAATCTTAAAAATTAAAATTTGATTTTTATTTAAAATATATTAAATTTAATACCATTAAAAAAAGTGTTTAGGCCAAATGGGACCATAATCTCTTTAAACCTCAAAATAAGTAATAAATCCGTTCACGAGAGTCAAAGGTTTGAATATGTGGTTACCATTTGAATTATGTTCGATTCACAATTTGTCATTATTAGCCTTGATTAAGTCTTATTGCAATTTGAATATGATTATCTTATATTACGTTTAGTTGTTTGGAATTAGAATTGAGATAAAATCATAATATTTTCAATTATTTTTATATTGAAAAAAATTATGATTCCACCTCAATTTCAATTTAAAATAACCAAACGTAACGTTAATTACAAAAAAAGAATATAGAACCTTACAAATTAAGCACAAATAGTATTGTAGTAAGATGGGAACGAATTACGAATTTAAATTAAAGTTGATCTCAATTTCAAAAAACAAAACCAAATTAAAAATTTTATTTTTTTTACTTAATAGTTATTTTCATATCTTTTATTTAAAAGATTTAAATTCATCACTCTTCCTCTCTGTAAAAAAAAAAAATTCAATTCATAAATAAGACATATTATTATGAAAGAATCTACTCTTACTTTATGATTAATCAAGTAGTTGATAAATTGGGGTGATGTTAAATCCACGGGAGATAAGTCTATTTTTATGATAAATTTAACATTAAAAAAAAATATTCGATATCAAATATTTTTTATAAAAGTAATTTACCATAAAAGTAGACTTATCTCCAATGGATTTAACACCACTCATAAACTCCTATATTTGTGTTTTTAGCTCCAAGTCCAAGGCTTTAAACTAAATTAGGCTTTAATGTTAAGGGCAACGTAAATAAAAAAAAAAAAAAAACCTAAAATATGAGCCATTTTTTGTTAGATTAAACATAAAATATTAGTTTTAGACTTGTTTAAAATTTTATTAGTAAATTTAATAAGGTTTATTGATAACATTAATTTTTTTATCTCACGTTTATATTAATATTATTTATGAAATTTTTCAAACTTATCAATTTAGTTTCCAACACATTTAAAACAAAGAATTTTTTAGTTGCCCTCTCCAAAGATACGCACCTTTTAAATATTAATTTTTTTTATTTAATACATTATTATAAAAAATATATATAATATAAAAATTTATTTTATTTTAGTTTTTTTCTTTTTTTCTTCGTATACCATTTTCCCGTTTGGTCGAATTATGTATCCCATGGTACAGATACTGTACTAGATAACAACTTCCCCAAATATGGACCCTACAGACTCCTACTTCATCTCCCACCTCATTGGTCCAATATTATCTCTTTGACTGTGAAAAAAGCTGCCACACAAAACCTGTGTTATTTGTGCTGCAGCTCTAATTATAAGCCCACATATATAGATTATAGACTACTACTGTTACATGGACCAGTCTACTACATGACATGACCCCATATCTATATATATAAAATATATAGTTACAAGTTTCAAAATACACCCAAAGCTGAAAATGAACTCTGTTCCAAATGGGCACGCAGACCTTCACAGAGTCATCTTTTTTACCCCGTGAAACCCCTTTTTTTTTCTTTTTCTTTTTTATGGGTGTCATACAAACTTCACCTACAAACAGAGATAAGGTTGTCCGTACAGTTTACTTTTTGGGTCAGTTAAAAACAAGATGTAAATAAAAGGGTGTAATTATAAATAAATCGTAATATGTATATATACACACACATTTTAACGGCGTTAAAGGCAAGGGAGTAATAGAAAATATATATATAAGACGTCCACTGAACTGTAGGGGTGTTAAGGTGGGCAGTGGGTTCTAGTGTGTACCTTTTAGTAGTGGCAGAGAGAAAGTGCAAGCAGATGAAGCACGACAGTGGTGACGTCAGGTATGGAGTAAGGAGGGTGTAGGCCTGTAGGGTAAATGAGAGAGAAGAGAAATTTGGCAGGCGGCGGAGAAAGCTTCGTTCCAGGACCACCTTCTTTTAAAGGACAAAAAATTAAAGCTTTTATGTTTTTGTTGTTGCTGAGGATTTTGCGTATCCACAACAAGTTTGCAGCGTATTGTTTACAGTTCACATTATACGGTGATGGTCTTACCCGATTCTGTAAGATGTTAATAATTATTAAAAAATTAAAATTATTATTTAATTTTTTATAATTATTAATAAACTTTTCATTATGTGATAACTTTCACAAAACTATATCAATAATATCATCACTTTATACCACATGTAAATTGTAATTTTTTTTCCCTCAGAATTTTATAAATTGGGAGTAATTGTAATTTTAATTTTTTTAGTTTTATGAAAATGAAAGTAAAATTGATGAAAACAACTTCCTTTAAAATTTATTAAAAAAAAGAGTTTAGAGGGTCAATTTAAAGAGTATTTTTTGACATAAATTTTATGAAAACGGCTTGTTTTCATGATGTTTCAAGTTATTTTGGTTTTTCTTTTCTAATCAATAATGAAAAGCAATAAAAAGATTAATTATGTGTTACAAATATTTGAGAATAAATTTCATTTTCGAATATTATTTTCATTTTTCTTTCTCAAATGGATTTGAGGTTCATGAAAGTTTAAGACTCAATTCAATTTTGATTGGGACAAGAATTAATAGTTTCTTAATGTCTTTTTTTTTTTACCATTTTCATATTTATTTCAACTAGGGTAAGCAATGTCAAGCAGAATTATATGTGAAAGACATTCAACAAAATTGATAAAATTGAAAGAGGTAAAAAAAAAAAAATAGAAACTGCAAAAATGCCAAAAAAAAGGAGAGTTAAAAACCTCATTTTCATTTTATTTTTTTTGGTTTTAACCAAAAACCAATTAATTTGGTGATAGGCTCATATTAAGGATGGTGACAGCCTTTAGGTGCATGTGCGCGTGGGAGGGGCATATTTTCATCGTCATTATTAATTATTTATAAATTTATAAATGAAAAAGAAAAGAACAGAACTGGTCCCATGAGAGAGGGAGAGGGAGAGGGAGAGGGATGGATGAATGGATTGGTGGAGTACTTTAATGGAGCAATTAATTAAAATTAGATGGTGAAATATTGGACCACCTCATCTTTTCTTCTACACAGTCCCTTGTTTTGGGAACAATTTTAGCACATCACCCAACTGATCAGGCGCATCTTTTTTCTCTCTCTCTCTCTCCTTCTCTCTCACACACACAATCTCAAAAGTAACAAAGAAAACTCATACGGACAAAACCAAAAGGCCCACACGACAAAAACCAAACCCCCTCTTCTCACTGAAAAAGCCTGGCTACAACTCCTACTTATTCTTGGGATTCCTGCCCTTACAAAGATCTCTATATATCCCCTCTTGCTTTTTCTATTTTCTTTCTTTTAAAATTAATTACTATAATATATATAATATCTTCTTTAATTGGTTTCTCTAGTGTGGGATTGATTGATTACTGTGGGTAAAGGTAAGGTTAAACAAAAAAGGAGTATTAAAATAAGCAGAGAAGCAGGTCATGTGGCGGCTTGTAGTTCGTGTACCAGGCAAAGGACTATCATTAATTACTTTCTGTTCCTGTTCCCAGTTTAGTGCTTTGGGAAGCAGGGGAATTTTACTTTTTTTTTTTCAATGAAGTACGTAGTATTTTTTTAATAGTACTAAATTACAAGTTTTTTTAATTATTTTCTCTCATAATTAACATCATTTTTATTTTTATTTTTTTGGGGTTTGAAATAATTAAGGGGGTGGGGAGGGAAGGGATTACTTTAATTTCTTATACTAGGAAGTCTATTTTGGATTTATTTATATCACATAATGCATTGACCCACTTGAGAGAGAGAGAGAGAGAGGTAAATGTGAAATAATGATCATGGCTATATAAGAGGGTCATCATCACCGATATCTGATCTTCTATTTGTTACTGGAGTCTAGGAGATATAAGTTGATCTTTCTTTCCTGTGTTGGTTTTTCATGGCATACTATGTTGGCTTATTAAGAGAACAAGTCTAAAGAGAAGAAAAAAAAAATAAAGAGAAAGGAGAGAACAATTTGGCTCCTCTACATTCATCATCCGTAGCACCTAAAATTCATCTTCTTGCTCTTCTCTACCACCAACTAAGCAAACTCCACTCAGTTTATTCTTCTTCTATAATTGGTAAGGACTCCTTTTCCTCTTTCTTGGAATAACTTTGCTTATTAATATATAAGATACAAAACCAAAGCTCATCTCTTTACTATTTGTATGATCAAGACGGGTGATTATATTTGTTGGGTCTCATTAATTTTGTTTTTCTGATCTTGCTTTATGGTATTTTAACTCTGCTTTAATGATGGTATTTTGGTTCTTTTCTTGTAAGAATGGATCTTAATGAAATCATCAAATTACAGTTGCAGAACCAGCAGCCTAAACTTTTTAATACTTGAAAAAGTTGAAGCCAGTGGAAAAGAAGAGAAGTTCTTCTACCTAAGCATACGAAGAGAGAAGCAAAAGGAGGGAAATTTAGTTTTAATCCAGGAACATGGTTTCATCAAGTGGCTTTGTTTACTCAGATGCTTCATCAAGTAATCCAGTGATCCAGACCCATCTGGTGAATCAGATCCAAGGGTTTGAATCAAACCCAGCAGAGATCTTCAACTTGACCTCAGGTATGGAGGTGATTGGGTTCTCAAAGAATCTTCATCATCAACAAAGTGACAGCACAAACTCTGCTGCTATGTGGAGAACTTTCTTCAACAAGCCTGCAACTGATCCTTCTTCTTCTTCAAAAGCACCGATCAATATTGATCAGTCAACAAGTGATTTCTATCACGAGTTAATCAACAAACAACCTGATTTCACAACTGGGGTTTCTGAGACAAGTAGTGATCATCAGAATCTACTAGTTGGAGCTGATCATCGTCATCATCACTCATCTCCTTGGCAAGAGAACAGGATGCTTGTTGATGATTCTTCTTTGAGGTGTGTTTTCCCTTGTGAAGGAAATGAAAGGCCAAGTCAAGGCCTTTCTCTCTGTCTTTCTTCAAACAATCCTACTAGTATTGGTTTGCAGTCTTTTGAACTGAGACAGACCAATCATGATCAAGGAGATGATCATATGAGGTTTATTGGGTCAAATTCAAGAGATGGGTATTTTGGGAAATCTGCAAATATTCAACAACAACAAATGAATATTCATCATCAAGGCCAGTTTCTGCTTAGGAACTCAAAGTATCTGGGTCCTGTTCAGGAGCTTTTGAATGAGTTTTGCTGTCTTGGGACTAAGCAAACTGATGCACCAAAGGTAAAGCCTCAAAAGGGCAAACAGTGGGATGATGAGAGTGCAAGCAGTTCCTCGTCAAGAAAACAACCCCTTCACTCCCTTGAATTAATGGAATTGCAGAAAATAAAAACAAAGCTGCTCTCAATGCTTGAAGAGGTATGTATGTCTGTACTCTATAATATGCTTAAAAGATCCTACCTTTTTCCTCTCTTTTGAACGAAGGTGTTTTTTTTTAAAAGATTAAAAAAAAAGAACTGTTTTTAATCAATATCCAAATTTGTGAAAATAAAGAATTGAACTTTTCTTATTTGGTGGTTGATTGATTAGAGGGGGTGTCCAATATTGTCTCTTTGAACTAATTTAGCGACTTGGGGGCCAATCTCTATTAATGGCCACTTTGTGACAATTATTGCTTTTCATTTATATTCACAAAGTTCTATTCCTTTTCTTTTCATGGCAATCTTATCTTTCATCTCATACTATGTGTAAAAAAAATAAACTGTTTTTAATTTGTGGGTGTGTTTAATTTAGGTGGATAGAAGATACAGGCACTATTGTGATCAAATGAAAGCTGTAGTATCCTCCTTTGAGGCAGTGGCCGGTTCCGGGGCGGCGACGGTTTACTCAGCTTTAGCATCTAAAGCAATGTCAAGGCACTTTAGATGCTTGAGAGATGGAATTGTGAATCAAATTCAGACTACAAAGAAGGCAATGGGAGAGAAAGACCCAGTTGCACCGGGGACGACAAGAGGCGAAACCCCAAGGCTAAAGATGCTTGATCAAGTTTTGAGGCAACAAAGAGCTTATCAACAGATGAACATGATGGAAAGTCATCCATGGAGACCACAAAGAGGATTACCAGAGAGATCTGTCTCTATTCTTCGAGCTTGGTTGTTTGAGCATTTTCTTCACCCGTAAGTATATAGAAATAGTATCTCTCTTTTTCTTACTCGTGTTAAGTTTTGATATATATGAGCATCACTTAATTCACCCAAAAGCTTAATAAAATTGGATTATGGATCAATTCTTATATAAAGCCTCCTCTTATTATTTTTCTTTCTGACGTGGGAGTAAGCTACAAAGTGGATTTAGTGAGAGAATCAATGTCCTCTCCAAATTAACAAAAGAGAACAGTTGCTTGCAGATGTTCTATAGTACTGACTGAAAGGTTTCTTATATGTATAGAAAAGAGAGTAATACTATCAATCATTTTGCTTGCAAAAACAAAGCAATCTTTTGTTAGTTTCTACCCACCATCTTATTCAGATTCCATTGTTTCATTTTTTTGTCATATTATTTTCAATCATTTAGCTTATTTTTTTCCTTCATATTGCTAATTGGTGTCCTCTCTCTCTGTTATTTTTTGTGTGAATTTGATTCTGCGTAGCGCATATAGGACCCATCCCTCTTTCTTCTCTCTCTCTCTCTCCTCTCTCTTCACACACACACAAACTACTAAAAGTTAGATATCTATGTCTTTACAGTACCCTCAATATTAACACAGTATTTTCATGGATGAAAAAAAAAACATTTTGCAGGTACCCAAGTGATGTTGATAAACATATCTTAGCCCGCCAAACAGGTCTCTCAAGAAGCCAGGCACGTCTACATCTCTTTCTCTATAATGTTTTATTTTAATTTTTTAATCTCCCCATGAATTAATTTATAATATCAATGAAGCATATCTTCTTAGGAACCATATTTTAAATTAATTAATTCAATCATATGTCATAGTATTGGCAATATATATTAATATAATGTATGATACCATTTTGTTGTTACATGTGAATTTTGATCAATAGGTATCCAATTGGTTCATTAATGCAAGAGTGAGGCTATGGAAACCAATGGTTGAAGAAATGTATTTAGAAGAAACAAAGGAGGAAGACAACAACAACAATAATAAGGCCTCCTCAGATGGGATTAGCACTGATCTTGACGACAACAGCCGGCCGCCTAATCAGATTAATCTTCTCTGCACTACTGAGCAGAAACCCACGCCAGATCAACTCGTTCGAATTGAATCAGAATGTCTCTCTTCCATTATCAATAATAACCCAGCTGAAAAGAATATTGACCCTAAAACCGCTAAAAATACCCTCCAAAACCACTACATGAATAATCATCATCATCAACAACAACAAAGTTTTGGAGCATTTGGTGCAATGGAATTGGACTTCTCGTCTTACAATCACCATGCAGCGGGTGGGGTTTCTTATGCTAATGAGCATGATCAGAGTGTTAATCATCATCATCAGAATTTCAATGGTGGCGGCGTATCATTGACGTTAGGGTTGCAGCAGCATGGTGGGAGTGGAGTGAGTTTAGGGTTTTCGCCTGCGTCGCAGAGTTCGTTGTTTTACCCTAGAGATCACATTGAGGATTGCCAACAGGTTCAATACTCATTTTTAGATGGTGAAGGACAGAATTTGCCTTACAGGAATTTGATGGGGGCACAGTTGCTTCACGACTTGGCTGGATAGAAGAACAATTTAAGGAGCTTGATCATGATCAGATGGTTGTTAATTGTCGGATTTCTTGTCAAGAATGGTGATGGTAGATAATTAAAAAGTTTTAGGTAAAGGTAAAAATACTGCATACATATATAATTATACATAAAAGCCATACTTGGTTAGATATTTATACTATGGGCATTTTGTTCCATGGTTGGTAGTTTTGTATCCTTTCTTTCAATTGGAAGAACATGTTTATTTACTGTTCGGCTAATTTGGAGTTGTAAGTGATTGATGCAAGATTATACAGATATATTTCTTGCCTCTTATGGATGGAATCTGTTTCTCAAATATTTAATCCTATTACCTCTTATTACTATACATATAAGTAGGTAGGGCTCTATGTCTCTTTCGAGAACTTCTTTCATATTCTTGGTGCAAGGGAAATTTGTATATCGAGAGCAATTAGAACTGTTGATGAGGTGAGATTAGAGAGAATTTATTGCATTCTTTGTCCCCATCAATAGTTCTAATTATTCTTAGTGTAAGAAAATCTCCTACATCACACCGAGAATACCTAAGAATTCTTCCTTCTTTTTTAATTCTCTCTTTGATTGAATAGTTTGTGGTTCTTGTGTGAATTTAGGTTACAATTTTCTTTGGCCTCATCTAGATATTTTTCTTTTCTCTATAAAGACAAATTAAATTAGCAACACAATTGGGTACGTTGGGTCCTTAGTTTTGGAGATTAAGACAATTCCCATTAAAATTATAGAATATCATGTATCACTTCATTTGTTGTGGTCCCTAATATCTCATCTTCATGAAGGTGATATTTCATGCCAATATAAGAATTGCCTTCTTTTTGATTTGTCAACTTTGGCATAGTTTATGCTTTACTGCTTTTCCCCTTGGAAAGGTGCCTTTATTAACTTCCTCTTTAGATGGTGTGAAAAGGGCTTTAGTTTTTCTCCTAGGGTTAATTAAATATTTTTTGTTTCTTTAATTAAGATAAGAGATGTAATTTTTTGCAAAGTTAAAGGAAAAATTAATGGACCCTTAAATTCTCAGAAGCTTAATTGTTGACGAGGATGGTTTATTGTGGTGTATTTTTGTTTTTTTTTTTGTTTGTTTTATGTGGTGTGTTGAATTGCCTATATATGTAAAATGTGCATTGAAGTATTTGGAAACAATTTTAATCAAAGAAAATGCATGAAAGAATCATGCTTCTAAATTCCAATAAAAAGTATATATACCCATTTATATGATCCCTTGATCTTGCATGATCAAAGTGGGAAAAGGAATCTACTAGAAGTATGGGAGATTAACAAGGAATTAGATGCATTAAATCATATACAAGCATGGCATAAATGCTTGTTATGCTTCAAGGGAAAGTTAAATCAAGGAAAACGGGAGGTTCATTTCCTTAAATTCATGAGTAAATGCAAATTTATTATTAACATTGCGAAAATGAAATGTTATAATGTGATAATCATTTTGATAAATTTGAAAAGTGTGCCTAACTAGCCTATCCCTTTAAAGGTGACATCCTAAAAAAGCCTCATGCTTCTTATAATTGTTAAGGAAACAGAGTGTGTAAGGACATTATATATAAGTTAGGCTATCTAAAGAAATGTGTTAGAATATATAAAATGTTCTAATATTATTTATGGGTTTTCATTAGTTTGTAAGGCTTTGTATTTATAAAACGGATTGGATTGGGTTCCTGAGATGGATTTTGTAGGTCTGACATTCACTTGATCTCGTTGGTAGACTACATACACCTAGTGGTGTGGGTTTGACAAACCTAATGGGCTATGATGGGCAGCTTATTAAGAAATATGAGTTTGGTCTCCTATCCTCTCTTAACCTATGTGAGTTTTCTCCATTATAAAGTTGTCGTACAGAGATAGTAAAGAGAGGAAGAACCCTAGCTAGACGATCTTGCACGCATCGGTGTATTAAAAGGTCTTTATCTCCTTGGGCGATAAATCAGGCATATTTTATTTCAGACAGTTTAATAAGTTTAAAATATAAGAGAAAGTTAGCAAGTAGTGGTCAAACCATTGACTCCTAGGCCCTTGTAATTTTAGTCCAGTGCGAGTGGACTAAAATGCTTTTATTAAACTTATTTTCATTTAATATATCTTATACTGCATTAGAATAAGTTAATGATTAAAAAAAGTATAATAATAATTATTTTTAATTTAAAAGTACTAACGTTCAAATTAATAATAATTATGTAATAAACTAAAAAAAAATATAAACTCTCTTAAGTTTTGTTTTAAGCCTTCGGTTTGAAATAATTTTAAGGGTTGAAGTGGATAGTTGCCACCAATGTGGTTTATTCGTTAAATTTTTAAGATTATTTTATACCGTTTGAGACTTGATTAATATATTCAATCGTCTGTCCAAAGGGAGTTATTGCGTGTGTTAATAATTGAAACATGAAATTGTTGTTTGAGTGCATATTAGTCTAAAATGTCTTATCAACCCAAAGGTGTTAGGTATTTCGAAATTTGGTATGCATTCGGTTGTTAGTTTCTTATAGGAAATCTTAAATGTGTATCACATTCTCTGCCCAATGGAGAGTTTGTAATGATACACTTGGGATCTTGTTGTTTTACTACCCAAATTCATTATCATGATTGCCTTATATTTTTCCCCCGATTAAATTTCATTTGCTGCTAGCAATGGTAATGCCATAATTAAGATCCCCATTAGATCAAATTATAAGAAATGGAAACAAGATATCGAGTTTGCTATGGAATTGTGTACAGTGGTGATATGTTTTTTTTGGCATATTGATATTAGGGCTATGCTTGTTGATCCTTTAACCAAGGGCTCTGGGCCTTCAAATTTTGTCAAACATGTAGACAACATGAGTTTCTTTTGATGTATTTTATTAATGAGAGTATGACTTTTATATTGAGACTTTTATGTCAATTTATATATTGTTTCTTTTGGACATCATTATTGTTTTCTTTGATTGATATCATACTATGAATATTTTGTGCACATTTTATATATGACATGTCATGATGTATTAAAATTCTAAGACTTGGTATTGTCTTAAGCATGAATTTTATGCCATTATTGAGTATGTCTCGTAATACCATGTTGCAAACTTGAGTCTTATTGACTGAGACATACTGGCTTTTAGGTGAAGCCGTGGGGTTACTCAAGCTTCTAGGTGAAGCTATAGGTTTTTTTTAGCTTCTAGGTGAAGCTGGTTAATAAAAGAACCTGTGATTTCTCTAGCTTATGAATGAAGCATGTAATAGAGAAATCGAGAACCCCATAGGGTTTTCTCTAGCTTCTGGGTGAAGCAGGTAATAAAGAAACCCTGGATTTCTCTAGCTTCTTGGTGAAGCAGGAAAGAAAAAAAATCAATGACCGACAATGGAATGGCTTTTTGAGATCACATGTTGGTGTTATTTCATTGTTATACTCCCATATCTGGATCTAAGTCGGTGAAGTTATTAGTGTTTGTGATTATGGATTGGTGTTATATCAATTGAGATATAATGGCTGCCATGGTCCTCTGTTAATGACTTTATTAAACTGGATCATGTTTAGGTGTTATCTTTGGAACTTGTTTTTCAAAAAATTGTGGCCACATATTTAAAATCAATAATTCAATTTGAGAGTCATTTTCTAAAATATTTTTTAAGACATATAAAAAATTACAACTAATGTTTACCTAAGTGGGAGAATATTAGAATATATAAAATGTTCTAATATTATTAATGGGCTTCCATTAGTTTATAGGGTTTTATATTTATAAAACGAACTGGACTGGATTCCTGAGATGGATTTTGTGGGCCTGACATCCACTTGATCTCGTGGGTGGACCAAATACACCTAATGGTTTTATAAGTGATTGGGTAGTGGTGTAGGCTTGACAAATCTAATGGGCTATGATGGGTGACCTATTGAGTTTATTATAAATATGAGCTAGGTCCCCTCTCCTCTCTTACAGAGAGAGTAAGAACCCTAGCTAGACGATTTTGTACACATTAGTGTGTTGAGATCCATGTGGTGTTACCGAAATAACAATATGTCGCAAATATTATGTATGTGATATTAAATAAATCAAAATTAATATTATAATGCATGTAATAAATCCTTAAAATTATTAACAAAATATTCATCAAACATTTCTTTATTATTATGAGAGGTAAAGGTTAGGGTTTAAAATTGAAATTGGACCCGCTACCTATGAGGGGTCAGAGGCTTTCGTGAAGCTTCAGCTTGCTAGGATCGACACGCTGCTTGTGAAGGGTCGACCTGCAACTTTTTGTTCTTAACATATAAAAAACTACTGCCTACGCTAGTCGACTCAGGGTTTGAGAGGGGTTGACTTGGGTTTATTCCCGTGTTCCAATGCAAGCGCAACATCAGCTCGGTGCCTACGATGGTGCCCGAAATTGAGTCTAATATGCCAGGTGATAATATTGATACAAAATTGATGACAGGGAACATGAATAAAACAATTTGAAGTCATCATATATAGTAAAATGAAGTTTACATAATAGTCTTTTCTCTACATTACTGCACAATGTCTTCACCGACATTTCAAGTATGCAACATGATTCAGTAAGTTTAGGCATAGTTTCAAAGTTCTATAACCATACTCTATATATATATATATATATATATATATATATATATATATATATATATATATCACCTCGGTATCCTTTCTACCAAATTAAGATATCACTCCAATTATTATTCATGGACGATATTTGAAACTGATCAATAAATTAAGGCTGACTTGAGTTCTATTTTTCTTTTTCTTTTGCTTTTGGTTTACAGATTTTTTTTTTCCATAATTCAAGTGAATCTCGCAATTCTCGCACGGTGTCTTCTTTAGGGTTACAAGAAAAAGCTGCAAGTTAATATCATCACAATATTCGAGGTACATATAGGAGGTGAATATTTTTTATCGCAAATTGAAGTACTAATTTAAAATATCTAAGCTCACATACCTTGTGATTTTTTTCCACTCTTTTATATTTATTGAAAGCTCATTGGACTTATGTGCTACGCACACAATAGGTACGTAACCCTTTCCCGTCTTGTATACCCCCCCCCCCCCCCCCCCGTCTTGTATACCCAATTCTTGGTGAATATAATCCCATATCTCTTTCGCAATGATACATGATTCCATCAGTTAAACTAGTCTGCACCCACCCTCTTGTGATATTATAGGATTTAACCCAGCAAAATCAATATAAAAAGGGTATATTAATTCATTAGTCAGTACATTTTTTTTCTTCTTTTAATTAAGTCGGCAATGTCTATTTTAGAACAATTTGGTATACCAAGTTGTTTTATGTAAAGTCTTGTAATTCTAGGTTAAGTTTATAGGCAATTAATACTAGTAATTAGAGACAATAACCCTAATATGAAGCTAGCTACAAATTTGGAACCTCAATTGTGCAAGGAAAATGTGTTTCCTTCCTCAATAAGCTTCAAGTAAATGCTTCCAAATCATTAGTGTGAAAAGTATTGTACCTTAATTAGGAAGCCCAATTAATAAGCTAAAGTTAAAAATGAGCGTTTTTAGGAGCCTAATTGCAACAGCTAACTAATTAAAAGACTATCTGCTAAGGCTACAATAATATCAAGTGTAGCAATCTATTCTCACTGTGTGTGTGACCAGTGACCACCACCCTTTATAGACAAGTTGTGTACTTTTTAGGGTGGCACCGAAAAAAATCTCTATGCATGTGCGATTCTCAGCCACAACTTGAAGCAACTCGGCTTGGTTTTACTTACCATTTTCCACGTATTTATCACTTTATTGTACTAAAACCAAACAAACCCCAGAGAAGGGTAACATTAACTTGGAGATACGAATGCAACAAGAACCGAAGAGCCCTTTTGCTTCTTCTCTTTTCCTTCCATTTTTTTTATCCCCTCTCTTGTAGAAATATTACTTAGGAGTTTTGAATTATTTGTCTGTTTTCAGAGTCACTTTCTCCTTCATTATGTAGACTTCCTCATGGTTTGTTCATTTTCAAGTTTTTGAGTGTCAGAATTCCTCAATGTAGTCGGTCCTTTTCCCTTATGTAAAGGCAGTTTGGCATGTGAACCTTTGTATACAGATTTTGACCATCCATTTCAACACTCGGAATATGTTCGTTTTACCAATTTGTTTTTAATGAAATCATTGTAACTAGTGAAAGAGTAAGGTTTAATTCCGAGTATTTGAATGGATAATAAAAGATGTGGTAAGAATAGTTTTTTTTTAGCTGAAAAGAGACTGAGGTTAGCCTCGTGGGAGCTAAATGCCTAAGAAATCCTCAAACAAAATGTGTTCCAATCTTAAATTAAGGTTGACAAAATTCTGAATACCTTCGTGGTTGTAACCCAAAGATATCATGAAGTCGACACCTCTGTTATTTTTTCTCAAAGTGTAGCCAACCGTATAGAACGAAAAATTGTCAATTATATACCTGTCAAATCCTAAATGACAGCTCTGAAATTCAGCATTGCCCTTGTTTATCCTGTGAACAAACCAATTAAATGGGACCAAACACATGAAGCTAGTTTTGGACCCAATCCTGGTTCACATGAGTTTAGTTATGTTTTACAGCCTATTTCAATGTTGGGCTAAGAATTATGAGGCCTACTTCTTTGGAATCTTATACTGGGCTGAGAATTATGAGGCCCAGATTGGTCAGATGAGAAGATATAGACTTCATTATTGCCCTATCACATTCTTCTCAAATTCTGATTCCACCAAGTTATGAGATCAATGTTATATACAATGATCAATTGTTAATTTGTATAAAGTCCATTTGGTTTCACTAACAATTAAGGCCCTCTATTGTAGAAGCCCATCATATTTACCCCTGAGTAAACCCTAACACATTTATCCACACCGCATTACCGTTTGGCTTAACAGTTCATGGTTTTTGAAACAGGTTGCAGTAAAACTGAAACTATAAATTGTTTGTTATTTGGTAAAACATCAGTGACAAAAATTTCTAATAAACAAAAATTTACTGTTTGGAAAAGCACTACTGAAAACAATTTTTTAAAAACATAAATTGGTTTTTAATATAATTTTACTTAACTTCTGATAATAAAACTTTATGTATATTCTCTCTCTTTTTTCTTTTTTTGTTTTTTAACATTAACGAGGAGAGTAGTCGAATTCAGATATTTTAATAGTAGAAATAGTTTATTTTATAAAATGATTTCTGAAAGGGTTTATACTTTATAATAAAACAATATTGAAAATATAAATTTTTTAATATTTGTTAAAACAATAATAAAAACAATTTTTTATATACAAATTCATTGTTCTAAAAACAAAATCATTTCATAAACTATTTTTTACAAATAATTTTTTAAAGGTGTTTTACCTGGAAACACAAATCATTTTATAAACCGAACGATACTTAATTGGTTAGAAAAAACATAATATCATTAAAAAAATAAGTCTCTAGTATCAAAATTATATTAAAACATTTAGAATTTTCACCTGAGAAATTAACTGCAAAGAAGTTTAACCTGTTATAAATGATTTACTCAAACTACCATAAAAAAACATAGCAGTGATATTGTAAAATTGGGTCTATGGAAATTATTATGAAATCAAAAAAAATATTAATAATTATAAAAAAAATTAAATAATAATTTTAATAACAAAAAAATTTAATGATTATTTTAATATTTAATTTTTTTTATCGATTTCTATTTACTTTTTTCATAAAAATTAATAACTCCCGCATGAACGGTTACATGGATAGAGACTCCTGGTACAATAACGAATGAAGCATAGGGGCCAGTGGCTCATGGCACCAGGGCCCATACACCGCACCTCGAAAACCGAGTTGGCCCCATTTCCTTTCTGGCTCTCAGTGGGTTGCTGGTAATGGACCCCACCTGTATCAGTGTCTCACCTGCCTCTTGAAATTACCTACCAATCAGAGAAAGCATGTTGGTGCTAGGATTGCTATCATGTCACGTGATTATTGGTACGACAATTATTTAAAGAGTCACCTACAAGGGTAAGTTAGCACAGCAGTGAATTTTTATTTACCCCCATATATTTTCACCAAAAATGATTTATCTCTGCACCGACACTTTCTGGCTTTTTTATCGTCAAATTTTCACTGTTTTTTACTTATTTTATTTTATTTTTGCTACTATTTTAGGTACAAATTGTTGCCACCACCAAATTTGCTGCGTCCATGAAATTAGGCTTTGTGGTTTTGGCAAAGCTTATTTAGGTCCCGTTTAGTTATTTAATTAGTCCTTCATAAAGAAAAATGGGTTTTTTTTATAAATAAATAAAATTTATTTTAAAATAAATAAAAATATAATTAACCAAAAAAAATGTTTTAACAATTTCTTTATGAAGGACTAATTAAATAAATTTTAGTTCTACAATTATTTCATTAAAAATGTTTCAAAAATCATTTTAAGGTAAATAAAAAAATATTGAGCTAAAGGTTCCCTTATAAAAATAGGACCTCCTTTCTTCTCTTCACACTTTTTTTTGCTCACAGATGATGTTTTATGTAGAGGATAGAAACAGGTTGGTAAGTTCATACACGAGTTGGGTTTTACGGATACTGAGTTGAGGGATACAGGTTAAAAATATTTGTTTTTTAATTAATTTTATTTTTTATATTTATATTCGTGTTTCAGCGAGCGGGTAATATATTAAAAACGGGTATTGACAAAAATTTATTTATTTAAGTCAAAAAATGACAACTTGGGTCATATACGGGTCAAGTTTTACAGGTAACAAATTTTACGAGTACGAGTTAAAAATATTTATTTCTTAACAGATTTTATTTTTTATATCTATAACCGTGTTTTAACGGATAAATAACGAATTAAAGATAAATATAGGTTAAAAGTTTCACTCTAAAATTTAGGGGAGAAAAAAATAATATAAAAAAAAGTTGCTATTGCAAAAGATGATTGCTTAAAAAATTAAAAAGCAAAAAAAAGAAGTGAAATTGTCTCTCAAAACATGATAATAAAATTGCTTCAATTGAAAGGCTTTAATCATTTTAATGGCATATGTTAATAACTTAGAAATCAAGCCTTAATTAACTTCTTGATTATTTTTTTTATGAACAATAATTGGGTTCATAGCCCCAAGCATGTTAAGTCAATTAAGGCTTCACATAAATGGACTTTACGCTACACTACCCATGATTGTTTCCAATGAGATCAATTCTTCAAGATTATCATATTAAGGTTGCGCACAAATAACTTAAAAATCTATTCGAATCTGAATAATTTTATAATCGAAAAAATATAATTAAAAAAACATTAAGTTTATGGTTCAGATTTTTTTTAATTATAATTATGGTTATAGTTCTTAATTTTTAAATATAATGGTTAATCACTTAACATAATCTTATTAAAATTATATATATAATTAAATATATATTATATATCTGATTATAATTTAATCATTATAAATTATAACAATAAATTAGACTTATGTTTCAAGACCAAAGGTATAACAGTAAAATAGCTTACAAGTAAAAAAAACCTTAACTTCCTATAGCTTAGTCACTTAATCAATCAATCAATCATAATCATTATTGACTCTTAAGCTTAATCACAAATATCAACTTTAACAATAAATCAATCTTGAACGTTGATGATTGAGAGGAAAAGTTTGGAGTAGAAAAGCTTGTTTGTTTAATGTTTTGATTATTTTAGCTTTCATTTGAAAGTTTGTACTTTATAACTTATTTTAAAGTATTTGAATGTGAATCAATTATTAAGAATTTTAATATGAATTGTTTTATGCTTTAATTAGTATAGTTTCCTTGAATTGATAAAATTTTGATTAACTGTGGTTAGTTATAAAATTTTGATAACCGAACCTAACCAAAAATGTGGTTACCAAAAGAAATGGTTAGATTTATGGTTATGATTTTTGATAAATTACTATTATGCTTATAGTTATGGTTTGATCAAATTTTGATGTTACTTAAACATTCACACCCCTAATCGTGATAAATGGAGTTACCAACCCATTACATATATTCATTCTTTTTTTTTCTCTACTTAATCAATGTAGGCTCACCCTCTCAATTTGGGTTCACACTCATTTGTGTGAGTTACCCACTATTATATATACCCTTCATATTTTCCATATCTAACTGATGTGTGATAATTCACACTCACCCGTGTTTTCAAAGACAAAAACGTTGAGCGAAGTATTCTGTCTCGATGTGTTGAAACGTAAGTCTTTTGAAACTGTTAGGACATTTCAAAATTTTAATAAAATAATATTAATTAATTAATTAAAATAATAAAATATAATATAATATCAAGTCTGGCAAAACCACTAAATATTAAAATCAAGAAAACCAACAGATTTATACAACTAATATCCTAATTGAAATTACATTGTTAAAAAGAAAAAAAAAGTTATATATCTTTTCTTTATTCAAAATAAACATTCATTTTAAACTATGTAATAAATTCTCACTTTACGTAACAATACTATTTTTTTTTAATACAAGAATGATGAATAAACAGAATAATCTAAACAAAGTACAATCATAAATATATTTTTTTCCATCAACGGTTTTCACTGAATAGACCTAATCCAAATTATAATAGAAAGTAATATATTATTGCAAAATTATATCAATCCAAATTCTGTTAAAATTACAATTATACAATTCAATAATTATATAATCAAAACTACGTCTTTTAAAATAAAGTTATTTTTGTCTCAAAAGTTTTGCACCATATTCTAATTACTCATCAACCAAAAAACAAAAAGGAGTATCGCAGGACAAGAACATGTATTAAACGTATGAACATATATTTTCTCTTTTTTTTCTTCCCCTAATGATCTTTGCTCAACCTCCTACAGAATACACTTACAAAATTGGAAACGTGATAAATAAATTAACAGAAAATAGGGATGAGAAAGAGAAAGATTAAAGAAGAAGAACCTAATTAACATCCTAAGATTTTATCAATTTGTCACTATATTTCACTGACTTCACCTTGCCTACATACACCCACATCAATCTCTATGGTCCCTTTCTTCTTTGACTCCTTGACCCTGCAACAGTTTCTTCTTGGAGACTGCCCAAAATACAACACAACAAACAAAAAAGCCAAATTTATGTGATGAGATTCATAAAGGGGAAAAAAACCTACTTTAGAGCACTCCTCTATCCTTAACTTTAGTCACTTATCATTCTTTTTATTTATATATATTATTTTTAAAAAAAATTTAAAAACTTTTAAACTGTATTTATGTATATATGAAAAAAAATTAATTTTTTTAATAATTTAACAATAGAAAAAAAATTATTCATTTAATTGATTAAATAGTAAACGTGACAAATCGGAGAGTAATAATTAAGGGTGTCGAGTAACAAGAAGCTAAGAGTGTTTTTAAAAACTGAAAACAGTTCACTGATACCTTCAAAAGTAAGTTTTTGAAGAAAAAAAACATTTTTTTTAATGTTTTTGTTGTTCACTACAATTGTTTTTTCATAATAGTTCTTAAAATAATGAAAAAACACATTTAAAAATGCATAATAAGTGTTCTCTTGTTAAATTGTATCCCCGTTAGATTAAAAAAGAAACAGAATTTTAAAATAGCAGTTATCCAAACGTGATTTTAGTGAAAAACAACATAAAACAGTTTTATGTTTTGTTTTCAAACAAATCCAAGCATGCCCTAATATTAAGTAGAACAACAATTGAAGACAAGCTTTTGAATTGAAATAATGAAGCTACTTACTCTATCCCACAGGTGCTGGTCTGGTTTTTTGTAAACCACCGCCATGTCAAGATCTGCAGGATTAGACATATTCCATCTGCACATGGGGTGAGGTACACGATGTCGGGCATACTCACTCACAG
The DNA here is from genome assembly GCA_023935145.1 of Bretschneidera sinensis. Classification (NCBI taxonomy): domain Eukaryota; kingdom Viridiplantae; phylum Streptophyta; class Magnoliopsida; order Brassicales; family Akaniaceae; genus Bretschneidera; species Bretschneidera sinensis. The sequence goes on from CM043703.1 coordinate 14,478,580, forward strand.
TCGTGTTCAACGAAGAACTAAAATTTGCTTTTGACAAGTAAAACACAAACGGCTTTTGGCACGGGTTCCGGGTAACAGGACGGGTGTTGAATGCATATGCTGTGTAATCTGCCCTTTTGTACCAATTCAAGAACGTTCTCGAGGGCATTTCCATCTCACGTGGTGAGAAGATTCCTCGAAAAACCTGAACAGCAAAGCCCCATGAAACCGAGATAGTCCAGCTCTTCTTCTTATCATAGCAGATAGATTGTTGCATGAGCCCTGCTGAATCCAGCTTCATTGGGATCACGAGCCGTTGAAGGGCTTGAACCCTAGTCACATTGGGGAAGATGGGCTCAACAACGTCAAGGTGATGGAATGACACCAATGGTGTAACCGGGTGGGCAGCAAGGAGCCCAAATAGGTTCCCATACACATCATACTGATAGCAAACAACCACATAAGAAAGTGTTAGAATCAGGAAATTAAGACCTTTTCATGACTACAATCAAACTACAAAAAGTCTAGTATTAGAAACATAATTATTACTACAAAACCAAAATTGTTTAGCTTCAGGTTCAATTTCAACATTCAAAAGCAACTTCACACTGAAAAGGAAATTCATTCCTCAAGTGTGTCCATTACCTCACACCACCGAAATTGTGAGAAAGGCCGTATAAAGCATCCTTTCTCACCATTAGCAAAGGCTTGCAGTCTATTCAAATTTGACGAACAAACACATGGTCTCACACATTATTTGAGCTCAGAATTTATCTGCAGCTACATGCTCATGTCATACCTAATAGCCATATTAATAACCAACGTGAAGATTTACTATTAAAGCGAACCAGATTACCGAAAAATGTGATGATTTTACTTGGTGGCTTGAATATAGGCAAGGCCATATTGCAATCTACCTCTCATTTGCCATTTCCTCTTAAAATCAATCAAAAGCACTATTTTCTAACTTCCATTTTTGGGTAAAACACATTCACCCCCTAAATGCTTATAAAATTTGTGCCAATTAATCACAGACTCGACAGTGAATGTAAAAGGGAGGGCACCATAAAAGCTATAACTAAGATAAACTGGTTTGGCAAACAAGAAGTGAGAGGTTGGCCCAGTAGCACCAAAAGTTTCGCATCACAAAAAACGGACATACTTTCCCTGGCCCAAAACAAGAGCCGATACTGTGGGTTCAATTCTAGTAGGGCACCTAACAACTGTGCCAAATAAAGTGCTTAACTTTACATCACAGTAAAAAGTAGCACTAGTAAACAGTTTTTCCTTTAAATTGAAAAAGTAAGCAGTAGTATTGTTCTTTGCGTAATAAGATTTCACATTCATACAAAAAGGAAAAAAAACAAAACCAGCCTTGCATGAAAATAGAGCAGCACCAAAGGACAATTCTGTCTTAAAAAGAACGAAATGAAAAAAAAAAGCGTGATTTGCACGCACCATAAATACTCCTTTAGTGAAACATTTTAACTAGGGATAAAAGCGTCTAAGCCTAATGACGCGTGGGCCCCACTCCGACACCTACGAACCTAGGTATGAACAACGTTATTGAGGTAACCACCTGTTTTACAGTGACATTCATAGACCGATTTTACGGTCTGGAAAAGTAAGAGAGACGATCCACAAAACCAAAACGACAAAACCCAATGAACATCTCCGCAAGGATTTCCCGAAACAGCAAAAAGATTTACCGGGGAAAAAAAAAAAAACAAACAATGAAATTTGGATTCGACACTTTTCTAAACTCTGTTCATTAACTACAACAACTGGCATTATTCATCTAAAAAAGAAAACAAACTCGCATTAAGTCACCCATCATTGACTTTTACGTAAGCAGTTCAATTAAATGCAACAGTAATCCAAAACAAATCAATAATTAATTTAACAACAAACGGAAATCACTTTCAAGCTGCAATTCATATCGGCCGATATTTCGGCAACACCCTAAAAAGTAGACGATTCTAGCCTTCTTTTGCTGGAATCAATCATTTCAGCTCATACCCAGAAAAACCCAGATAAAATCAAACCCAAATGAGCAAAACCCATTTCATAAAAACAAACAAAAACAGATAACAAAACTAAAAAAACAACAGTATTTCTTGGCTACTCTGGTCTAAACCTAATGGTTACTCAATCGTTTAGACCAATCTGAAAATCCACTGATAATGTTAGAAACTTTACTGTAATTGGGTTTACACCCGAACCAGCCAAAAATTTTCAGAAAAAAAAAACAGAGGAAAATATAGGTTAACAGACCTGGTGAAAACCGAGTTCCTTGGTGAGTGGGACACCGAGTTCAGCCATGCAAGCCTGCATCCTATCATCAGAGCCGTACAATCCAGGGTACCTATGTATGCATTTATCTTGCATCTTATCAAGCGCTTTGGCCAACGGGTAGCTAATAGCGAACCCTCCCCCACCATAAGCCATCCCGTAAGAGAAGAATATGTTCTGCAAATGAGACTCCGATAAGCTCCCGATATAATAGTACTGATTATGATCGTACTTCCTCAACACCCTCACGAGATTCTCGGTAACAAAAACGGTGTCGTCGTCTCCCATCACGAACCACCTCACGTTTCGCTGCCCGAGCCGTAGCGTCTCGGACACGATCCGTGAGATCCGGATCGCGGAACGGTGCCCCTGTCGGTTCGTGTACGGGAACTGTGACGTGTCGCCTGAGATTTTCACAGGCGGCAACGTGTCCTTCTCATCTCTCCGGGCCTTCACCTCGCTGTCGAGCCAAACGATGCCGCGCATTTGCTTGGGCTTGTACCAGATTTTGATGTACTCTTTCCTCTTGTGCCAAAGCTTGGAGGATGCCGCGATGCCGAACACCATGTGGCTGAGGTCCGTTTGCTGTCGCTGCCGGAGGACGAATTCTTGGGATTCGCGCCGCCTTCGGAAGGGGAGGAGGGCGACGGCGGTCGTTTGATTCGACGGCTGCGATTCGTTGTTGTTGTTGTTGTTGTCGGTGGTGGGTGATGATGAGGAGATGGATTGGTGGTGATTAGTGGTGGAGAAGGGCTCCTCGTTGCAAGCGCGTGAGGTGGAGACGAGCTTGAGCGTGTAGACGACGTAGGTCACGGAGACGAAGAGTATGAGCCAGACCATCAGCTTAGGGACGGGACGTGTCGAGGAACACGGCCCGGTAATGGCATTGCTCGATGGGGTCCGATCCCAGATTACTTTCTCGGAATCTTTCTGGGTCACTTTCATTTTCTTCCTTTTTTTCTTTTTTCTCAAAACTGAAAAAAAAGGAAAAAGAAAAATATCTAACTCCCTCTTCTTGGGTCTGTTTTTTTTTTAATGAACGTAAAAAAATCTCCAATTTTTTCTCCTCTTCTTGGGGGTCTCTTTTGTTAATCTCAATAGAAAAGGGAAAGATTAGAGCTTGTGCATTGGCTACAAGAAAGTGTTAGATTTTGGAGAATCTAAGTGGGGAGTTTTTGCCCAGATTTGGTAAAAAGAGGTTTAAATATATAGTTTGCTAAAAATTGTAGATCAATGTGTTTCTTGTTGAGACCCAGAAGAGAAAATGAGAGAAAATATTTTGGGAGAGAAAATATTTTGGGGAGAGAAAGTAAAGAGAGGGGGGTTCGCACGTTCCAGACAAATTTTGAAAGTTAAAGGTGAGACCATGTATTGCCGGCTTGCTGCCAGGTTGCTCGTCCACGGAATAGACAAGCCTACAAATATTATTTCCATTTTTAATTTTGTGCTGTTTTTTAGGGAATTCACTGGGTGTGATCGCTCGGATTATAGAAGCGTGCGAGTTTAGTTTGAGAGTTATAAAAGAGAATAGTCTTTGTTTTCCTTATATTACAATGAATTGAAGGCAAATTCAGAGATTATTAAATAAAATTTGTGTTGGTGGGATGACCTAGTCTAAAAACAAGAGCAATCGAAATGAAAAATGGTTTAACCTTCACCAGTTCCCTATTTAGAAGACAAAAACCTTCGCCAGTTGTCTCGCATGTACCTAAGATCACTCGAATGTCAGTATCCAACTTGTGCTAGTCAAATCATGACCATACTAAAAAATATGTTACTGAATATAATAAAACGGTAAGTGATTTTAAGAAATCTCATGGTAATTCATTTGAAATTTTTTATTAATAATTATAAAAGATTTAAAATTTTTTATATAATTATTATTTAATTTTATATAATTATTAATAAAAAATTTTAATTATGTGATAATTCTCATGAAACAGATTTTGTTCTTTTGAAAACGTTTTAAACTTTATTTTAATTATTTCAAATTAAATCAAATTTTAATTTTGTCTTTTAGTGAAAATGAGAAAATTATCGACTTACTCTTTGGTTTTTCAGTTAATTACAAAGCCTATTTACCCTTACACCTTTAGAGAATCCGATAAACAACCCTAGATCTCCACCTCTCGAGCCGTTCGTCCCTTCATGCAGTGACAAGATTCGCCTATTTTTACTCCGTTCGTCGCTTAGCATCATTGTGTTCATCTCTAGTCGGTCTCCTACAAATACGTTTTCGTTCTTGCCTTTTTGCTCTCTTTATCTCTATCTCCATACAAAATAGATCATAGAAATGTAGTAAATGAATCTATTTTATAAAGACTAAATTAAAACAACCATTAGCTTAGGGAAAAAGAGCAAAATATCGTCAACAAGTGAGAAGAGAAATGGAGTAATTGAAGACATTTATATTTTTAATTATTTGTAATAACTGAGTTCACATTATAATGATTAAAAAATCAAATATTGATGGAAAATAAGTAAACAGGAAACATTTATTCATCGAGGGATATCGGATTCAGGATTGAACTGTCCGCTGTGTATTTTTTTTAGAAATCTTACAAAAATGATGGCCCTTTCTCTAATGGTTACTGGGAATCTGCAGAAAATGTCTACCCATAATAATCTCAGGGGATCATAACACATAACACACTACACAAAAATTACCTATAGAAACAAAGCTTAAATTCAATAGCCCTAGGCCCCTAATTGGGGTACCCAATACTGGAAGGGCATTGCCCCGTTGGCAATTAGGAAACGCGTTTCTAGAAGTTTCATTGGATTTGCCTCCCTTGATTCTGGCATTTTGGTGACTGCGAGAGGGTGAGGTGTCAGATTACCGTTGGACCGTTTATATATGTCGGCAACAATTTTTTTTTTTGAAAGTCCTTGAACAAAATTGAAGATAGGGAGAAAGGAAAATCTTTTTTTGTTTTTTCATTAAAAATGAGGACGTTTCAAAACCCTGCCAATGGGTAAGGCCGTAGGGAAATGTGTCTTTTCACCGTTGTGTTAAGGCATAGGGAAATTTGAACTCCGGTAATAACTGCTTGAAAATAAAACGATAATTTTAGTATTAATTTGTTTAATTTTTTTTGATGTAATTATTATTTTATTTCTGCACAGTTTTTAAAACATTTTTTCGAATAGGTGATAGTTATTATCGATCCAAGTCATGGGATCAACCATCCATAAAAACCTTAAATCGCAATATCAATAATGAACTTTTAAGCTAAGCTTAATAACTCAAGTTCGGGTATGCTTCAAACTCGAGTCACGTTGATTCCAAAACTCGTATGATCATTCCTCAAGTCAAATAAAATGAGTTGCATGATTAGATTTAAACTCGAGTTAAGTTCAAGTATATATTTTTTTTATTAAGTAGAGTTTGAACATCAAATTTTTTTATTTGCATCCGCTCGTTTTTCATTATTTATAATAAATAAAAACATGATTACTTTATAAATTTGTTAATGACAAAAAAGACAATTAAACAAACTATTTGAAGAATAGCCAGTGAACTTTATTACTTTCTTAAATGGCAGAAAAACTTGCTTTTATTAATTGATTTTATTTTGTCACGTTTTTTTGAGTCCTTATTTTGGCACTTAATTTCATTAAAAACATATCTTCAAGCACAGGAGGGACTCGAGAGGGGGATGGATGCCCATGGAATTTTTATATTTTGTTAAAAAAAAATTATCCTCTCATTCTAGTATGTCCCCTTCACCCTTTGATATCTTCACTACTTAACTTCAATTTATTAATATAAAGTCAAAAATATTTTATATACCTGAAATATACATATAAGATATGTTTTTTTTTTGTTTTTAAATTTTAATTTAGTAGTTTTACGAGTATTACATGACAATCAATTAAAAATAAATGCAATTAAAAATTACTATGCATTGTATATTTTAATTAAATAAATAAATAATTATATATGTGCATTAAATGGTTAGTGAAATTAGCCGTTATCCTATCATTACCGATTTGTAACTGATAAGTCCAAAAAACTTATATATGTCATGCTGCTCTTGTATAATCTTTTTGAAAAGTACTTAACGGTTGTTTTTCTTCCTCATGATTACTTATATTTCACTTATTTCTATAAGATTGAATTATACTATTTTGGATTGAGAAAGATGGTTGTGGAGTTATGATTTAATGATACAATGCAAGTATTGAGCAACACTAAAGGGAATATTGAGCTGTTGTTTTTTTGGGGTGTTGCGATAATGGGATCGTTGTGTTGGTAGAATAATTTTTATGATGATGTGGAAATATTTTAAAGTGAACAATTGATTTATGTTTTAATCTATACTCTTCATTTTAATAATGATATTTTTTTTATTTATTCTATCATTTTAATTTATTTTTGTTAGTTTTATATTTGGATTAAAGAGAATAGAAAAAAAAAAGAGGTACATGTATTTCATTCCACTCTATCCAAACACAAAGTTATCAATTTATATACTTATATATAATTTTTATACGGCATGTTCTTTTTTTTCTTTTTTATTAGTTTTATTTAATTTTTAATAAACGGATAAAGATCTATGCCAAACCTCCTCTTTTCACCTTAAAAAAGATATTTTAAAAAAACAATAATATCATTTGAAACTCACAAACTTATAAATGCAATAATAATTATCGATGATAAGTGACAAGTTTTTATTGCATCGGTCTCTCAAACGATGGTAATTTTGCAATGTGAAAGCCGTCAAGAATTAATATTCAAATTGGGTTTTGACCATCCCATTTGTTCATGATTAATTCTTGATTGATTCGGGTTTAAGTTATTGAGTTTAGATCAATTTAAAATTTTATTTGTAATTTTAAATTTTTTATTAGTAATGTTAATTTTTTAAATCTCACACTTATATTAACATTATCAATAAACCTTTTCAAAATTATTAATAAAGTTTTCAACTTATTCAATAATTTAAAACCGAATTGACCAAAAATTTTTGACCATGCGGACTCTTAGGATCTGTTTTCATTTGACGGACTAAGTGGGCCCAATACAGCTACTCAGTTGACCAACAAAGCGCAAGTCAAATCCGCTCATTCGTGTCGGAACAGTAACTGCTTATTCACGCTAATGAAGCTTTGAGGTCGTTCGTTGTTGTTATCCAGAGATACGGGTTACGCCCATTATAAGGGCCCAACGTCTTCCCGATTGTAGAAATAAATAAGTTTCAACTGTAGATTATCACTCCTCAACCCCTTTCCTATTGCCATTTCCCGCGCTATGAGAATTTTTCTTTTTCTGTTTTAAAAGGCCTCGGTACTCGCTAGAATCCCAACTACGAAAATAACCCACCATGCATGAAGAGACTCTAACACACACTTTCTCTCTCCACAAATCTTCAATCGAAACCCTAATCAGCCAAAATCTATACTCACAAGCCCTAAAATCTTCTGTCTCTTTTCTAGACCCACTCCTCACAGACAGAATCTACTCTCTTTACATCAAATCGGGCCATACTCTTGACCCCTTCTTATACGCCACTCTCATCTCTCACTTCCCCAAAGTTGGAGATTTCTCTCGAGCTCTCTCGTTCCTTTTCGACACCCAAAATCCCGATACTGTCACCTAAAATGCCCTCATTTCTGGGCTTGCCCGTTCTCGCCAGTCCGGACGCGTTTTCAAGCTGTTTGATGAAATGAGGCATCTGGGTTTGAGGCCTGACGTGTACACATTCAGTGCTTTGATTAAAGGATGTGAGAGTTTGGAGGAGAACGAGATTGCCCATGGCGTTTGTTTGAGGATGCGGTTTGGTCACTAGGCGTTTGTGGTTAGTGGGCTGATTGACAGCTACGCGAAAAATGGGGAGTTGGGGTCAGCTCAGAAGTGTTTTAGGGATTGTTTGGGTGGTGATAGCGTGGTTTATACGGCTATGATTTGTGGGTACTTGTGGAATGGAGAGTTTGAAAAGGGTAGAAATATTTTCGTTAAGATGAGGGGTATGAGTTTGGAGTTGAATGAGTTTATATTGACTACTGTGCTTGGTGCGTTATTTGACGCGAGGGAAGGAAAGCAGATTCATGGGCTTGGTCTTATGATGGGTTTGTTGTGCGGTGGTTCAATTCATTTGAACAATGCAATTATGAGTGTGCATTCCAGGTGTGGGAGCAAATTAGATGCTGTTAAGGTGTTTGATGAAATTGTTGACCCGGATATTGTTTCTTGGACTGAGAGGATAGGAGCTGCTTTTGATGGTGTGGAAGCCTGGGATTTGTTTAAGAGTTTGCGCATTAGAGATTTGGAGATGAATGAGTATACAGCGATCAATGTTTTAACTGCAGTTGCAGGTTATAAAATGTTGGTGGCTGGGAAGCAAATTCAAACACTTTTGCATGCGGTTTCTGTTAGCAATGCATTGATAACCTTGTATGGGAAGTGTCAGCAAATGAGTGATGCGAGGTGCACGTTTGATGATATGGTTTGTCGAGATTCTGTTTCTTGGAATTCTCTTATTGCTGGGTATGCTGAGAATGGATTTTTTGGTCAGGCCCTTGAGGTATTTTTTCATATGCGTGATTTCTCTCTACAACCTAATAATTATACCCTGGCTAGCATTCTTGAAGTAGTATCCAATTTTAATTCTCCGAACCAGGCAATGCAAACACATTCACTTATAATTAAATTTGGATTCATGTTGGATGATTCCATTGTGTCATGTTTAATAACGACATATGGGAAGTGCTACGGGATCAATGAATCAAAAAGGGTATTTTCTGAGATTGATAAGATGAAAGCGGTTCATCTGAATACGATAGCAAGTACTTCAGTTAATGCAGGTTGCCATCAAGATGCTCTGGAATTGTTTCGAAGTGCATGGAGCTCTTACCTTGAAATGGACAGTTCAACAATCAGTGTTGTGCTTGAAGCTTGTGGTGCTATAACCAATCTGGATCAGGGGAGAGCAGTTCACTCCCTGGCACTCAAATCTGGATTTGATCAGGATTGCTTTGTTGTAAGCGCTGTCGTTGATATTTATTGTAAATGTGAAAGCATAGGTGACCCAGGACCACATCTGCAGAAAATTTGGCTGCTTGGAATGCTATGATCATGGGATATGCTCAACATGGTTGTTATCATAAAGTTTCTGAGCTTTTCAACAATATGTCTGAACTTGGAACGAAACCTGATGAGATAACCTATCTTGGACTTCTAACTTCATGCTGCCATGCTAGGCTAGTGAGGGAAGCACATGGTTACTTGAACTCTATGTTTGAACTTCACGGAGTAATCCCACAATTAGAACATTATGCCTGCATGGTTGATCTGCTTGGTCGAGTTAGGACTCTTTGAAGATGCAAAGAGAATCGTAGATCAAATACCCTTTCAACCTGATGCTCATATATGGAAAATTCTTCTATCAGCTTGTAACAAGCGTGGAAATGTTGATCTGGGGAGAGTTGCAGGTGATAAACTTCTTGAGATTCAGCCCAGTAATGAATCTACTTATATTCTTCTTTCGAATCTCTATGCTTCAGCTGGTATGTGGAATGCTGTTGGAAATTCGAGGAAAGAAATGAAAGAAAAGGTACTCTGCAAAGAACCTGGTTCCAGTTGGATTCAGATAGGGGGCTTCACGCATTACTTTTTTGCTGATGATGCATCACATCCTGAGAGTAAAGAAATTTATGTGGAGTTGATGAAGTTATATGAGCAGAAGCTTGTATTCCCAAAGTGGGAACATGATAGTGCTTTTCTTCTAAGCTGTGAAGCATACAAATCCATTTTGATTTCTACATGACTGACCATGTCTGGCAAGCTTTGGCTCATTTGATCCTTGGACTCATCAAGTTGTCTAATCAGGTTGGTTTATGAAATTCATATACGTTGTTGCATTTGACAGTATATTTTGCTCCAACTGTGGAAGAGAAGCATTGATTTTGAAATGACCGCTCAAGTAAACTAGCGTGGTTATTTTTGGACCTTTGGTCACTACCAGAAAGAAGATCAAGTTAATTCCAAGGGATGACTAAATGATATGTACTGATGAAAAAAAAAAAATTAAATATTATATTGACAGTGCCATCCCACCTTTATTCATTTCTTTGCTACAATTAGATTAAGGGCAATACTTACGTACAATTCCTTAAGTTCTTATAGAAAAAGAAATACTTTAAAAGAATTAAAGATCAAATTTACTACTCAGAACAACTCGTGTTATAGATCAAATTAATGAAATTTCAATTAGAAATGACATATCGAATGTATGATGAAATCAGATTTCATTAATGGTTTAAATTATGTATAACAAAAATCGTGAGAAAAATTAAAACTTTGATCAAATGCTAAAATTATCAAGAAATTAGATATATATTGTATATTTTATATTATTATTGATATATGTTAGATGATAGATCATGGACATTGATTTTATACCGACAAAAAAATTATTTAAAGCCGAATTAAGGAACTTTGCAAAAGGAATTCTACCTTGCCCTTCAAATTATTTACTCCAAGAAGAGTTGGTGATACGTGTGATCATGGAACTTTTGAAAAAGAATTCTATCTTGTCCCATAACCATCTTATTTACTCCGAGAAGAGTTGATTAAATGCAAATCTTTGAAGAAGTTTTGCTTAATTCTATATTTTTCCTCGTAAATTAGCAGCAATGCATACAAATTCTGGCTGTACAATATAAGATGGTTATGGGACTGTGACATGAGGATCCTGCTGTTTTGGTGGTGTTTAATTGACTGTTTTATTTTGTTTTTATTTAATATTTCATATTCCCATGGAGTTAATCCTTTTCATTGTTTAAGTTTATAGAACAACTGAACATGTCGCACTATTCAAAGTTCAAAGCCTATACTTATAGTTTTCGTCTTTGTAATTTGGGTTGACAGGTTTGGTAACGCCAATGATGCCACGTTGTGGAAGCAGGTGAGATTATCTTCTCTAGTTCATCATTGAATTTGTTGTCTTTGATAAATTATTGACTTTGCCTTTTCCTTTTTAAACACCTACACTGAAAAATATTAGCCAGATGATTGAAATAACTAACACTTCCTCCCTAATTTGTTACTATTCAAACTTATCTATAGCCATAATCTATGGAAAATGCTATTAGTAGTTATTACAGTTTATTTTTATTTACTGGTCTGTTAACATTTTGGCAATGATGCTTTTATCTGATAGCATTTATGTAAACTTGACACTGAACTGTAAGGTGATGGATTTGGGAGCTCCCAGCAAGTGCCTTACTATATACAGGTGGCACAGTTCTGGCTAGAATTAAACGGTGAAAATGAAATTTTGCCAAGACGCTATTGGTTAATAACTCTTCCATAATTAGTCACATATCAGCCTCTTGTCACTTGAGTAGACATTATTATGGAAACTAGAAGAGACATAGTGTTCATGGAGAGAACAATAAGAAAGGGAGTAGCGCGCTGCCGCAGGACTATTTTGGTTGTCATAAATAATAGGTTTATCCAATATTTTGCTTGTCATAGATAATAGATTCAGCATTGGCTTCTACTTTTAGTATGGATGCTGCAAATATATATAAGTTCTTTCAAACAAAATCTATCCAAAAAGTTTAGGTATTCCATTAAGAGGAAAAACTGAAAAACAAAGAATACAAAATGAAGGCTTTCATACTATGTTGTCCTTGTGAATTAAAATTTCCTAATGCATTTGGTGCTCCTCGAATCAGATTAAACACAGATATGAGAGTATAATGAAGTGGATGTAGAAAAAACAGGTTTGGAGAGTTTCTATCCTGATTTTATTCACCTCTTCTTGGCAGAGGACTTTTTCTCCGAGAACTTATTCTCAATGCTGGAACAGGAACTTGGAGGACCTTGGTTTCTGTCTCTAAAACTTCTATTAGATTGATTCTGTTATAATAATTGTGGGTGGATCAGCCATTTTTTTGTGGTGGTTATATGGCACAGGAAAAGCATATTTTAATGCCGGAAGCATTTAGTGGGTATTGGGTCAGGAGGTGGTACAATTGGAAGAGAGAAGAAAATTTGAGATAGGCTTGTAAATATCAGTTGGGAGTTGGGGGACATGCCAGCAAATTTTTTTGGCTGTACAATATTCCTTTTAGATGATCTTGAGACAGATTGAATTCATAGGATGACTTGGCACTCTGATAGATTACTATTTCATATTGAATATGTAATGCATGATTGTGAACCTATCTGATTGTGAACACGTGTGGATTGAGGATGATATGGAGATCTCTTGTCAGACTTTCTGATGGTTAAGGAAAGTGGATGAGGACTGAGGGTGAATGCTGAGTCACGTGATAGTTGATTTAGGAATTTTATCTTCGTTTTGATAGACACCTATAAGGTTTGGGTTTAATGAATTAGATGTAAAAAATTTATTATTGGGCACTATTTGCTCCATATATAAATTCTAGCTTGTAGCTTTGTTAGATTACAATTTTCTTACTCATTGTTTCTTAGAATTGAGATTCAGAAGTTAATTCTATCAATAATTCTGTATGGATTTCTCTCGTACTTGTTTCATGATTACTTGCTTCTGCTGATATGAATTATGATGCTGCTGTGAGTATCAGATGTAACTATCGAATTTACTCCTGCTGACATTCCTTGTTGGCTGACACTCCTTATTGCTTTTTTCGTTAACTCCTAAGAGAATAAACTCTTATGAATGTAAGTGTGGCTATATGATGGAATTTGGGCATACCTAATGTTTTTCTGTTAATGAGCTTTATTTTTTTCTTGCTTTTAAAAAAATACTAAAAATGAATCTGTTTAATGAGCTTTATTAGCATATAAATTGTTGTCAATGGGCAATCTATTTGACATTATGGTTCGTTTTACTCCATGGTGGGTTTAATTTACAGCATTCTCTTGCTCAAAATTCTAGGACAGTTTTTTCCTTAATAATTGACGCAAATCTAGAACTCCTTGATATTTGATAACCTGTGGATGAAAATGAAAATGTATGGAATTTGGAGCAAAATAACCCAAACATAAAGTGAAACGAGATGGACTTCACCTGTACCCTTTAGCGACAATTGATTTTAGTATCCATAATACTGTGGTTTTGTTATGACTTACTGATATTTTGCACATTATCTTCAATTTATACTAGTCTAATTCACATTATAGAGGTAGGCATAGTCTTGCTTGACATCTTGGTTAATTCCTGGTTTGTCATTCTTTGGTGAAGGTTTGATGAATTAATTTTAACAAGTTACTAATGTATTTAGTCCAAGTTTGGAAAAATGCTTAAACGTCAATTGCCTTTTTTGTTAATAACTTCAAATAGCTTCTGCTATGCTCAATTTGGCTGGTTTTTGAAGCAAAGATTGGGCATCTTCGAATAAGGAATTGGAGCTTTCGGTAGCATCTTATTCATCCATTTTGCTATAACATTTCAGAATGAGTCATGCTTGCATTTCAATTGATATATCGTACTATACATGGAACTTGTTTAAGCTGGAAAGGCATTGCAGAAAAAATTCACGACTTCTTATATGACAAAAGCAGCCACCTTGTTTGTACATTTTTAAGTATCCTTGATTTTAGGCATTGAAATTGGTTGGCAGGACATTGCTGGATGACCAATTCATCTAATATTGTACAACCGATTTGACTAATATGATCTTTGTGGAGTAAATGGATTGCAGGGATCTCAGCTGTAGCGCCTAATTAATTTTAGATACTGAAAATCACTAGCCATTTCTTACTGTTTGGTTTCTGTTTGATCTTGTTTCAAATTATTTAGAGGCATTGTATTAAGCTTGGCTTGCCATTAACTTTGATTTGATTGTTCTTGTGCCTGCATAACTGGTGAGAAGTTTGATAGTTGTATGTGTCATGAAAGTGGCATACCAAATTGTTTGATACTATTCCCTGTTTCATCATCTATGCCGGTTATAAGTGCCCATACGCTTTTAGTTTTCGGTGACTAGATAACAAGTAACAGGGAACAAACAATTCAACCAGAAATTTTTCCAAAGATATAAAAGAGAAAAAGAGGGATAACCAGAAGAAAAATTTCTACATACATCAAGAACGTGATGATCATACAGTGTAATGTTTATCATCAATTTGACACGCCTCACTCATCTAGGTTCTTCTGCGGGAATGATGATGATGATGGTGTGAAGAGGCTCTAGACAGCACCGAAACAATTGAATGAAAGGCATTTGCTGCTATCCTCGACTTTATCTGTCCCCTCCTTGGAAGAGGCCTCGAGTCCCTGAAACTTTTGCTGATTGCACCAGCTGGAACATTGTTGACTTTGTTGTTCATGATGTAAAGCAAGGTATATTCAACCTTTCTCTTCTGTTCTAAGAGTTGTTGGTCTGATAGATGTGGATATATGACCCAGTTGCTTTATGGGTTTTTATAGGGCAGCAAAATCCATTGTTATACCAGGGGCTTGGGGGGGGGGGGGGTGGTGAGTGTTTGATCTGGGAAAGGGAAGAAAGATAGAAACAGACTTTTCCTGATTGGTGGGGGTTAGGAGGCATCCCAGCGAATGTGCTGGCTGTTCAAGATTCTTTTCAGCTCAACTTGAGACAAGTTGAATTCAAAGCAAGATTTGGTGACTGATTGAGTGGATAATGAATCCATAGTTTTTAAATGTGAACAATTATTTTGAGCCTGTCTGATTATGAAAACGTGCGGTTCGAGAGATATCTAGCAGCTCTTCTATGGATTTTTGCACTGGTTTCTGGAATTTTTTAGTTGATTGGGCAGACGTGGACTACAGGAAATAGCAGTATTCATGTAGAGGTAAGGACACGCTCTGATTCTTTCTGTTGTTTTCTATAGACAGATTTGTTTGTTTAAATGCAATTTGGGTACATTCCGGGGAGCAATGCTCATATTAATGTGTATATGCTGTTTTATGGGTCACCATTTTTTAAGGGAGGCTTCCTCGGTAATGTCAAATTGCTACATTACTGCCCAAAGGTCAAGCATCTTTGTTATATTATATTTCTACTTGATTCTGCTTCACATGGTCAATTAGTTTGTTCTCCAGACAGCAGAAAATGCTGGACTCACGAGAGGATGACTATATCGATGACGAAATATAGTTTGCCGATAATAATTACTCATCTTTTCAGCTGAGTTTCAATTATGTAAATGAATATGATTAAAGTCTTGTGTACTTTCAGGTGTTAATTGCTACATGATATTCAGTCCGCATGTCATCTATTAAGATCGTTCATTTAATTGTAATTTTAATTTATGATTGATAAAATGATTTTTGAAATAATTTTTTTATTGAAGAATAATATAACTAAAAATTATTTTATATTTAATAAAATAAAAGTGAAAACAATTTATTTGATATAAATCCAAAGTCAGTTTACTTGTGGAAAGTATTTTTTTTATTTTCTATCAATAGCATACTTAACATAATTTAAAAAAAAAACTTTTATTTTATATTTTTTCATCATACTTTGAAAAAAAATATTTTTTTTTCTCAATTTTCTTGTATCATAGTGAAAAAATAAAAAATAAAAATAAAAATCTTGTTTTTCAAATTTCTGTAGGCGTCGTGTAAATTATTATGAAAAATATTAAAAAAAATAAAATTATTTTTAACAACTAAACATGTCCTCTAACTGGTTGGAGCCAACCTAAATCCCACCACATCATATGGTTTCTATTAAAAAACCCCCCCTTAATTTCTTAGAAACTTTTTTAACTTTGATATTTTTCAAAAAACGTTTTCAGATATGTTTAGCTTAACTTTAGTTCATGGCATGTTTACTCTCTCGTTAAAAGCACAAGTGCTATTTTAATGGATTGCTAAAATGGCGTTTGGTTTTAAAAAAATATTTTCTATTTAAGTTTCATATTTTCATAGATTGAAAACTGTTTTCATTTTTACTCTTTTATTTCATGGTAAAGTGGTTTTTATTTTCGTTTTCAATCTTCCTATAAACAATGATGACATTCTTTTTCGGTTCCCTGAATTTAGCCCATTTTATTTTCTAAAAAAAACGTTTTTTTTCAACTGCTATTTTCACTTCTATTTTCTGTTTTATATGAAAATAGAAACACAAAAGGATATATTTTTTAAAACCAAACCAACCTGATGACATGTTTGAAAATAGTTTTCGGTTTTTAAAAATTATTTTAAAAAATAAAAGATAAAAAAAATATTTAAATAATTATAACTTTAAAACAATTTAAAAAAAACAGTGAAACATGTTTGGATTTAAAAAAATCTAAAAGACTAAAAACTAGACAAAAAAATAATACAATGACTGCAGCAGCGGGCTGGTCAGTATGGAGTTGAGATTCAGGGAGTTCGTGAATGAGGCCATTGCCTCTGCCATGTTCCAGCTCAGCCGCTGGAGTCTTTTTTGCATTGCCGACGGTGACTCTTTCGGCTCCTACGCCTGACCCATCCGGTGGCGCCCCCTCCGACTTATCATGCGTCCGCATCAACACTTGCTCCAACATGTCCTCGTTCGTACTGGCCTGGCTCGACCAGCACTAGCGCCACAACCACTTCTAGACTAATGTAGCACGAACAAGGACCAGAGTTTGGATGTTAACTTTAGCTAGATATGAATAGTTTTATTTCAATTTTTCTATGTAAAAGAGTCTGTTTCAGATTTATGGGCAGATCTTGCTTTGCAATTTAATTTTTTTTCAATTTTTTTTTTCTGTTTGGGCAGCAAAAAAATTGAAAAAAAAAGTATTGTTTGTGTTTCTGAAAATACATTAGAAAACGATGAAAACAGAAAACTCTTTTTGAAAACATGAAAATGAGTTTTCTAAAACCAGTTTTCAAAAACTATGTTTGAAAATTGATACCCAAATATATTTGTGTATTTTGAAAACTATTTTCATTTTTTGAAAACTCCAACCAAACATGCACTAAACCTCTCCCTCTTTCTCACAAGCATGTGCTGCTGCATCAACAATTCAACATGCATAATAATTTATCACAAAAGATTCCTAAAATCTGTAGGTCTTAACGCCCTTGTTTGACAACCCTTTGTTTTACTGGGGGTCATGCTTATCCAACCCAGCTAAAAAAACCCAGAAACCAGCTCCATGTTTGCCAAATCCTGCTCTATTGTTTTAGAAGAAAAAGGAGGACAAGAAACAGATGGAGCCAAGTTTGAAAATTTAGCCAATATGATGAATAGTATATTCAATAACTTGGCAACTGATTCCAAGAGCCTGAAGCTCAACTATCTTATAGCTAAAAAAATTTGCTGGCATGCCTCCCTAACCCCCACCCCCTACTACAAAGCCTATTGTATGTTGTTCTAGACTATCTAATTAAATCATGATGCTACCTAGATTCTCATGTCATTACAGTAGCTAGGTTTAATATTTTTAACATGAACAATGCTATACATACACCCGATTTCGACCACTCGACACGGTCCTTATAAGGGGTAGGGAACTCAACGAGTAATTTGTATATTTTATCAATTTTATCCTTAGTGTTGGATGCAACCATTGTTCTAACACAAATTCGACCTCCTAAATTTTTTTTTTAGCTTTTATTTTATTGAAAACTACTCTACTTTTGTTCATGAGAAACATAAAACTTTCATAAACCTGTCTGTGTATGGCTCAACCTGACGAAAGCAAATTGAAAATCAACTTCAAATTTAATAAGATCCCTCCAAAACTTCACCAGCAAATTTAGATATACAAATGTAAATTCCTTTTAACCCAAACAAGCAAGATGAGACCTAAAACATAAAGCAGAGATTCTTGGATTTCATGCAAAGGCACAAAAAACTTAACAAAAACGCCCAACAAAACCATGGTGCCAAGGCAAAGCATGCCACTTTATTCTTTGGTGCATTCTGCCATAAACGGATATAAATGTTACTTTAGTATTATTTCTTCCTAGCTGCATATTTCAATACCCAAATAACCCAGTCCATCTCATCTTTTCAACTAGGCTATGGCTGCTCAGATCAATTTTCCAGGCCAAGTCCTACGGCAAAACAAAAACATGCTGAACTGCAAAAATAGGGCAAGCCTCACCCTTTACTCCTTGCCAATCAAAAGATCATGTGAATTTGAGCAGAAGAAAATGAAGATGCAGCAGCATGGAATATACTTGAGAAGGCAACAAGATAACAAAACGTTCAACCGTGGACTCTATTTGATCGCGTCATCAGCAGGAAATCTGAACTCCGAATTGATTCCACCTTCTGCATCTGATACAATAATGCAATTCTACATGTCCATCAAAGAGAAGGATTTGAAGCAACTAAAAAACTACATCTCAGAAGACTGCTACATTGATGACCTTTCCTTTCCTAAGCCATTTCAAGGGAAAAAGGTAGTCATTTTCTCTATCTTCAACTTCTTTAATCTAACAACTTAGAATATGCATTTGTTTTTGTTGCTAAAGGAGCCTAACAATGTAAAAAAAATGCAGGAGGTTACACATTTCTATGATCAACTCATAAGAAGCATGGGACATAACATGAAGTTCAAAATTGAACGTGTTTGTGAAGGAGATGAGTTTACAGCTGTGGTAAATTGGCATTTAGGTAATAATACTGCCATTCGCTATTGAAATACAAAAATTAGTATCTCATTTCGCTAAGGTGGTAACACTAATTCCTTAACTTGACAAGCATCTTCTCTATTATGGCAGAATGGAAAGAAACACAAATCCCCTTCACCAGAGGTTGCAGCTTCTATGAATGCTCAGAAGAAGGGCAGAGACTTGTTATAAAGTATTAACAAATAAATTCAATATATGAACTGCCAATCTCAATAATAAAAAGCAAGAGTCTATTAATTACTAACTAACTAACTCTCTACATGCAGGAAAGCTAGGGTCTTAGTAGAATCACCCATCAAACCGGGAGGAATAGTACTGGTAATCGCGCAGACACCATATTTTGAACACAAAAAAAATCTACAATTTATTGTTTTAAACTTTTCCATCAAAATGCACAATTCGTAAATTATTGATTACTATACGTCACTTAACTTTTGGTTTTTGTTTATGTGGAACTTCCCCATTTGAGGAATTCAGACTTTGCTGAAGAACCTGTCTTCCCTTTTCGATGAATTCCCAGATGCAACTGAATGTATGTTAACTTCCATCGACAAATAGCATAAACTCAAACAACAGAATTCATAGCATCGTGCTAAAATTCTCTCATAATATTGTCTCCTGCAGGGTTCCTAAAGAGTTCTCATGTTATATTACAATTCTTACTAAAGATTTACACCATGTTTTTGGCGCCTTTAATCAAACCAATTCTGGCAGGCTACTTCAAAATCTGGAATCTTATGGCTCAAATGTTTGCCTTTGCACTCAAAGTTTTGATCCAAATTTTAAAGATATTTTCCAAGTAGATGAGACTTACATAGGTTACTTTGTACATAAGCACCAACAGCAGAGGGAACTGCTTCACATCACCGGTCAGTTGCCATCGTCATCACGACTAGACCATGTTTCTAAAAGTGAGAGGGCAACCAACAGTCCAAGAACAGGTGGGAGTGGTGGAGGCTTTCTGAAGGCAACAATTGGATCTGTCTTTTCATTCCCGACACGCCCTCCTTCCTTCGGATCATTGTTCCCTAGTTTCGTTGGTGTAGTAGTTCCCACACTACCTGGATGTAATAACATATTTTAGTCAAGTTACAAAATTGTTATCAAATTACAAACTTCATATGATAGCAGCATAAAAGAAAACGGATTTTACCCTGTGCTCCTCTCACAGAGTAGATTGGTTTGAATTTGTATCTTGCATGTAATAATGCAGCAGTTCCACGCATGTAGGATTTAGTTATTGTCTTCAACTTTGGAAAGAAACAGGTGGAAACTAAGAAATTACAAAACCTGCAAAATGGAGAACATGCCAACAAACATCAAACATGAGAGTCATCATCATCTAGGGGAAGCATACTAATGGAACAATGGGGAGACTGTCCTTCAAATTCCGTTAATTTGTTTGCAAGAATTGAACTCGAAATCATGTAAGCTTCATAAGAAAATGTTCTGTAGACCATGGTTTAAAGTTCTAGCACTTGCACTCTAGAGTAAACCCATTCATGTCTCTCTTCAAGAACAATAATCTATTTGCATATAAAATCAGAACTCTATCATGATCCAATGCCAAATTAAATTAGCATTAAAAGGGTAATTTTTTTAATGCTAATAAAGAAAATTAGAACTTAAAAGCCAACTATTGCTTTAAATTAATTCACCCACAGACCCTTTAAGATAATCAAGCAAAATTCCATAAACGATTCGTAACTCACTTGGATCAAATCATAATCCAAAACTAAACCCCCACACCACCCAAAAGAAAAAGGAGAAATTCAAAAGAATATTTTCAAATCTCCCTAATTAGAGACTCAATAAAATTTTAAAAAAAAAGGAGTAAAAAGAAGAGGTGAAGAGGGTAATAGAGCATCCGTACCAACAAGTGTTATGCTTTATCTGCAACAAACAAAAGAGACCGACAACGGTGTTGGGGTTCCCGTTGATATAGAGAGCCTAGAGACTAGAGATCGAAAGAAAGTTCGGGAACTTTCGGGTTCCCCTCCTCAAATTCCACGTGGCCAGTCATTTCTCAGATGGTGGACCGTGTCAGATCCGACGTGGATTAATCCTGGCGCCTGAGCTGTTGTTCCTCGTTGTTTTGGACTGTTAGACGGATTGTTTGATCCTCATTACAACTGGCCCAGAGCTTCGGGCCGAACAAGTTTTTTTTCAAAGTCTTGGAATTGGGCAACAGGAAACTTGGGCCCTGGTCTAGTCATCAAGCCAATATTGATAAGGTTGGCCATCCAGGCCCTGGCCTAGTCACCAAGCCCACATTTCGTTGATTTTCCCTTTGTGGGTAGGGATGGCAAAATATCCTTCCTCGACGGGAACCAGGGCTAGTCATCAACCCCAACAAAACTCACTACGACCTTATTATTCGATTTAGCTGACGTGGGCTCCAAATAACGTTGGATAATATATATAGGATTCCGGATTCCAGCGTTTATTTCTTTTTTTGTACGGCAAAACGAAAGATAATTTTATTATTGAAATTGCAGGCTTCAAGCCTTGCCCAGCCATTCTGACAAAGAATCAAATACCTATAAGATAAGATCAAAACCCAACCAACCAGAGAAAGCACATCCCAACCAAGATACTCAAACAACAAAAAAAAACTAACTAGCCAAAGTGCCAAACCCAATAACAAAAAATTGCAGCCTCACACTCCCATCGCTGCATCCACATTAACAAAGCTCATACTGGCAACCTGATTCATCACATTCAAACCAGTACTTAGACGGAAAACACAGTAGAAGAACTTTCCACAAACTGGTGGAGTGCAGCAGTTCCATCCACAGAAATCATTACTTAGCAAAATCACACAAATCTCATAATTAATCCCTCCCTACATAAGCAAGCCACCTTTCTTCATTTGGAATTAAATAAAGATATAATTCATTTCATTTTTAAATGAATTGAAATGAATTATTAAGTTTGACCTTTTTTTTTTGTTAAATTGTAGAATTCAATTGAATTCTCATATTTGAAATAAATGAAGAATTAAAAAAAGTAGGCAGAAGGAGAGAGAGAGAGAGGGAAGAATAGAGGAAAAGAGAGAGATAAAAAAAGTATTTTGATAAACATAACTTTTACTTTTTATTTGTGGAATTCATTTGTAAATTATATCAATTTTGATAAAATTTGCAACAATCTAACTCAATTCCATAGTAAATTTATTTTAAAATGAATTTTATAATTTTTTTGTCGTTCCAAACACAATAAGTTTACAAATGAATTCCATAAAATTTATAAAATTCATTGTTTCAGACACATTCTCATGATCAATTAAAATGAACCAATATTAAAAATGAAACAAAACCCTCTTAGCATCAGCTTTACTACTTGATGATTTGCATTATGCTTGTCAATTCTTCAAAGCAAAACCATCTCCAAGGAATATGGAACAATTTAGTATGTAAGAATTAAATTAATTTTATTGGCTATATGTGTGAGTCAAATACCACGTCAAGAAGGAATAGCAATTTTAAGAGTCAAATCCCACGATAGAAATAAAACAAGGAGCATTGGGGATTGACATCTATAAATATAAAGTGGAATGAAGAGGTTTATTGGCTTTAGCCGAAGTTGATAAGGGCTTACCTAAGTGAGTAGGGGTTTTAGTCTAAGGTGATAAAGACGTACCCAAAGTGAAGTGAGACTTTGCTCAAGGAAGGAGCCTAGCCCAAGGGGGCCTTGGCGCAATAAGGAGTGGATCTTTCGCTCAATTAGTCGCAAGCTTTAGCCTCTTGCACACAAGTTAGGGTTTTCTCATTCTTGGAGAGAATTCAGAGCTTTGGTGTATTAATTGGATTAAAGGATTAGAGTGAGATTGAGAGTTTTGTTCAAGTTTTCTCTTTCAAAACTTGTAATATGTGATTAATTAGTGTAGAATTAATATGCCGTAGTTTTCATGGAGTAAACATTGCAGGTCGAACCCGTTAAAATCTTAGTGTTCTATCTTCTACTTTTCTTTGATATTGTTCATTTAATTATTGTTTTTATATTTTTGTTGGTGTTTTTGTGGAATTAAAGAGTTAAATCCCAACAAGTGAATCTTGGACGGATTTTTTAGTATAAAAATCCAACAAATGATATTAGACTCAGGTTGGAACGATGACAAAATTACAAAGCTTTGGAGAGAAATTTAGCATAGAATTGTTTGATAGTAAGAACAATTTTTCTTTATGACAAAAGTAAAGTAAAATATGTTTTGGTGCAACAAGCCCAATTGTGAAGAGATTTTCTTTAGATGAGAAGCTTGGTGGAGATTCACACATAAGGAGAGATTTATTGGGTATATGTGTGAGTTAAATCCCACGTAAAAAAAAAAAAAAAGATGGAGATTGACACCTATATAATATAAGATGGATTGAAGAGGTTTATAGGCTTTAGCTTAACATGGGAAGGGTTACCCAAATTAAGTGAGTAGGAGTTTTAGCCCAAGGTGAGAAGTCCTTACTCAAAGTGAGTGGGGGGTTTGCCCAAGGAATTAGCCAAGCCTAAGGGGGATTGGAGCAACAAGGAGTGGAGCTTTGGCTTAATTATTCTTAAGTTTTAGCCTCTTGTAACATAAATTAAGGTTTTCTTATTCTTGGAGAGAAATAGAAATTTTGTTGTATTTAGGTTAAGGGGTTAGAGTAAAGGGTTAAAGTAAAGGGTTAGAGCAAAGGTGAGAGTTTCAAGTTTTTGCTTCTAAAATTTGTAATCTATGATTGATTAGTGGAGAATTAATATGTGACGGTTTCATGGAGTAGGTGTTGGAGGCGAAACCACATTAAAACTATGGTGTTCTATCTTTTATTTTAATTTTTGTTATTGTTGTATGAATTATTGCTTTATATTTTTGCTTATTGTTTTTGTAAAATGAAAGAGTTAAATTCCAAACAAGTAGATCTTGTGTGGATTTTTGATGTAAAAATTCCTAAATTTTGATTAAGTAAATAGTGAATATATCAAGACTGACCAAGCAAAAAAACATCAAAACCATATATCATTTAATATATATATTTTAAAACGTTTCAGTTTTCAAGATGCAGAAATTAAATAAAAACAAAAAATTTAAAAAAAATGTGTTTGAAAAAAATCAGAAACTGAAAATAGATTGTAAGAAATTGATTTTTGTTTTTTTTTAGTTTGACAACTTTTTAATACAAGTTAAATCAAACATTAAGGTTTCTCTATTAATAAGTTGAATTTGAGGAAAAAATAAAAATAAAAATAAAAATAAAACAAATTTTGATTGTTGTATCAAGGACATGAGGATTGATCCCATATATTCAGTCAATTGATTGGGGGTTATAGCTAGCTAGGATATTGGAGGAGGGTTACCCCACAGTAGTGTACCCTACGACTGAAAAAGGAAAAAAAAGTGCTTTTGTTAATTGTTAGTTGGAAAATATTGTCAAAAAGAAAAATCATAATGCTAGATTAAACTAAGGTGCAAGGCAACATTCAAGTCATTGTGTCGTTGAATTGAGCCACTTTGAAGCGGCACTTGCCCTAAAAGAAAAAGTACTTTAATGTTCTTCTGCCTTTATATAAAACGAACCCATTTAAGTGAATTCGCAATCAATTATAGCTATTATAACAATGAGAATAAAGTACTAGGTCCTTCTCATTAGGATAAGGGAAAGCTATCCACTTTTGTTGTATTCTTAATGATAAAGACATGAAAATGAAAGCATTTGATATTATTAATAAATTTTTTTTTTTCGGAACAATGCTCTTTGACAAGGAATTTGATACTGTACTAAAGATAGAGGGTATTAATCTGTTTTTTTCGATGATACAACTGTTTAGCTAAATCGCATGACATATATAAATGATCAAATCTTGAAATAGCTTCTCAGTTAGGGTTTTTTTTTAAAAAAAATACTTAAATGAAATTCATATATAAAAGTAACAATTTTTATAATTAAATTACTTGTTGAGATTCGCGTGTGAGTGAATAGTTAAAGTTTCGTAAATACTTGAATATAATTGTTAATTTGGTTGAGAACTCGTATAAGTTTAAGTTTTTAGGTTTAAATTGGTTAAATACAAATTTTTTTTTTTGGTTTTTGAAGTTAGAACATTTATTCAATTTTCTCTATGAAGTTTCAATTTAAGCAATACTTTTTAAAAATATTTTAGTCAAATTAGTTTTTAAATTGATCATGTCAGAGTTTAGGGGAATGGACTTTAGGTAAGTTTTTTACGAATATGTGACGATAGTGACAAAATTAAAATGGTTTTGAAATTATAAGAAGACAATGCTTAAACTGAAAAATTTAAGAACCAAATTAAATAAATGATCAAACTTTAAAGATTTTTAGGTTTAATTATAAAAAATATTTTATGATTGATTTTATTTTTAAAACATACTCAATTTTTTTATACGATAAAAAATATTTTATAAAATATTTTTATTATCAAAAAATTATATCTAACCTGTTGAAATTATTGTTAAAACTTTCAGATTGATCGATATCCCAACTATCGTTCACCACCAATTCCATAAAAAGAAGTGATAAAAAAGGCTTATTATCTCGAAAAAGGGGTTGTCATTTGATGTCATTTTGGCTATACAATCCTGTCAATTGTCAAAGGCCATTTCAATATTGCTGAGGTTATATCAATAAAAAATGTCTTTGTTTTTTTTTATTTTAAAAAAAATAATTGATTAATTGAAAGGATCCCCTTGGCCTACAAGTTCCCTTCCAACCGAACTATTTCTACACAATTTAAAACGATTTTGCTTCCTTCCTTTTACTTTTTTGGAGGAGTACAAGTGATTGATCCAAAATTGCAACATTAGGACAATCTGACTATTATTATTTCCCTTTGCATCTTTGCTAGCTGTTGAACTCACTAATTAATTAACCCCACATTTTAGCACAACTTTAACTCTTTAAAATGACAAACCCCATATATAATTCTATCTCAATTGTTTGATGACAGATACCCAATAAGTAGATTCTATATGTAGTGCCTATAAATAAATAAAATAAAAAGTTAAAATACATGCAAAATTTTTTTCCAAAATTTTTACTATTAAAGATTAAGAAACCACAAAAAATAAAATACGTGTGAAAAATTCGTAAAAATTATTGAATAAAATTTAAATTTTTTATGATAAATAAAAAATAAAAAAATTTATTATGTGTTTTATTATTGTTGAATTTAAGAGAGGAAGTGAGACAATACAAAGAGAAGAATTGTATTGAATGGTGTGATTTACTTACAAAGGGAGCTATCCTATTTATATAAGCTAATAAGAGAAGTAAAGCTATACACAACCAATGTGGGATTATCTTATTTATACAAGCTAATAGGAGAAGCAAAGCTATACACAACCAATGTGGGACTAAGCCCATATAATACATTAACATCCCCCCTCAAACTCAAGGCGGTAAGTGGGAGGTGAACTTGAGTTTGGAAACCAGAGAGTGAAAGCGTCCGGGTGGATGAGCCTTAGTGAAAATGTCAGCTGTCTGATCGGCTGAACTGATGGATTGTAGACGAACCGTATTCTGGAGAATATGATCACGGATGAAGTGGATATCATTCTCGATGTGTTTTGTACGCTCGTGGAAGACATCATTGTGAGCGATCTGAATAGCACTCCTGTTGTCACAGTGTAGGATAGTGGCAGCAGGAGAAGAGATACCCATGTCAGCGAGTAGCCATCGAAGCCAGAGAAGTTCTTGAGTTGCATCAGCCATGGCACGATATTCAGCTTCGGTACTGGAGCGAGCAACCACAGTTTGTTTCTTACTACGCCAGGAAATGAGAGAATTGCCCAAAAAGAAACAGTAACCAGTGGTTGAACGTCTGTCGGTGGGGTCTCCGGCCCAATCGGCATCAGAATAGGTTTGTAAAACGGGGGCAGACTGTGCTGAGAAATGAAGCCCATGAAATAAAGTACCCTTGACGTACCTAAGAATGCGAAGAACAGTCGAGTAATGGGTGGTCCGAGGAGCGGACAAGAACCGACTGACCTGATGAACGGCATAGGCAATGTCAGGGCGAGTGACAGTAAGATATACAAGACTTCCAACCAGTTGACGATATAGAGTGGCATCCTGAAGAGGTGAACCATCGAGTGGGGTAAGTCTGACATTCGGCTCGAGAGGAGTAGTGGCAGTGGTTGAGTCAGTGATCCCAGCCTTGGAAAGGAGGTCCGAGGCATATTTGGCCTGAGAGAGAAAAAATCCATCAGAATTAGATGAGACTTCGAGGCCAAGAAAATAGGTGAGCACGCCAAGATCTTTCATCTCGAATTGACCACTGAGAAACTTTTTGAGTTCAGAAATACCATGTGGATCATCTCCAGTAATAACCATATCATCCACGTACAGTAAAAGAAGGATAATACCGTTGGCAGTATGGCGGATAAACAGAGCCGAATCATGAGCACTCGGTGTGAACCCAAACTGATGAATGGTAGTGCTGAATTTGGCAAACCAGGCACGTGGAGCTTGTTTTAAACCATATAAGGCACGACGAAGGCGACAAACTTTGTTTCGAGTGGCATCCAAGCCGGGAGGTGTATGCATATAGACTTCCTCAAGAAGTTCCCCATTCAGAAATGCATTTTTGACATCCATTTGAAATAGAGTTCATCTTCGAATGGCGGCGACAGCAATGAGTGTACGGACAGATGTGAGCCTCGCCACTGGAGCAAATGTCTCTTCATAGTCAATGCCATATTCCTGAGCAAATCCCTTGGCAACAAGTCGGGCTTTATATCGTTCAATAGAGCCATCAGAAAGTGTCTTGATCTTAAACACTCATTTGCACCCAATAGGAGTTTTTCCAGCGGGTAGATCAACAATATCCCATGTATGAGTTTTAGCTAGGGCCTGAAGTTCTTCATCCATTGCTTTCTGCCAAAGAGGATTAGTACTAGCCTCCTTATAGGATTGAGGCTCATGCAGATGAAGTATAGTGGAAAAACAATGATAATCACAATGGTAATCAGCAAGATGAGAAGGGGGGTGAGTTACCCTGGTAGATCTGCGGGGGTGATCTGGAGGATGGCTCTCAGAGGGAGTCGGTGCAGACTCATCAGACATAGGAATATCCTCGGGCATGACCGATTGAGTCAGAGAGGTGAGGTCAACTGATGGTTCTGGAGCTGGAACTGGGTCTGGGTCTGGAGAGGTAGGATCAACTGGTGGTTCTGGAACGGAAGGGGTGATATCAGCTGGTGATTCGGAGGTGGACTCAACAGTACCTGAAACTGGATTCTCAGGAAATAACTTAATAGATGGATCAGTAAAGAATCTGGAGTTAGTGATGGTTGATATGTCAAATGACCGTAAGGAAGAGAACATTTGATGTTCCCAAAAAATGACATGACGAGAGATACGAAGAGTTTTAGAAATAGGATCCCAGCATCGATACCCCTTATGTTCAATACCATATCCAATGAAACAACACAGATGAGCCCTTGGTTGTAATTTGTTGTGTTCATGTGGTTTGAGAAGAACAAAACAAGCGCAACCAAAGACTCTGAGGTTAGAGTAATCAGGAGGTTTACCGAAAAGGCGCTCGAATGGAGATTGATTTTGGATTGTAGTGGAAGGGACACGATTGATTGTGTATACTGCGGTGAATGCAGCATCACCCCAGAAACGTTCAGGACATGATGACGAAATGAGTAGAGCACGAACGGTGTCAAGAATATGTCGATGTTTGCGTTCAGCTCGTCCATTTTGTTGGGAGGTTCCAGGGCACGAGCGGTGGGGGAGCGTGCCATTTTTGTGAAGTAGGTTTAGAAAAGCACGGTCTTTATATTCCATTGCATTATCTGAACGAAAAATTTTGATATTCCGAGAGAATTGAGTTTGAACCATAGAAGAAAAATCAGAATATATTTGAAAGAGTTCAGATCTGCTTTTCATAAGAAACAACCAAGTATAACGAGAATAGTCATCCACAAATATAACAAAATAACGAGCACCACCCATTGATGCATGAGGAGAAGGCCCCCAAACGTCAGAATGTACTAAATCAAAAGGTGCAAGGGAAATGGACTGACTCTCATTAAAAGGTAAAGCTGATTGTTTTGCAAGTTGACAATGAATACAATGAAAAGACTCATGCTGAAGTGAACCTAACTGACCACTAGAAATAAGAGAACGTAGAGGGCTAGATGAAGTATGACCTAACCGAGAGTGCCACAATTCCACAGGTGAGAGTGCTGGGATGGATGCGGCTGATTGATTTGGTGATGGTGAGGATGGGACTTGGAGATGAGTGAGCTCAAAGAGGCGTCCAACTTTACGGCCGGTTCCAAGGAGTTTTCCTGTCTGAGGGTCCTGCACACGACAACCAGTAGAAGAAAAATGCACATCAAGTCCAAGATCACATAGTTGTCCAACAGATATAAGGTTAAGCGTAAGATTAGGAACTAAATATGTGTCAGGGAGAGACAAATGAGAACTATCAACATGTCCAGTATGGCTGACCAGCATATTTGATCCATTGGCAGTGTGAATAGTATGCGCATGCTCATCACGGGTTTTAGAGGAAAAAATAGAGGCATCAGAAGTCATGTGATTGCAACAAGCAGAATCGAAATACCATCGGGATGTACCTGGTGTAGTTGACATGGCTATATTGTTACCGATTTTATTTAGAGCCTCGGTAAGAACGGTGCAGAAACCACTCCAAGCAGGTGGAGAATTGGATGAAGTTGGTGTAGCATCAGTGGTTACGGCAGCAGTATTCTTTGGCTTGGAATATGGCCGATTGTATGAGCCTCGAGAGTGATATTGGTTCCCATTTGACTGATTTCCAGATGGAAGTTTAGGGCAGTCTGCAAGATAGTGACCCGGTTCTCTGCAGACTTTACATAGGCGAGAAGGACATTTGAGCAATTCATGCCCTTGTGAATGACAATACTTGCAATATAAGGGCTTCTGGTGTGTGCTCTGTCGGTGGGGTAAGTCCGATTCAGCCATAGGAGCAAAGAGGAAGGTGAACCTCCAAGAAACCAGTGATGTGACGGTCAACTGATGATGTGGCAGTCAACCGGTGATGTGGCTGTCAACTGATGACGTGGCAGTCAACTGATGATGTGACGGTCAACGAGTAACGTGGTGCTGACGTGTTGTTGATGTGGTGCTACTGTGGCAGCAGCGTGTCTGAAACAGGAGCGGCAGCGGAGATGATGTCAACGGGTGACGTGGCACTGATGTGGCAGCGGAGATGATGTCAATGGGTGACGTGGCACTGAGGTGGCACTGAGGTGGCGCTGATGTGGCTTTTAGGGCTGACGTGGCAGCAGCGTTTCTGAAACAGAAGCGACAGCGGAGATGATGTTGATGGAGAATGAGACTCCGACTATAATGATGACCCGACAGGTATGAAAAGGATATACTAGAAGTTTTTCTGATGTGAAGGATCCACTAATAGTGGCAATCACAGAGCATACTCAACTCTTAATATACCGAGAATTTCTGATGTGAAGGATCCACTAATAGTGGCAATCACAGAGCATACTCAACTCTTAAAATACCGAGAACCATTAAGGCTCTGATACCATGTTGAATTTAAGAGAGGAAGTGAGACAATACAAAGAGAAGAATTGTATTGAATGGTGTGATTTACTTACAAAGGGAGCTATCCTATTTATATAAGCTAATAGGAGAAGTAAAGCTATACACAACCAATGTGGGATTATCTTATTTATACAAGCTAATAGGAGAAGTAAAGCTATACACAACCAATGTGGGACTAAGCCCATATAATACATTAACAATTATTAAAAAATATATATTTTAACATCAAATAATGTTTTACCGACAAATTGCTTCATTTTTGTTTATAAGTAACCAAGAATCACTCCATATTTTTCTTTTACTTTCCTTTTTAAGAGGTGAGGTATAATCACCTTTATTACGATGAGTTCAATAGTTTGATTGGATTGTAAATTAATGCATGGTCACTGGGCCAATGCTAATCACTTTTGTTTTTGGTAATTTGAGTGGACGATGTTAGTCACTTAATTATTAAGTAATAAAGCAATCTAATTAAAAGATTAACAAGTTGATTTGAGCCCCACTGATTTTGACATTTAACCAAACTCACATCTTCAAGTTGTTTGCTACATGTACATGGTACAAATTACATCTTAAATTATTAATATTATGCTTATTTTTTTTAAAAAAACATTGAAGTTTTTCTTGGTTTTCATTTTATCCCGTGGAAATAGTTCGTAACGAAATAAATCTTGCGGTTATCTCTATTAATTAGTCTGAAAATAAAATTTCCAATAAATTACTGACATAGAACATACGTCATTTTATTTCATGGAGCAATTTGAATATCAACAATTGAAATAAAACCTGTAATGTTTGATATTATGACTTTAAATTTTATGTACCGTTTACTTTTATTATTTCGATTTTTTAGGCTTAATTTTGATACTTTGTCTATTTTGTAATTTTTGTTATTTTAGTTTGTAACTCTAAAGCTACAAATGCAGCTAGTATTAATAAATTAATATCAAACGTCTTTATTACAATAAACTTCTCGATGAGGGATAAAATAAAAATCAAATAAACTTTAAGGGCCTGTTTATTGTGAAAAATTTCTAACTTTTCAATATATATATTTTTTCAATTTTTTGAACATTTTTATCATAAATTGAAAAAAAAAATTTCGCTTTTCAATATAATTGAGTTAGATGACTACAAGTACGTCAATTGTAAGTGGAGTCTATGATGTCTTGAATTTTTTTTTAATTTTAATATATATTGTGATAAAAATAAAATATTAAAAAAATAAAAATCTTATTACTGAAAATAAACACTTTATTATAAAAATATGAATTTTATCTCTAAAAATATATTTTTATCGTACGAAATAAATTGCATTTTTTATTGCAGAAACACCAGAGCAACTACTAATTGTTCAAATGGTTCATAGAAGGAGCAGGTAGAAGTATCTTTTGCTCGGTTTAATCTTTTGAAATATTTGATAATTCAATTATTTTTTAACATGGTATAAGAACTCTAAGTTTTACTTTCAAATCCTGAGGATGTCTCTTTTCATTTACACTATTTTACCTAGTTCTTTGTCTTTTGACATTTAGGTTTTCTTATATTTGGGGTTCATCTCTCTTTTGTATTGCTATAGCGTTTTCAAAAGTACAGTGATAAAAATAATGTGAGACCATCACAATATAATGCTTGGTAAATTATATATCTAAAATTAATTTTGGGATAGCTATGTAAAATATCTAAAATATAGATAATTAATGATAGTATTTCTAAAGTTGAAAAGAGCAATAATGAATATATATATATATATATATATATATATATATATATATATATATATATATATGAAAATTTCATTAAGTCAAAAGATATTTTTGGATACCTTTAATAGTCAATAATGTTTTTTTTTTGCATTTAAAAAACATAATTAATTTTGAGAAATTCATGTTTTGTACTACAACTTTTACTAACAGAATTAGTAATTAAGTTTTACTAAAATAAAGTTAACAAATTTTATCACTGCACTGCAATACCAAACGTAAGATTTTGAGATATTTGATAATTCAATTACTTTTTAATAATTTATACAACCTCTAAATTAATTGATGTTTCTATTAAAAGGGATTACCACACTTGCATACATGTCAAGCTAATTAATGAATGAGTGTGGATTCTATCACCTCGAGTTTACCGATCCAATAGTTGTGAGCTTGAGATAAAAAAATTGGAGCTCAAAAATCATTTTCCTTATGAATACATCCATAAGATGCCATTTTGTAGAATAGAAATTTTATGAGTGAGCTTAGTTGTGAAAATTTTTTATCATTATTTTTTTAACATTTTTTTTAACAATTTAAACATTTAACGTAATTTGTAAAATGATATTTTTTTAATATAATATTAAAAAAATTAAGAAATAAAATAAAAAATAGTTTCCCAATATTTTTAGTATTATATTAAAAAAAATATTGATTTTCAAATTATGTTAGAAATCTCCAAATTGTTAAAAAAAATATGAAAATTGGAGATTGAAAATTTTCTACAAGTAAAAGGGCCCAAGTCTTTTACCATTGTCACGAGGATGAAAAAAAAGCATATATAAATATACACATAAACGCATGGACACGTGCGCACATATATATGTATATATATATATAAAATCACATTGTATTTGCTATTTACTAATTAGGGTTCTCTCCTTTTTTGCCCCTTGTTTATAAATTGTAGTTAACTCAGATAATTAATTAGATCTAAAGGAGGCAAAGGCAGCCATGAGTAGAGGAGGGAGCTGTGGTGGCGGTCAGAGTTCATTAGGTTACCTCTTTGGGTCTGCAGAAGAGCAACCACGTGCACCTTCTGCCGCCCAGGTGGCTTACAGACCACCATATGGAATAGATACCACAGAGAAGCAGCCCTCAGAAAATCCTTCTAAGTCCGTCGAACAAAAAAATGTCTCCAACAATAACAACTATCATAGAGCTGAAGGCCAGAACTCAGGAAACTTCATTACTGTAAGTTGTCCTTAATTTTTTTTTTTTGGGTATATTAATTTGGCTTTTGGACTTTATACAGATTTAAAATTTATTCAAAAAACATACATGGGAACTTTTTAACCTAATAATAATAGCAGATATGACATGATAATTCAGGATCGTCCGTCGACAAAGGTGAAATCAGTTCCTGGTGGAGATTCATCTCTTGGTTACTTGTTTGGAGATAAGTGAGGATTAAGCATATGCAGTGTTTGATTTTAAATACTAGCTATGTGGGTTTTAAATGCTAAAATCAGTGTTGGATTTGCAAGTTTTTTTTCTTAAAGTATATATAATTATATATGGTGTTTGATTTTCATATACTATATATGTGAAAAAGGCTTTGATCGAGTCATGATGAATACTAGGTCAGGCCATGTATATTTTAATGTAATCTTTTTTTTTTTTGGATTGATGGTTAATTAATGTATTT
Source organism: Bretschneidera sinensis (assembly GCA_023935145.1). Classification (NCBI taxonomy): domain Eukaryota; kingdom Viridiplantae; phylum Streptophyta; class Magnoliopsida; order Brassicales; family Akaniaceae; genus Bretschneidera; species Bretschneidera sinensis. The sequence goes on from CM043703.1 coordinate 14,512,334, forward strand.
GATTGTCTCTATCAGTGTTCAAAATAATACTAGCAGTTACTTTTAATCTGTGTGAATTTTCAGATAGTTTATTGAAGCAAATAAGCAATAATGATCAGGCTTGACATAAGATTTTTCATGTCCAAATTTGGAAACAGCTGATGGACAGTTTCCATTTTTGTATAAGATCATCAAAGTGATCCTCCACTTTCTATTGGTGATTTAAAAAATATCTCAGAGAGATTTGTTTATAGATCTATGTATTGATCAATGATTTGTTGTTTTTAATATTCATGACCATATATAGAAAGTGGAACAATTTCCCATTTGACCAGTTTCATGTTGAGCTACATCCAAAGAAACATAAATTAAAACTGAGTTAATTGGTATTTCTTTTTTATTTATTTTCATTTTAAAATTTATTTGTTGACCACTTTTATCTCTATTTCTTTACTTAAAAATCTTCCTAAAAGCTTTGCTGGAAAGGAAAAGCTAAAAAAAACCTTTCCATCATGTTTTCATTAATTTTGTGCCTCTAGCTATCTTAGTCACTGTCTCAAACACTGAATCACTACTTTTTTTTTATGTTTTCCTGTAGTAGAACATATTTGTTTATAAAAGAAACTAAAAAAATTCATGATGTGAATTAAAGAAATTAATAACGTGTGTGTATATAGGTTTTTATCTATTATGGTGAAATTGATTGCTTATTCTGCAAGAACTTTTGAGCTTCTTCTATATATTATCATTAGTTATATGTTTACATGATGTCGTTTCTCTAAGTACTTCAAATTCAGCATGATTAATATTAATCTCAATGTTAATGCTAATTTTCAATTTTATGTTTGCATGATGTTGTTTCTTTTAAGTACTTCAAATTCTCCATTAACTATAGTTTTTACATTCAACTTCTGATGATAAAATTAATTTGTAATGCTGCACTTAAATTTGGGCATCATTATCGGAAATAAACTTGATTTGGCCTATTAGTATAAAGTTTTGTGTTTTGGCTCATTATTAATGAACGTTTTGGACCAATTACTATTGGGGTTTTCTTGTAATAGGTCTTGATCATCCCCATGGTCTAAGAAGTCTTGTGTCTAGAAGATGATATTGAACTAGAAAATCTTGTGTAGTGGTAGTTGATATATACATGAGATAATTTAAATACTCCTGGTATCATGATAGTAGGTAGTTAGGAGCTCGGAGTTGGAGTTTGTAGTAAATTTGAAGAAGCTAGGAGCTTAGACTGAAGTAAGACCTAAACAAGCAAAGAAAAATGCTAATTCAAGTAAGAGTCAAAACCAACGTAAGCAAATATCAGGATGGATAATAACACATAAATTACTCTATATAGTACACATTCGTATAGATGTTTTAAGCCCTAATTGACAAGTTTAATGCTTGTAATATATGCTGCAATATGAAAACCACTCACACTCACCTTGAAATCCAATATGGCAATATGCAATATGAAACTTCTGCTTGGAAAATTTAAGGCTTAGATTGGCATGGCCTTGAGTGTTTTTAGGAGTTCCTTTTCTGTGTGCTAGTTGGAATTTGATCAAAAACTTGTTACTACATGTGTTTTTATTTTTATCTGACATGCCTCTCTTAAGTAAAACAAAATGTTTTCTTTCACTTTAGAATATCATTGTCCTGCATTTGCCAAATTATCAAAAACCCCTTGTGATGGATATTGCTGTCATATAGTTTACTACTTGAGTAGTTGATTGTATCCATTAAAAACTTTAGCATATATATATATATATATACACACACAAATTAGAATGAATATTTCTGCACCCACAACAGGAAAAGTTTAAAAAAAAAGAAGAAGATGAAAGTAAACAGCACTCTTATTTTGCATTTCTGGTTATGTACTTTTGTTGCAGAGATATTATGCATGAAGCAGTCTGTGCAATGCATATTGCATAATAGGCGTACTATTTACGTTGACTAAATGCATATATAAATAGGGTTTATTTCCTCCTTTTTTCGAGTAAATACTTTGGTGGGTGGAGCGGATGGAATCATATATAACGTAGGAAAAACTATCGAGTTAGGTAGCACACCTTCCAAAATGCAGTAAAGCTTAATTTTCATTGTTTTGCGGAAGAGAGATTCTTGTCCATGAAACTTTTCTTAATCAAGAAGCACTTTTTCTGTCATATTCTCTCTGTTTAATAGCATGGTATACTTTTGATTCAATAAAATTTCAAGACCCAAATTTAGATTTTTTGTTTTTACGGAAAAAGATATGTGTCTTTCCCTTAGGAAACTTCATAATATAAGGTTTTGTATACATGTAGATCCCAATTAATTCAATGAATTCTGCATAAAGGTGAGACAATGGTATATTACTTCTCCCTTGCAGAGAAATTTTTACTTAATATGTGTCTATAAAGGATACATAGCACAATGATCCATCTTATTATTAAATGACATGAGAAGAGAGAAAAAATAAGATTTTTTTTTTCATCCAACAGTGATATGAAATCTTATACCAACGTATTTTTCATGGACCAAGACTAGATAAGATTTTTTCTTCTTCTTGTGGGTAAATACATAATGATTAAGGGTAAACACATAATGATTGAGCTACCTCCAAGTACTCGAGTATTAATTAGGTTTATATTTGAGAGATTCAAATCCAGGCTATATTCGATCATCACGAGACTGTGACAATGAGGATGTACAAAAGTTTTAATCGTGTGATCGTTGCAGACTTGTGATGATTGAGGTTGTGCAACAGTCTCTTCATAAATTAACACAATAACGAATTGACTTTAGATAATTTTGTCATCACAAATTATTCAATTTTGATCAAATTTCAGATCAATTTATTATAAAAAAATAAAAAATTCTTTATGGGTCAAAATGAAATCCATTAAATTTTAAAAAATTGAACCGAATCAATCGCTTTAGTTTGGTTTGATGTGGAACCACAAAGAAAGAATGCAATGTCCTTTACCCAAAAAAGAAAAAGAAATGTGAGGTTATAAAAATAGTTATATTGGTAGTATATATGAAGTAGGAAGTCTGCATGTCATATGCACGCACATGGAGCTCCATTTATGTTATAGAAGTGGTTTTCTAGGCTGCCCCATTATATGTTGGTAATGGTAGGTTAGTGGGCCAAATTAGCTTGTCTACTAATTTTCTACAATGCGCATGGTGTATTCAGTGTATCATATCTTCAACTAAGTGTATCATATCTTCAAATTTCTTTTTATAGAATTCATCATGACTCCCCCATTCTCCATCTTGGATGCAAATGGAAGTTAGTTCTATAAGGCAAATTTAGGGGATTCGCTACTGTCAATGTTGACTCCCATTTAAGTATCTCATTTATGTTAGAGCAATTAACTCATTGATTATTGTTTTAAATATAAATATTTGAGTGTTTTCATATCGAATTTTTATATTAATAATTTCATTATAGATCATTTAGCATTATTGTTCTATTGAAAAAAAAATTAATTTTTTATGATGATAACTGAAATTAAACCCAAAATATATAAGATAAAAAAAATATAAAGCTTATAATCACATATTTAAATACTTGTTTTTGTTTTATGATGATACTAGATGTAAAAGGAAATGAAGTTCATAATGGTAAAAAGAAAAACATACCCATCTTTTACAATTTAAATTGTAGTGATATATGAATCTGAATAGTCAATATGTGTGATTTTGATACTGTCTCGATTTATACAAGTTAAAATGAGTTTTGAAACGATTTTTGATAAAATTGCAATGGAATTAATAATTTATAATTATTTTGTTTCAGGTAACACATTGAAAATAGCTATTCTAATACAAATTCAACTTTTTAGAAACTCTTTTTTAATTTTTAATTTTTTTAGAAACCCTAATTTCTACGTATGCACAACTTGCAGATATCTTCACAAAAGAGTTGTCATCCCGCGTGATTTCTTCAACATAAAACCAATTTTTATGTGGTTTCATCTCATTCAGACTGAAAGAACGTTTAAATGTATATATATTTCTAATATAAATAATATTAAGAAAATTTATTCTATTATAAATAAAAAACCCTAATTTTTATTTTAGCTTCTTCAGTTAGAATTATTGTTTTCTATTCCTAAACGGGAGCTTTAAAAGTCCCTCGACCGTCCATAAAGTCCAAAATCTGAATATGTATACACACTCTCATCACTTTATACTAAAAACCAAATTCCACAAACCTTAATTTGTTCAATGGAGTTGCCCGCAAGTCCCAGAAGAAGCCAGGTAATTGGAGAGGAAAAACATGCTCTTCCATTTTAGTTTTTCCCTTATATTTTTAAGTCATTAGAAACTAATTAATCAAAGTGAAAAACAACATCATTTACAAGAACTTTAATTGATTTTCGTTCCTATCTTACGTGGGTAAACTCTTCATTTCTTGTTTTTTTTTTCTTCACTGTTTTGGATGAAATTTTCACAACAGGTTGTTGATATGAAATTAGTGGTTCGTGTTGTTGTTCTTGTTTTGTTGAGCACAACAAATGGAGTTGAGAGCAGAAAGAGCAGAACTGGTGTTGTTGATGAGAAGAATAACAATATAGAGTGCTTTGAGTACTCTGCTATAAGTTGCAGGGGTCATTGGGCATCATTGACTGATTTTGGAGGAGTTGGTGATGGAACCACATTGAACACGAAGGCTTTTCAGGATGCGATTGCAAACTTGAGTCAGTATTCATCATATGGTGGATCCCAACTCATCGTTCCTGGTGGGAGATGGTTGACTGGCAGTTTCAACCTCACCAGCCATTTTACACTTTATCTTCACAAGGATGCCGTTCTTATTGCTGTTCAGGTTAGAAACCGTCAAATATTCTCTTTCTTGGGTTCTCCTATTTCAACCATATTTTTTCTTCTTTCAATTACACATTTTTGTTTGGTTTTGCTTATTTTTTCAACCGATCAAGTGATTCTGATTTTTAGTGTTTGGGTAGCTATGTGTTTTATTTATTGTGCAGTAATCTCGTAGTTCCAAATTCGTGGGAGTTATTGTAGGATTGAAAAAATTCATTAATAATTATGGAGAAACTGAAAAATTTTAAAAAAAAATTTAAATACGAAAATTACTATTCAATTTCTAAATGATTATTAGTGAACTTTCTCGAATCCATGATAGTTTGTAACTAGATCTGTGGTATCATTATCTTTGTTTATTTAATCAACTTAAAGTGTAGATTTATTAAAATAAAGTGAAACTTGCTAATTCATTTCCCTTTTTAAGTTTTAATGTGGAGAATTTTTAATTAATTCGGATCTAAAATATTATTTTTCTGAATTTTATATTTATATTGATGTTATCAGTAAAGTTTTTAAAATTATTAATAGAGTTTCAGATGTTGTAACCAAATTTTTTTGCTTAAGAGCACTAAAATTCTTAGTTAGACATTTTAGACCCATATGAAATTTCATTGGTAATAAAAAAAATTCATTGATAATATTATTTTTTGGATTATACTTATATTGACAATATGAGTTTTAAGATTTTAACTACTCCAGTTTTTAACTGCTATTTTATGCAACTTCATTAGTGTGAGATTTAAATCATGGTCGCATGCGTTACACATATGAGTAAAACTTTAGGTAAAATTTGGACGGTTCGCGGGATATTGGGAATGCATTTGTGATATAGCGGGTACAAGTCAAAACTACAAACAAACCTAGGTGTCCTATGCTGCCGGATTGAGGCAAATTCGCAATTTCTACGGATACGATTCACGGAAATCCATGAGTACTTCAGATTTTAAAAACTTAAAAAAATGTTTAGAAAGTTTTTAAAAGTAATTTTTAAAAATTGTTTTTTTAAAATTTTAAATTGTTGTTTTTTTGATATAATTTTTAAAAAATAACCCTAAAGTTAATGTTCACTTTTCTGTTTTATTATTAAAAATTTGAAAATAAAATAATATTAATTATTTTTTTAAGTATTTAATAAATATGAGAAATAAAATTAATATAGATTTTAAATTTAAACTCAAAACTGAAAATAATTATAGATGTTTTAAAACAGTTTTCAAAATAAGATTATCTAAATAACATTTCACTGTTTTCTGTTTTGGAAATAGTTTTCGAGTTACAGTTATCTAAACATGTTTTCTTTAAAAAAACATCAGAAAAACTATTTTCAGTTTTCATTTTAAAAAATAGTTTTCGAAAAAATAAAAATTGAAACTGTTACTCAAAATGCCCCGTGATTTTGTTTTGAGGAAACTGGATTTTTAACCTTTTCTTTTAGATCCGTTTGTTTTAATAAAAATTGACGGTATGAAAATTAAATATCAATCGTTAAAATCTTTATAAAAAATTTATATTTCATTAATATCAATTATGAAGATCTTTATAAAAAATCATTGGAATAAAATGTATGGTAAATTCTTTGATAATATATATATTATGTTCTAGATTCTTGATCAATTCGTCATTTTTACAAAAAAAAAATTATTAAGTTTAGCATTTATACATAAAAAATGTAATAATAAAATTGCTTGAATTTTTGTATTGATAATCAGTTTTATTTTGTAACAACAAATTATATAAATTAAGCTTATTATTTTGATCCGTGATTAAAATAGCCTTCATGGGTTTGGATTAGATAAGTGGAAATGGGTTTTCGTTAATTTCCCAAAAGAGTGCAAGTTTGCTTATTGTTTCCTGCATTTGAAAAATTGTGTTAGGATGAGAATGAATGGCCAGTGATTAGCCCACTACCATCCTACGGTAGAGGCAGAGATGCAGATGGTGGAAGGTATATCAGTCTTATTTTTGGAACCAACCTAACAGATGTTGTGATAACAGGTACTAATAAGTTCAATTAATTTGTAATAATCTAATTATTGAAACTGTAAAAAAGAATATTATTTTTCATTGTTGATTATGGGAAAAAAAAAAATACAACGGGGTTTAAATTTTTTTTTCCAGGTGACAATGGCACTATTGATGGTCAAGGTGCTCCCTGGTGGGAAAATTTTCACAAAGGGAAGCTAAAATACACAAGGCCTTACCTGATTGAGATTTTGTATTCTGATAATGTTGAAATATCCAGTCTTACATTGTTAAACTCTCCATCATGGAATGTTCATCCTGTCTATTGCAGGTTCCTCTCTTTAATCTCTCATAAAATTTCTCAATCCCTTTTCTTTTTCTTTTCACGAATGTATTGTTCTGACAAAAGAATCTGAAATGCAGCAACGTGATTTTACAAGGCTTAACAATCCTCGCACCAGTAACAATTCCAAATACTGATGGGATCAACCCAGGTGATCATATTGAAAGTTTTATGTTTTCAAAGTTTCACAGTGGATAATATGTGCAATTCTGTTGAATGGTGAGAACTTCACAAATATTATTCAGATTCTTGCACGAATACCCGGATCGAGGATTGTTACATTGTTTCTGGAGATGATTGTATAGCTGTTAAGAGTGGCTGGGATCAGTATGGTATTGCTTATGGGATGCCAACCAAGCAACTTGTAATCAGACGGCTCACCTGCATTTCTCCACATAGTGCAGTGATTGCACTGGGAAGCGAGATGTCCGGCGGAATCCAGGATGTTAGGGCAGAGGACATTATTGCCATAAACTCAGAATCCGGGGTTAGAATCAAGACCGGTAAAGGAAGAGGAGGATACGTGAAAGACATACGTAAAAGGAATGATCATGAAAACTATGAAATGGGTATTTTGGATGACGGGAAATTATGGCTCTCACCCAGATGATAATTATGATCCTAATGCACTTCCTGTAATTGATAATATCAATTATCGTGATATGGTTGCAGAGAATGTAACAATGGCAGCTCGGTTGGAGGGAATTCCAGATGATACCTTCACTGGAATTTGCATATCTAATGTGACAATTAGTCTAGCAAAGAAGGCAAAGAAGCTTCACTGGAATTGCACTGATGTTGCGGGAATTACCAGTGGCGTAAACCCTAAGCCGTGTGAACAGTTGCCGGATAAGCAGCCAGAGAATATTGTGCCCTGCAGTTTTCCAGAAGACAGCCTGCCAATTGATAACATCAAAATTCAAACATGCATTACGTGCTACTAAGCAAGAAGATCTAACACAGCACAAAATTTCTGTACAGTGGAACTTGTTTCTCTACATGAAATAATATGATTTATATTCAAATATACTCCGCTGGATAATTTTCGATTTCATTCAATCGGTTACTTCATCGGTCAACAATGCCTAGTCTCAATGCATGAATCATATATAATAAGGATCATAACACAAGATTACAGACTGAATGGTCTTTTTATCATTCAATTCAATCACCAACAGAACAATTTCGCACCGCAAAAAGTTCTTAACTGCAAATTGACCAAGAATTCAGCAGAACATCAACTGATCAACACAGCACAATATACAAAATCCTAGCATAACAAGCAGATAACAAAGGGAAATTTGCAAGATTTGAATGGCACAGAAACAGGCAAAAAGCTCCATTAATATATAAATTCATTTACCCATAGTTCCATTGGGAAAGAACAAACATAAAGTTGGATGCATGATGAATACAACATCCACAATCTACCTCCAAACTAAAGCTTCCAGCATCGAGTCCTCATTGAAAAGAACTCTATGAGAATCTTTTCGAACTCTAATTCAAGTTCTTACTGACTACTATAAGAACCTAAAGGTCCTAAACATTTATCCATCTTTCTTTTTGCAGATATTTTGGGGGCCCTTAATCCTAAAAAGAAAGACGGATATTCAGGGACAGGAAGTGAAATCTGATGCTATTTCTATTATCTATCCACACCAGAGAACAACGATAAACAATACTTGCTATTCAGGGGAAGGAGCTATATATATATATATATATATAGCACATGCCCAGCTTTTCTCCTAATAGGTTGGATCCGGATTGTACTTCACTGATTCACTCCATATAAGCTCTTTGATGTACTCTTCCGTGCATGATGAATGCTCAAAATCAAAACTGAAAGGTCTAGAGCAGACAGGCTCGTCATTGATATCGTGAAGAGATGACAAATATGGGTGACAAAGTGCCTCATCAACTGCAACCAAATGAACAAACGTAAACATCCAAATTTTGGGGGAAAACGGTTTCAAATTATAGCCATTCCTTTGAAATGTTGTGCTTGAAAATCTACACTCTTTCCTCATACCTGTAATTCGTTTATTGGGATCAAACACAAGCATTTTCTCTAGCAGATCAACAGCTCCAGGAGACATATTGGGGAATCTAGCTGCGATTTGTTGCTTCCGGCACTGGGGTAGCTGTCTAACATATCTTCGGGCATTATCACTTCGGAGAAACCCAAGGCTGGCATCATCTGGTGAACCTAGCAACTTTTAGACACAAAGCAAAAGAACGCATGGATGATGTTACAAGCATCAACATACTAAAAATAGAGAACTTTCCTATATTTTTACTATCAAAATTACAGCACTCAACAAGGATAGATGTTTTCTCATTAATAAGAGAGAGAGAGACGGGGGGTTGGGAATCAAGGACCATAAATAACCATTCAAACAGATTCTGTTTTAAAAATAAGAGAATTGGAACCCGAATGCGGCTTTCTTCTTCTTTCTTTTAATAATTATTGGTAGCAATAACCTTGAACCAATGACCATCTAAGAGAAAGGATGATTAAGCAGAAATGAACTTAGACTAGAATTCCACACTATCATACCTCTGTGATAAGTCTCAGCTGATGAACATAATCTTTTCCAGGAAACAGAGGTTCTCTAGTCATAATTTCACCAAGTATACAACCAACAGACCAAACATCAATTGCTGCAGTGTACTCGGAACAGTTAAGCAGCAATTCTGGTGCTCGGTACCAACGAGTGACAACATACTCGGTCATGAAATCTGTTTCAGATGTTGTTCTTGCCAATCCAAAGTCTCCAATCTTAAGGTCACAATTCGCATTCAAAAGCAAATTGCTGGGTTTAAGATCACGATGCAAGACATTCGCTGAGTGTACATATTTCAGTCCTCGTAACAGCTGATACAAAAAGTACTGCAAGGTTTCATAACATCAATTTCATGCAGAGCTTCAAACAAAGCAAGGAATTGAAACAAGAAATCAATTTCCATATCCATAAAGTACATACATAGTGAATGTCCAGTCTAGTAATTCAAACTGTTGAGTAAAATCGGAAAATGCAGAAAGTTAGCACATTTTTATCATTCATAGGCTTCCTGTGTAATACCTACCCTGGAATAGGGTCAACCAACCTCAGAACTGTGAGAAGTGTCAACCTATCTGCGAGGTAATGGCCATAACTTTTTTTTGAGTTAGTAGTCATCAATCATTGTCAATAACTAGTGCCACACTAATAAGAAATGACGAATGTTAGCTGTTGGATTTGAAGAAGAGAAAACTTTTGGAATCTTCTAAACATCAGTTCAAACAGTTGGCTTAACATACTAAATTTCTTAGTTCTCCTGATTACATTAGCAACCAAGCAAAGTGCCATAGGGTCCAGGAACTTAAACTACATTATTCAATTTTGCAATTGAAAAGATGTACCATGAATAAATGCTGATAATATGACCTCCTTTTTTCTTCCTCTAAATCTATAAACCGCAAGCATAATTGCTGATGAGAACTATGCTTGCCCATTAATACAAGCATCAGACTCGTAAGTTAATGGAAATTCTGATTTCCCATTAAATTCCAATACAGGGATTCATTCTTTCTGTTTGCACATGACACTCACAATTACAACAATTGGAACCTCTGATCATATAATGAACAATGGCTCATATTTAATAGCTATATGCTAATAATTTGGGTTAAAGGTTTCTTAAAGTTAAGAATTTTTCGAGCACTTCAACATTGGGCAACTTGTTTCACACTATCAATCTGCCTGTCACAATGATTGGGTTACCATCAAGTAATCCATTTCTTACTTCTTTTTGCTTTCTATGGATTCATCTGATCAAGTGAAAATAAGAGGTTAAGTTCCACACTGTGATGAAACTTTTTTAAAGGAAAACAGTAAGTAATCACTCAGTAAGCTATGAAGATATGAACTAAACAATTATAGTGACAAGGTATGAAGTCCCAATAGTATTGTTGCTCCCAGACCTGACAATGATCATCTGTCAGTGGTTGGTCAGAACGAATTATCTGATGAAGATCAATGTCCATCAATTCATAAACAATGTATACGTCATTGAAGATTTCCTTTTTTGGTGGTCGTATAATGTCTTTTATGGCAATAACCTGTAGAAAGTAACAAAACTTAGTACTTCTGAAGGCACCCAAGCAGACAGTGGCAAACATAGACAAACAGAAGATACATTGACAATAATGTGAATCTATCTTGTTTTAGTAGACGGATATAAACAGTTACATGATGTTAAATATGATCAGGCATTTAACATACGCCAACAACTTCTATAGAGATCAGAGTAACTCTTAATATGCTTTCATTAGTTCAAGCATAAATATAGAAGATTTCTGTGCTGCCGGCTTGGAATCTGGACCGGAAGAACAATATGTAAATCAATTAGCAGATAATTTTCAACAACCATGAACTACACTTTCTCTTTTCACAAGGGTGAAAAAAATTTACTGCAATTTTATTTTTTTGATAAGTTGGATGAAAATTTTAAATTCTGCCAGAGTAAAGGTTGACATAAAAATGCACATTACATTTAAAGTAACTCTTGCAAGCACATCCTTTAAAAATTGCAACAGTTGATACACAGATAATGCTTCCGAGTTCTAAACAAGGGAGGCTAGAAGTTGCGTTTGAAAGAAGATATAGGCCCCTTTTTGTAAGTCACCCTCTTTGCAAATGTTAAATGTTAAATGCTATGAACCTTGGGCTGCAGATGCACTTGTATACAGCAATTGTGTGCCTTATTAAGGAGATATGGTTAGATTTGATGGAATAGATCCTCTAAACTCATAACTCTGTATCAACAGTTTCCCTGTCTTAGCCTATAGCACTTAGGACACTTTATTTTTTTAATTCAAAGCACACATTAATTAAATTGAGAATCAGGGAAACTTAGTTGAAATTTAAAAAAAAAATACATTGAGGGGGTCCGGGGAGAGGAAAAGTAAATAGCATAATAGATATCAGGATATAGAAACTATATTAAGACAATTGATTATTTTTCAGTCTGTGAACCTGTGATTGGGGGCAGAGGAAATTATCATCATGAAAAGAAGAATATGTGGGAAACCTAGGCAACTTAGAAGTAAGTTATATCCATAGGAATTGTCAAGTATCTGAACTTACATTTTCATGATCCATGTGACGAAGAAGTTTAATTTCTCTCAATGTCCTTTTGGCATCAATTCTATTGTCAAATGCATTACCAATCTTCTTAATGGCAACTTTCTCATGTGTCTCTGAATTCACAGCAACACTGAAAAGAAAGGAATAAAATTATCCACCACTTTGTAATACATACATCAAACCTGTCAAAGGAAATGAAATGTAAGCACCCTTCATTCAGAGGTTTTCAGTGTCCATAAGACCTCAATAGAGCATCTATAAACAATATCTCAACTTATCTGTCAGGGAGTTGGGCCTGGATGTCACAAATTTTAAAATTCCAATCACACAGTAGCACTCATACACAATAGACCCCAAAAATGCTATAAAGTTGATTAAGAGGTAGTAATTAAATTAGATAACTATTATATGGCTCGAATTTACTACCTTAGAATTTGTCAGAATACCAGTACTATATGCTAAATTCAAATATATAGATTAGAAATTTACATATGATAGAATCATTTTTTGGTTATCCTTGAAGTGCAAGCAAACTTTTTTAGCGATTCATGTGTCTCCTTTCCTCCATGACGTATGTTATACTTGTGCTAACCTAAGCATTCCTATGCTTGTCTACAACATCCTTAGTTAACCGTCATTGAAAAGAAAAGCCAGATAGCCACATCAACAAAACAAGCTCTATAACATCAGCATGCCCTAAATTAAGAGAAAGAGAGTGAGGCTCTCACACCTGAGTCAATTATTCAGGATAACTTGACTGATTTCACTTATTTGTATAGGATCATAGGAACCCAAAATAGAGCAAAACATGCACTTGTATTTCTATTTGCAAGTCTACAACAAGCTAGAATTCACTTAATCACATAATTCATATACTGAGATCAGAAGATTAACAAAAGATGTCTCCTTGGCTAGTTGTAGAAAGATGTTTTCTTGGCTAGAGATTTGTAAAAAAAATATGTTTCCTTCGCTAGAGATTTACAAAAAGATGTTTCCTTGACAGGACCATAAATTCACCCAAGAAAACAAAACACCAAAAGACCAAAAATATACTCCACAAAGAATCTCACCACACAGCACCTAAGAGGCTATAAACAAAACCCTTCAAAACCCAGTTGCCCTATGAGCAAAAGAACCCGACAAAAACAATAAAATCACAAAAATCATCAGTCCCATCAACACAACAGAACAAAACGCATAATACCCAGAAATAGAAACTAAACCACCAAAACAAAGAAAACCCCGAAAGAAAAGAATTTAATTGAATTGAATGTGTAGACAATCAGATAAAAAAAACTTACCAGACAATGCCATAAGCACCTCTACCGATTGGACGAATAGGAGGCACATACTTATTGGACACCTCAAACAAATTACCATACACATTATACTGTACATATCTGCCTCCATGAGTGAGCACTCTCTTGATATTGCTACCCTCTATTGTTGAACCAGAGCTTGACGACTCCTTTGCAGTAGCCATTTTTTTCAAGTTCAACAAAAAGAACAACCAGAAGTTGGTTTTGGGTTATTATTATTACTACAAGTTAGCAATGGTTTCGCTATATTAGGAGCATTGTCAGAGATTTTGTTGGTGTTATACTCAATTAATACTATATTAATTGGGTTTGGTTTTTTTGAGAGAGTGAATGAAAATGTGAAGGCAAAAGCTAATAACTTTCTGTTGTAACTGACCAAAGCTTTTGATCTTATAATGGTTTGAAAATCCGTGAAACGAAGGAGACTTTTCTTCAGTTTTCAAAATTAATTGAGAGATGCATTTTCGACGCATTCACATCTACTTAGAAAGTCGCTTCATTAGCCAATGGCAGTCGCCACGCGGACATTAACCAATTAATCTAGTACCACTACTAATATTTTAAGTTAACACCACATAAGAATTCAAAATTAAGAATTAGATCAAGTCTTTTGAAGTTGATGAAATAATTACCAATATCTTTAGAGAACCTAAGCTAGTCAATAGTGCTTAGCATGAAATGCCCATAAATAAATGATTGATGACTTCAAATTTTAATTAGAAGTTGTTAAATTCATTAGCTATGTGTCTCAATATGGGTGGTCTTACCTTATGTTTGGATTGAAGTAAATGAAGGGAAAAAAATTATAATGTATATGTATTTAATTCTATTTTGTGAAAAGATACATGTATTCCTTTTATTTATTTTCTTTCATTATGCTCAATTCAAAAGTACGACAAGTGGGGAAAAAAGAAAAAAAAAAGGAACAAAGAATAAAAAACTAATGGATTTTTAAGTCATTTTTTTTATATTTAATTTAAATGATAATGGTCCAGATACAAATCATAACATTAATTTTATATAAAAATAAATGTAACGGTTAAATTAAGCTCATAAAATAACGTATGTTTAAGCTTACAACAGTTATTATTAAATCTAATCTTATTAACTAACCATGTTTGGCTTATTAGTTTTTTATTAAATGTCTTGAATTCTTTAAGCTCAAGCCCATAAATAAATGGGACTTATTTATGGAGTGGAGTGGAGGGTATAAGCAAATAAAAAGGTATTCATTCATTTTTATCCATTTTGATTTAAGATAATAATTTCTCTTATTCTTCCAAAAAAAACCATTTTTCTTTATGGGATAAATTAAGGCTTTATTAGACCTCCTTAATTAACAACTACTCATAAATTAAGCCTTTCTTAAACAATTTTTTTAACAAAATTGAACATTGTTATATATACATATTGTTTTTTGGGTGTTTGGGACACTCATCCTAGCTCTATTAGTAATTGATCAAACCTAAATTAATCATAGATTCGTAGTTGATTATTAATTTACAAAAAACCCTTTATATCCCACTTGCTATATCGTTTTTGAAGGAAAAAAAAAATAGAAAAAATGATTAATTTATCTCCGTTAATTACTAATCTACTTTCTACCAATTACGTGTTATTCATTTGTGTGGTCTTCGTGATGATATGAATAGCATTACCGGACAAAATCTCATCATCAAGGTCTCTCTCTCTCCACTTCATGATTGTTCTCTTTTTTTATCAAGGATGAGCTTGAGGTTGTTAGAATTATTATTTTTTTTTTTAAAATTCTTTGTATAGTTACAAAACATAAACATTAGTATTTTTTAGTTCCAAGTTTATGAAAGATAGTAATTTTTTGAGTTTACTAATAGAAGTGGAGTTTTCGTAAGCAATTTGCTTAATTGGTGGTAGTTTCTTATTAATTTCTTAAACATCAATTTTATCTTTAGAGGTGTCTACAAAATCTAACGCTAAACTGCTTTTAGGTTTTGGTGGTTGTGGTCACAGGATGTTTGCTCACTTCCCTGATACGCAATCCCAAGGCTATCTTTTGCTGAGTTTGTAGCATTATATATCAGCAAGTAGTCTTTCAGTCCCTTCTTGGCTGGCCAGTAATTAAGTTGCATGCATAATGAACATTTGGAAATATTTCTACGATGCCTACAAAAACCATGAATCACATAAATATTTGTATTATTAGAGTAAATCCCCCCAAAAATGGGGAAAATGATATTAGATCCTAAATAATTGAATTGAGTTGCCCGAAAGAAGAAAGCTATTAGCATATGGAAATTAAATCTCTTGTTTCTAATCATTATGGCATGATGCAGAGACAGATTTTGATATTTATGTCATGGGTCCACCCTTATGGTTGGGAGATGCAGAGACAGATGGAGCTGCACATTTACTGCATACAGGTTTTAACGAAACCCCGATATTACATATTGATATTAATGCCATGGGCTCGAAGTTTTTTTTTTTTTTTTTTTTTTTTTTTTGGTGCATTGGGTGTGTATCAGTAGTCATCAAGAGTGAGTGACTTTCTCTCTTTTTAATGAATAATTGACATGTGTTCGATGTATTTAAAAATTTCATTATTATCAGATATCTCAAAAAGTAAGTTAAAGCAATATGATAAATTTTGCACAGAAAAATATTTCGTTTTAGCTATTCAAATGAAATGTTTAGGTTTCGATTTATTTTAGTGTGCCGTTTAGGATTTGACAGCATTTTCAAATATATTCTTGTCAAATTTACATACATTTTAAAAAATATATCAATTATAAATACATATCATAATAAAATCATCATTGTTTAAGTATAAAAGATAAAAACAGTGTATTAACCAACACCAAATCATAATTATAATCTAAAATTCAAATAGTAACACAAAACAACACTAGAATCATGTTATTTTAAGAATTATTAATCCAAAGCAATATTAACTAAAAATGTTTAGAAGTTGCATTACTAAACTTTCCAAACTTAATTAAAGGTATCATTGTCAAAATAATATAATGTGAAAACAAATTTAAATCAATGAAAGAGAATGGAAGAAAAAAAAACCCAAAAATCATATAATGTTATATTTCAGCATAAACAATTGAAACAAATTAAAATGATTGAAATAGAAAATGAAACGAAGTATAAAAGAAATTCATTTCGATTTATTGTTGAAATCGAAACGTTTCGACCAAAACAAAATAGAATTTATAACCTGGGTTAAAGACTAATAAAGGTCTTAACCTAGGCCATGAAATGAGAAATTTTTTTTATAAGTGCTAATTAGCTTAATTTATAAGGTCAATTATCCATGGACAAGCTAGAAACGATTCAATTCTCACTAGTACCAAAAATTGAAAGAAAAAGGTAAATAATATCTTTAAAGGGTATTTACCTCAAATTCTGAAGATCTACTTAAGATATTCATACCAAAACTGAAAAGGCGCTGGACTGGCATTACAACCTGCTGCAAACAAGGAACGATCACATTTTCAGTTAACTGAGTCCTCACTTTCTCTAGTTTTTTCCTTCTCCTTTTTTTTTTTTTTTTTTTCATTAGAGAAGCCAATAATTGCAGGTTGTGTGTTGGACCCAAAACGTTGAAACAAAATACTTGACTGCCTCACGTACAAGATCAAAAACTCCAAATTAAATGAGTGAAAGGACCTGTGTGTACAAACATAATCAATCAAGATGAAGTCATTTTTATATATTTTGGAGAAATTGGGAAAATTGTAGAGGAAATCTTTAAATTTACCTGCAATGCGATGACTGCACTAATGGTATGATTTAGTTTCCAGTGTCCTATTTCATCCACGGCTTTGTATTGCAAAATGTTGTTTGCTTAGTGTTGATGTCAAAAAATTGCTACTGCTGATGTGACCTGGGTGCTGACGTGGCCCTGCACAAGTAACAGGGTGAACTGAAGATCCCCAAAAGGAGAGGAGGAGAGACCTCCGAGGGCACTCAGATGCTTAAGTTAGAATGAAAATTTAAAGTGGGCTGAGGCCGAGTGTTTAAATTTAAAGTAATGTAGGTGCAAATAGTTCAATGAGAATCCAAAACCCAGTCCTCGCTGAATTCCATACCTGGATGTATTTATAGACCCCTGAATGGGCTTTGCCCACGTCTCATCAGTGTTGGGGCATTAATTGCATGACCAGGGAACGGTGTTCTGTAGGGTGGCGTGTTGTAGGGTGGCTGCAGGGCGGCGTGTTGTAGGGGGCTGCAGGGCAGTGTATCGTAGGCGACTGCAGGGCAGTGTGTCGTAGGGCAGCATGTTGCAGAAGGAGCCTATATGTAGGTCTATTGGGCTGTTCCTTATCGGGCCGGAGTGTTATGGGCTATATCAGGCGTTTCTTATCGGGCCGGAATGCTCATGGGCTACATCAGGCGTTTCGTATCGGGCGGACATGTTTATGGGCTGGGGTGCTATGGGCCGGAGTGTTATGGGCTATATCAGGCCTCATCACAGGCCCCCCCACTTCCTTGAGTACATTTATGTGCTTAAGGAAGTATTGTGGGGCACGATTTTTTAACAAAAGAGACAATGTGTCGCACTTAAACAAAATTGAGCCGAGTATACGTGGGGTAATTCATATGGGCCCGAGTGTGAGTGGAGTTGGGCACGTATGCAGCAGTCTGGGCGCTGGGACTTGGAGCGCTGGGTGTCCGATCCTGGGGACACATGAGTCAACCTTGTATTAAATGGCAGACCTTGGGAAGGGATTTGTTGCTCTTTGGAAGAGAGAAGACGCCTAGAGAAGCGTGTGAGTGGCCTTGAGATCTTAAAGGTCTCATCTTTTTCTGTGCCTGTATTAAGTGCCCTCGTTGAATGTGTTTTCCCTTATTATAAAAGAGGTTTATGTTATTTCTTCTCTAAACCAGAACGAGTTTTGTTTTCTAAGAGTTGGGAGCCATTGGCCTCACTTTCCTGAGAGTTCTCACACTGATCTTTGAAAGTTCTGATGGTAGTGGCTCTGGAGAGGGAGGGGAGTCAACAGTTCCTTGAGGGATTTATGGAAGCCAAGAGGAGGGTTGAGGCCATGTATCCAGATGTAAACTCCTCTGGCCTTGTTCTGCTGGAGTCTGAGAAGGAGGAGCTTGCTTCGGAGAAGGAGCAGCCTAAAAGGTAGGAGCAACTAGGAGGGCAAGAAAACATCCAGGCACAAGGCTGCCCATCCCAGGGGAAGGGCATCCAGGCTCAGGATGAGAGTATCTCGCCACAGGGGAGTGCCTCAAGACAAGTCTCAAGACAAAAAGGCTGGAGCAACTCCTATCCTTGATTGACTTGCATTAGACTTGATGGTTTTTTCTTTGTACTTCGAGACCGTTAGGGTCCTCTTTTGTTTGTACTTTGAGGTCGTTAGTTGTAACCTTTTGTTAAATTAATAAAGAGTCTTTCCTTCAAATTCTGCCTCGCATACGTTATTTTCCTACACTTATACTTTGCTTTCTTTAAAACTAGAGCTTGATCTTGGCGAAATCTTGGCCGAGCGTTTCAAACGCTCGGTCTTGGAGAAATCTTGGTCGAGTGTATGATAAGCGGCTCATATGCTTGGACTTGGAGAAATCTCGGCCGAGCGTATGAAGAACAGTTCAAACGCTCGGTCTTGAAAAAATCTTGGCCGAGTGTATGACAAGCAGCTCATACGCTCAGACTTGAAGAATTCAGGCCGAGTATATGACAAGTAGCTCATACGCTCGGACTTGGAGAAATCAGGCCGAGTGTATGGCAAACAGCTCATACGATCGGTCTTGGAGAAATCAGGCCGAACGTATGACAAACAACTCATATGCTCGGACTTAGAAAAATTTGGCCCGAGCATATGCAAAGCAGTCCATACGCTCGGACTTGGAGAAATCAGGTCGAGTGTATGGCAAACAGCTCATACGCTCGGACTTGGAGAATTTCGACCGAGTGTATGGCAAGCAGCTCATACGCTCGGACTTGGAGAAATCAGGCCGAGCGTATGCAAAGCAGCCCATACACTCGGACTTGGAGAAATCAGGCCGAGCGTATGCCAAGCAACTCATACGCTCGGACTTGGAGAATTTCGGCCTAGCGTATGTAAAACAGCTCATACCCTCGGACTTAGAGAAATCAGGCCGAGCGTATGACAAGTAGCTCATACACTCGTTCTTAGAGAAATTTGGCCTAGTGTATGCAAATCAGCCTATACACTCGGACTTGGAGAAATTAGGCCGAGCCTGGGGAATTCTTTTACGGACCTATTCATCTTGAGCTAATGGGCTTTTTACTTATTGGGCCCATGGGCCCATTGCTTGTGGAACAATTTATGACAACGGAGGTACCATAAATGGCAGTGCATCGAGCATCGTGAAGGTCATACCTTTATGACAGCTGGTGCCTTGGGAAGTGGGAGCGACGCCTGGGTGACAGCAAATGTCACATCTCATCGTTTCAAGGGCTGAGTTAAAGCTCATTGTTTTCGTTGCCACAGCCTCAATAAAAAGGGGAAATCCATCCTCACTTCCTCCTCACTTACGCTTTGAGAGATTTTAAGAGCATAAGTTGGTAAGAAATAGTTTGAGAGCGCTCGGCCTTTTTAAGAGTCACTCAAAGAGGTTCCTAGGTGATTAGGATGTCTGACGGGAGTAATGATAGCAGGGATCTTTCGAGGGAGTTGGAGGAAGCAACGGATGTTTCCTCTAGCGACGAAGCCTCTTCTCCGGAGGTAGTCCCTCTGGATGGGGCTCTCGCTCTTGTTCCTTACAAAGGAGATGAAGAAGAGGTCGAGGATAGAGAATCATCTGGAGAGGAGGATATACGGGCGTCGATGATCATTAGGGATGATGCCATAGATACCGAGCGAGAGGAGTGGACGTTCGAGGCGAACTCCATCTCAAGTGTGGTGAGGGAGGATGAGCTCGTGGGGCTAAGGGTTAGGTATAGAATCCTCATGGAGTACCATATTAGGGCACCGAGGGGAGGGGAGAGGGCTTGCGATGTTTTCCCGAGCCAGGTGCCTTACGAGCTATGTGTTTACGAACACCAGCTTAAGGTTGAGCTTAGGTTCCCTCTCCATCCATTCTTCTGCTTGGTGCTTAGATACTTTGGTATCGCGCTGAGCCAGCTGGTGCCCAAATCAGTCTGGCTCATCCTGACTTTCATTACCGTATGCCAAGTGGTGGGAGGAGTAATGAACATTAACTTGTTCAAAGCCCACTTCCAACTAGCCCGTCTTGGTCATTCGGGGTGGGTGATCGTAAGCTCGAGGTGGCGGAAGAGGGTTTTAAAGAATAAGCTTTCTTTCATAAAGAGGTGGAAGGGGGCTTTCTTTTTTATAAAGAGTGCTGAAAGCTTCGACGTTCCCCTCGCTTAGAGCTTGGAGTGTATTGGCAGGTGCAAGAGACCACACCTCCTGAACCAAGAGCAGGAGAAGTTGAATGCCATGCTGGTCGCGCCCTTAGGTATCAAGGTGCTTGGAGATAACGAAAAGCTCCATCGGAGCGGCCTTTGCTCTTTTAGCCTCCCGTCGAACCTTGAGCACGGTAGCCCTTAGTCTTTTATCTTATAGCGATTTTGATTTTTCATTCCAAGTCATTAATGCTCGTTCTTTTTGCAGAGATGGAGATAGCTGTCGTTGCGAGAGAGGGGGCCAAACGTATGGCCCGGGAGAAGAAGAGAGCTATAGAGACAGGGAGCTCTGGAAAAGAGAAGAAGAAAGCCTGGGCCTCAACCTCAGTGCCCTTTGTAGTGTAGAGCCCTCTGAGGCCTCCAACGAGAGGGTAGATCCTGCCGCATCCACTGTTCCCTCGGGACCCTCTTCATCTAGGGAGGGGCCCGAGATAGCTGCCACCTTCGCGTCACGATAGGCACTGCGGGTGGATTATTCTATGTTCACTTATTTGAAGGTTGATCGCGAACACCTCATTATGGGGATCCCTCAGCAGTGTATGGTGGAGATTTCGGCACAGCCTCTCGAGGCATTTTGCTCGGCCACGGAGACCGCTCTTTCCTAGGTATGGTTTGTGTCTTTTGTCTAGGTTTTCTTATTTGTTTCTTTTTCTTTTGATAATGCCTTTGTTTCAGGTTGGAGTCCTCGGTGGGATCCTTATCAGGCGAAGCGCAGATATGGCCGAGCATTTAGCCAAAACTGAATTCAAACTGGAGGAGACTCGAGACCTGGTCCGGGCCCTGTCTTCTTCCTTGGAGGCAGCCGAGAGGGCTAAAGATATAGCCAAATAGGAGAGGGACAATCACCGCCGGGCCGAGGACACCCTAATGAGGGAGAATGGGCTGCTGATGGCTGAGATAGAAGAGATGGCTGCCAAGGTTGCAGCGAGAGAAGATGAGTTTGCTAAGGCCATCGAGAGGGAGGACGTCTTTGCAGAGGAGGTCGGGGCTCAGTTTCTGATAGGCTTCAACGAAGCCAAGAGGATGGCCGAGTCCCTTTACCCGGAGGTCAAATTTTCTAGCCTTGACCTAGGGGCCCCTTCAGGAGAGTCTGGTGCTGCGGCGGCTAGAAGAGATGCAGAAGATACTGCTGTGGTAAGCACTCAGGAGGCTTTTGAGGGCGAGGCCTAGGATACTCCAGGGGGTAAGGCCCAGGAGACTCCTGGGGGTGAGACCCATGACACTCCGGAAGGTGAGGTCCAGGAGGCTTCTGCTTCTTTAGGATAGGTTTTTTCTTTTTTTCTTATTATTTTATTTTTTTAATCTTTTGTAGCCAAGACCGATAGAGCCTATTTTTGTACCTCTTCTATGGACTTAATGAAATCTCAGAACATTTCTTCAAACTTCGAACTTTATTAATTTTTTGCTTTACATTTTCTTTACTAATAGAACTTGCGGAGGTTCTCCGCATTCCAAGTACGAGGTACCGGCTTGCCATCCAATTCTTCGAACTCAAAAGTGCCTATCTGGCAAACTCTTCGGATTCTATATGGGCCTTCCTAATTTGGAACGAGCTTTCCTGTGTTCCGAGGATGAGACACTTCACTTTTTCGTAGGACGAGGTCGTGGAGTTTGAAGCTTTGGTTTCAAACTCGGGAGTTGTAATATCGAGTTGTCTTCTGTCGATATGCGACTAAATGAATTTGGGCTCTGTCCTGAGCTTCATCAACCAAGTCCGCGTTCATTCACAAGCCTTCTTCATTGTCACTTGGTTCAAAAGATTGTACTTGCATCGATGGAATCCTAATTTCCACCGGGATGACAGCTTCTGATCCATGCGACATGAAAAACGGAGTTTCTCCCGTTGGCGTTAATGCGGTCGTTCGGTAGGCCCAAAAAATATTGGGGAGCTGGTCGGCCCATTGTTTATCCTGCTCATTAAGTCTCTTCTTGATTCCTTGGAGTAGGGTTCTGTTGGTAACTTTAGTCTGACCATTGGCCTGCGGATACCCAACGGAGGAGAATCGGTGCTCGATGTGGAGATCTTCACAGAATGTTTTAAACTGGATGCTATCAAATTGATTTCCGTTATTGGTGATTAACACTCGAGGAATCCCGAACAGACAAACAATCGACTTCCAAACGAAGTTTCGGGTTTGGTGATCTGTAATGCTGGCCAGTGGTTCTGCCTCGACCGACTTGGTGAAATAGTCGATGGCCATAATGAGGTGCTTCTTTTGTCCAGCTGTCGCGTTGAACGGGCCTAAGATGTCCATCCTTTACATAGCGAAGGGAAGTGGACTAGTGATTGAGGTAAGGGGATTAGCAAGTTAGTGCGGCATTGAGGAGTACTGTTGGCAATTTCTGCACTTCTTGACCAGATTAACTGCATTTTATTTCATTTTGGGCCTATAATACTCTTAGCGAAGAACCTTGAAGACGAGGGCTCGAGTTCCCTAGTGATCCCCACATATTCCTTCATGGACTTCTCGAAAGGCATAGTCGACCTCGGCAGAATTGAGGCACCTTAAGTAAGGCATAGTCAGAGCTCTCTTATACAGTTGTCCGTTTATGATCGTGTACCGAGATGCACGGGAGATCAGTTTTCTAGCTTCGTCCTTCTACTTGGGGACCTCCCCGCCCCTTAGATAACGGAGGATCGGGTCCATCCATGATTCTTCCACATATACCGGTAAGACAAGGGCTTCACTTATGTTAGGAGTGGAGAGGGTTTCCAGGTAGACAGCTTAAGTTGTTTCCAGGTGTCAAAAGGAGGGCAAGTTGGCCAAGGCATCTGCTTCGGAGTTCTCAGCTCGCGGGATTTGAGTTATCCGGAAAGCCTTGAATCGTGCAGCGAACTCTTTCAACTTTTGAGATATTGGGCGTGCTTTTCTCCCAGGGCCTCAAATTCCCCCGTCACTTGACTCACTACCAGTTGGGAATCGCTGAACACCTATAGCATCTCAATAGCCAGTGCTTTGGCCAATCTTAGGCCAGCCAGTAAGGCTTCATACTCTGCCTCGTTGTTGGAGGTTTTGAATTCGAATCTTAAGGCGTACTCAACTGCGAAGTCGTCTGGGCTGCGGAGGATGAGTCCCGCTCCGCTTCCTGCCGTATTCGAAGATGTATCCATGTGGAGGGTCCACCTAAGAGGCAGTTTATTTGACTCTTCTTTGGTTGTTTCGCCCGGATCTGTGGGTAGGGTTGTCTCGACTATAAAGTCGGCCAAAGCTTAACCCTTTATTGCCTTCCTTGGATGGTATCGGATGTCGAACTCCCCCAGCTCTATCGCCCACTCTACCATTCTCCCGGATACGCTTGGACTATGGAGAACCTGTCTTAGAGGCTGATCGGTCAAGAGGTTGATAGTTTGCGCCTGAAAGTATGGACGAAGCTTTCGTGCAGTTATCACGAGAGTATAAACCATCTTTTCGATAGGAGGATATCTTACTGTTGCTAACCGTGGAGAATTTTGTTAACATAGTAGATGGGTCTCTAAATGCATTATTCTTATTGGATCAGGACAGAGGCCACAGTACCTTGCTCGGCTGATAAGTATAGAAACAGCTCTTCGCCTGGAAGTGGTTTGGTTAAGAGTAGGGGCAAACTTAGATACTTTTTCAACCCTTCAAATGCTTTTTTGCAATCTTCTGTCCAGGAGAAGTCTTTGGCCTTTCTGATGGCCTTGAAGAAGGGTAGACATATTTCTGCAGATTTAGACATGAAGCGACTTAGGGAGGCGATTCTCTCAGTGAGCCGTTGTACTTCTTTTACGGACTTAAGGGAGCTATATCAATGATGACCTTTATCTTTTCTGTGTTGACTTCTATCCCCCTCTGGGTGACCATGAACCCTAGGAACTTTCCTCCAGTCACCCCAAACGCACACTTCGCTGGGTTCAATTGCATGTTATGCTTGCGTAGTACTCCGAATGCTTATTCTAAATCAGCCCTGTGGACCCGAGCCTCCACACTCTTGACTAGCATGTCATCCACGTAGACCTCCATATTTTGTCCTATTTGCTCTTTGAAGATTTTGTTCACTAGCCTTTGGTAGGTTGCGCTGGTATTCTTGAGTCCGAAGGGCATAACCTTGTAGTAATACAACTTTTGGTCAGTGATAAAGATGATCTTCTCTCGGTTTGGCCCGTACATGAAAATTTGATTGTAACCGAAGTACGCGTTCATGAATGAGAGGAGTTCATGCCCTGAAGTAGCGTCTACTAGCTGATCGACTCGGGAGAGAGGAAAGTTATCTTTTGGACAGGCTTTGTTTAGGTTGGTAAATTCGATGCAGACCCGCCATTTACCATTGGCCTTCCAGACCATTACTACATTCGATACCCACTCGAGGTATTTTGCCTCTCGGATGAAACTAGCTTTAAGTAGCTTCTCTACCTCAGCATTGATGGTAACCTAGCGTTCGGGGTTGAAAGTCTTTTTCTTCTGGGTGACTGACTTGTACTTCAAGTCTACATTTAGGCGATGCTCGATGGTCCTGGGGTCGAACAAGTCTCGATTTTTCTGGAAGAGAGAAATAAGCTCTTTCCTGTGCTTTTCGGAGAGGTTTGAACCTATCTGGACAGTTCGGGTGAGGTCTTCCCCGAGGGGCACTGGAGTCAGCTCCTCCGCTAGTCGCCCTCTTGGGGTCTTCATTTCATCTTTGAGGTCTTCCACCTCAAGGGGTTGGGCTTCCGTCTTATTTCCTTCATTGATAGCATTCAAATAGCAGGATCGAGAGGCCTTCTGATCGCCTCTGATCACCCCCACTCCTTCACTGGTGGGGAACTTAACCTTGAGATGGTATGTGGAGATAACAACCCTTAGTTTCTTGAGGGTGGGTCGCCCGATGATAATGTTAGAAGAGGAGGGTTGTTTTACCACCAAAAACATGGTTTGTACAGTGGAGGTCCGTGGTGCTGTCCCTACGGTGACAGGGAGGATTATGCTTCTTTCGAAAAAAACTGGAGATCATAAAATAATATATCGGTAGAGCTTCCGTTATCAATCAAGACACGTCACACTTCGTGGTTTGCTACCGAGAGAGAGACTACTTCTGCATCGTTATGAGGAGTCTGCACATCCTCCAAGTCATCCTTTGTGAAAGAGATCACCAGCTCCGACTTTCTTGGCTTATAAGGTCCGTTGACAGAGGCTATGGTTCTGGCGTACTCCTTACTGCTTTGCTTCGAGCTCCCCCCGAAAGCAGGGCCTTCACATATTGTCTTGATGATCCGGGTGATAGTTGCTACTTCTTAGTGTTTCTGACCGGGTGCTTCCCACCCGACTCTGGAGTCTCTCCGAGGGCCTCATCGCCCTTGTTCTTAGGGATGAAAATGTTCGAAGTTTCTTTTTGGTTGAGTGGGTGCCTCTCTCCTCTGGGAACTTGTAAATTCCTTCAAGTGTCCCAGGCTGATAAGGGCCTCAATTTGCTCTTTCAAGGCATGACAATCTTTGGTATCATGGCCGTAATTTATGTGGAAACGACACCATTGTCTTTGATCTCTGCTGAGTAACTACATCCTAGGTGGCCACTGGAGGACTGACTTATCTTGAAGCTGAATGAGGACATGAGTCCTAGATGCATTAAGGGGGGTGAAATTATCGAACCGAGGGTGGGGCTTGTATTTGTTATCTTGGTGAGGTTTCTTAGCCGCCCTTCTCTGTGGATCGACATCCTTTCTCTTCTTTTCTGTTTCTCCTTCCCTTTCCCTTCTGAACTTCTCTGCCAGCATGTACTTCTCTGCTCGGGCTAAGACCTCGTTCATGTCCTTGGGTGGGTGCCTGGTGAGCTTGGAGCTGAAGATCCCGGACCTCAACCTATTTTTTAACGCTATCATCTGAATATTTGGGTCGAGGTCAGGAATTTCCCAGGCTGTCGAGTTAAACCTGGATATGTAGGCTCGAAGCCTTTCTCCTCGGTTTTGAATAATGTTGAACAAGCTTTCCGAGGTCTTCTTTGGTCCCTTGCTGCTAAGGAAGTGCGAAACAAAGGCATAACTGAGCTCTTTGAAATTACCGATGCTCCCCGGCCTCAGGCGTGAATACCAAGTGCTTACAGCCTTCTTGAGGGTCAAGGGGAAGGCACGACACATGGTGGGGTCAGAATGTCGGTGTAGCATCATGGTCATCTTGTAGTGTTGCAATGGTCTAGGGGATCTCTTGAAGCGTCATACATTCTGACTTGTGGCATTTTGAAGTTGAGGGGGAGCGGGGTCTCGAGAACAACTTCCGTAAACGGGGGATCTTGGATGCTAAGCTCATCCAAGATACTGAGATTCTTGTGTTTTAAGGCCAAGTCTATTTTTTCTTCCATTTCCTCGAACCACCTGTCTAAGTTGAAGTTGCTTTTGGAAGAAGAGCTTTCCTTGGACCGGCTGCCATGCAGCGAGGGCTCAGTAAGGGGCTGGTTGTAGGTAGGATCATCTCTGTCAAATGACTTTGCTTGCTCTGGAGCTTAGTGGGGAGACAGGGAAGGTTGTTGGCCTTCGCCTTGGACTTAAGCTGCCAAATCGGCTATCATCTGGGAGAGTTCTTGGAATTGTGCTTGGGGTTACAGGGGCCTCGGGATTCGTAGTCGTTTCCTCGTAACCAGGAGAGTTGATTCCGGAGAGATGAGGGCTTTGTTCCCTGACGGGAGGCCACCTGCTTGACCCGGGGGTAGCATGTTCGGGGATTGCAGGGAACCTAGGTTCAGATTGTTGGCTGAGGGTGCTGCCCCGGATAGGAGCAGAGCATGCTGTAGGGGCCTCCTTGTCGGTCATTCTCGTACTGTTTCTAGGTAGCATCGTAACAGATGAGTTCTTTTGTACTTCTTCGCTTTTGTTGTAGTGAGAGATTGTGGCTTCCCACAGACGGCGCCAATCTGTTGATGCCAAAAAATTGCTACTGCTGACGTGTCCTGGGTGCTAACGTGGCCCTACACAAGTAACAAGGTGAACTGAGAACCCTCGAAAGGAGGGGAAGGGAGACCTTCGAGGGCGCTCAGATGCTTAAGTTAGAATGGGAATTTAAAGTGGGCCAAGGCCGAGTGTTTAAATTTAAAGCAATGTAGATGCAAATAGCTCAATGAGAATCCAAAATCCAGTCCCCACTGAATTTCATACTTGGGTGTATTTATAGCCCCCTGATCGGGCTTTGCCCACGTCTCGTTAGTGTTGGGGCTTTAATTGCATGACCAAGGGACAATGTTCTGTAGGGTGGCGTGTTGTAGGCTGCTGCAGGGCGACGTGTCGTAGGGCGGCATGTTGCAGAAGGAGCCCATGCATAGGTCTATTGGGCTGTTCCTTATCGAGCCAGAGTGTTATGGGCTACATCAGGCGTTTCTTATCGGTCCGGAGTGCTCATGGGCTACATCAGGCGTTTTGTATCGGGCCGACGTGTTTATGGGCCGAGGTGTAATGGGCCGGAGTGTTATGGGCTATATCAGGCCTCATCACTTAGCCTCATAAGTCATGAAACACATCAGATAAACTTACAAACTTGCGTAAGTACTGTGTCATCTAGGACAATTGTCTTATTTGAAACTCCATACATATATTAAGAGACAGAGGAACGTTGGACTGAAGTTCGGGTTCAATTTAATTTTTTAAAAAAAAAAGTTTCACAACTAATTCTAATGTGAACCCAGTCTCCCAACTTCCAAAACCCAACTCAATAACTCAAAAACAAGTATGTTGCTTGTCATAGGCTTTCAAGAGCAATGTTTCACTTTAAATGCCACAAGTGAAGGTGATAATCAGTTATAAACAATTTAGTTACATTTTTTTTAGTTAATATGAGAGGCAATTCACGTATTAAAATCGTCGGTAGAGCTTTCGAGATACCACTATAACGATCTGACTTCTAACTTGATACAATATTGTTCGTTTTGACACACCAAACCTACTTTAAAACGTGTTATGCAATTAGAAGTAACAATCATTTACAAAAAATCAAATCACATCGACTTGACCTAATCTTGAAGCATCATAATCACCAAGGTCACTACACTCTTTGCCGCTTGCAAAGTCTCTGCTCCTTCTGTTGCTAACCGTGGATGAGAGCAGCCCTTTTTTTTTTTTGCCCATAAGGGTTTTTCGTCTTTCCATTTTTCATTTTTCTTCTGTTTGTGTGCCAGGAAAGTTTTATCTTACTTTCTTTTCTTTTCCTTTCGAAAATGTGCTGATTTTTTTAATTTCTGATGCTTTCTCACTGTTTTTCTCTATTTTCCAATAGTTTTTGTTTTAATTATTAAGATGTACTATTGTTTTCTTTAGATTTCCTTGTAAGTCATGTCATGCGAAAATTTTGGTAAAACTGTAGAGATTTCCCTTTTAGGAAAATTTCTAGCAATAATTATGGGACTGTTTCTTTTGGTAAGTTTGAGATATTACTTTGGGGGAGAGGTGTTAGTTTCTTTTCATTTGGAAAACAATTTACTTTTTTTAGAGAATAAATTTTTTTTTACTATTTAAATATATATAAAACTAATATTATGTGATAAAACTTTTATGTTTGTAGATTTAGACTAATTATTGAATAACTGAGAAATATTTTTTTGACCAAGTGACCATAAAATTAGTAATATAACCCTAATAAGCCTGCAAGAAATATAATTGAATGAAAATACAAATAAGAAGTGAAACCTAATAAAGCTCAACCTCTTTTTCCTGAGCAGCACATATGTAACAAAGTTTATGCAATGGATTCGGTTTTTTATCAATTAATTTGATATTTATTTAGTAATTTGGACTCCTCTACGTGTCTTCTTAATCACGATTTCGCCTAAAGTACTGGTACCAAACAATTTCCTAAATTGATTACTTAAACCAACATATGAAGTGGCATGCGAAGATGGGGGAGGAGCTGGATTGGCTGCAAAACTGTTCCCTTCACTCTTCTAATTCAGATGTTGTAAATGAGCAATTCGGGTTGTCCATCGTGGATGTTTAAACCCGATCCAAAATCAAACAACTCTAAAAAAGAGAATTTTTCAGTAATCCCCTCTTCGTAACCTCATAAATTTTGTACTCTCTCTTTGTTTTTATCTTAGGTTCATCTAAAATCAAATGCTTGTTAATTGATACATACTTTAATTATTATTTAATTAAGTTTAATGAGATTTGATTTAATTTGATTAAAGTTTTTTACAAATTTTAAAAAATAAACACTAACTTAAAATCAACTTTAACATCTTTCAAATTAATTCGTTGACAGACAAGTTTAAGTTGTGAATTATATGGATGCAGATTAAATCCACACTGAGGCAGTGGGATAACTTACTACCAATTAATTTTAAAAAATAAATTAATATTATATATATATTTTTAAATTTCTCCATTAAAATAAATAAATTTACAAATATTAAAAATATTTAAACTTATAGTAATTTTTTTCATATAAAAAATACTTTGAGTTTATGCATAAATTATATAATTTTAATATAAAATACCCACAAGTCGTGTATAAAACTTTTTATCTTATTAAAAAAATATAAATCTTCTCCAAATAAGTGTTTATGTGTAAATATATACTTTTTTATGAGTATTATTGAAAAAAATCATAACCATCAAGTTGAAAATGACAAAATCTACCGAACCATACAATCAACCACTCATGCCACTCACATTGTCGATCGTGTGTGGGGTTGATTCTCGATCGCTTATTTTTTAAGTAAAGAACAAAGAAAAGAAATTAAAATATCCCAAAAAATCTTTACTTTGAGGATGTGTCGAAAAAAAAGTAAGATGCATCGAGGTGATAAAATGGTTAAACCACAATGTTAACTTGTGTCTTAAGCAGACAAATTAAGGTTTTCTTAAAAATATATATTTATATTATAGTTTATTATATGTATATATGTCGTACCACTAGCAAAAATTTATGAATTAACTTATATATGGATGCAAAGAATTTTTTATTTTTGAATTTTGATTTCATGGAACTGGTTCAATAGAAGTTATCACGAAACTAAAGAATTGTACTGATAAAATTATAATAATAACTGAATAAAAAATTAAATATTTAAATATTTAATTATTACTTCAATTCCATAATTTCTAGTAAAGTTTTTCGATCTGGAGAACAAAACTCTTTATTTTTCAGTTATAAAAGCTGTATTATACTCTCTCTGTACACAAATTATAAAATCAGGAGTCAGGACAACACAAAAAAAAAAAAAAAAAATCTTTGATGTTCTCTCTTTCAGTGTACATGGACATTAACGTGCCGAGCACGTGGTGCTTACCACAGTAGGTTTTCCGTTTTTAGAAAAATGGAAATCGGTCACATGATAAGCACGTGGTATCTATGCAGTTAATCCAGTTTTTACTAGGGCAATCGATTTTGCGGACAAACGGTCAAAGCTGAAGAAGAAGAACCAGGGAGAATAGAATCTGATTATGAATCTCTCAACGATGATTGCAGAGAAACTGCCTCTTCTTCGCACCTCTCCTGCTCCTCTACGCTTGGAAGTTTTCGTTAATCACAATGGTTAGTCTTTCTCCCGTTTCGTATAGAAGTATTGTATACCAAGTTAAGCAAGTCTCTGAATAATTTTTTTTCTCTATTTTGTGTTTGTTTGGTTGCTGAGAAATCGGAGGATAATTGAAAGGAGTTAGAATATTAAAGTCTTGTGCTCTTACTTTCATTTCGTGTGTGTAAATTGAAACGCTTTACCATATTGAGCCAAGTGAATTGTATTATTCTAATTTTGAGTAGAGCTTATTCACTTCTTCGTTACTTTTCCAATTTTTAATTTTGATGTGTATCAGTTGTAAAGTCTGGCCTAATTGGCTACTATTCATTTAAACTTTTCAGATTTCAGTGTGTTCTTGGTCTGCTGTTTTCAATTTCTGTTCTGTTCTTTCCTTTTCTTTATTCAATGTGGTTGTTACGCTTAAGATTAAGAACACATATTGAACAGAGTTATGTGACGTTTTCTAGGTCTTCCCAAGTTTGGGTTTGTGTCATTTTTGCACCAAAAGAGGAGATTGAGAGGGGGTCTTCAAAAGAAAATGGCTTGGAGTTTGGACAAAATGGAAGTGGATTGTGAAAGTAAGTTGGGGTTGGTGCACCCTGCAACCGAAGCTTATGCTGAAGAGGCGATTGAAGCTCTCAAAGCTGGGAAAGTTGTAGCAGTTCCCACAGATACACTCTATGGATTCGCTTGTGATGCTTGGTATGCCATTTTTACTATTGCACCATTTATCTATCCTGTTTAATGGTGTGGTTAGTTTCTGTTTCATTGGTTCTTGATGTAATTTCACTTTGTGTTGGGATTTTGAGATCCCCTTCTTCTAAGAGCGAAAGAAAACGAAGATGATGATGATTCAAACTTCAAAAAAGAATGAAATATAAGTTGAAGGGGAAAGAATATTTTGTGATACATCAGTGATGAATGAGTTGGTTTTTATGATCATACTGTGGTGGTCCTGCACGACCTGATACGTCATATCTTGATTGTAAATTCACTTACTGACCTAAATGGAATAGACTATATGTTGAACAATCTAGCCTATACTTATCACATAATTTATGGATTTCCTTTCCTGTCTTATTATATGGATTAAGATGGTGGCTTCTGTTGTCTGATATTTGTCCTTAGACTATGGGACTATGGAAGTATGACATAGAGAGCGAGCAAGGAGGGAGCAGAGGAGCAGACTTGCTTTTTGAAAAAGAAGTTGGAATTACATCGGTTTTATATCATTCATAAGATTTCCAGATGTTTTATGTGAATTATGAACTTTAAAAGTGCAAAATAAGAGCCCAAAGTTGCAAATGTCCTAAAAAGTTCCAACATTTATGGACGGGAACGGACTTTTTTTTTTACTTTTTCTATTCTTTTCCATTTAAAAGGAAGAAAATGGTGTTAATTTTCTAAAACTATCATATTATTCATGAGAGTTCAAGGGATTGTATTCTTTGAGAGAGTGATCATGAAGTTGCATATAATTCGAAACAGCTTTAGTGGTTGAATATCAGATTCTGAGCTAAAACGACTGTGATCCTTAAAGGCACAATGTGAGAGCTGGCCCATCAAGATAGAGCTACTAGTGTGGCAACGTTCCAACTAAGGGTCAGCAAATTACAGTAAATTTATGCTAGTTGGGAATACAAATCCTTTATGATCTTTTAGCAAAGATGCATCCTTTTTTGCATATATATCTTGTACCCTGTGAATTAGCACTTGTCTCAAGGAATTAAGTTTAAATAGAGTGTTTTTTTCTTTCAAACCGTTTTTATGTGAACCTAATAGTGCAATCTACTGTGATTTGGCAAAACATTCTGAAGAGAATCTACTGGTTTCTTAGGAGCAGAATGTGAATTTAATTTATAGAAATGAATCTCAGTGCACTTGGAAGCACTTTTAAGTATTTGATTCTTGTATTCACAAAGAAAATTCTGAATAAGCAGAGTCTCAAAATTTTTTAACCCAGTCCACTTTAACATATACTGGCTTCATTTTCAACCTCTGCTAATATTTTGCTTGCCCCCATGTTAACATAATTGCAGTTCTTTGGAAGCAGTTAATCGGATTTATCAGATTAAAGGACGCGAACATACAAGGCCTCTTGCAATCTGTGTTGGGGATGTATCAGACATCAAGCGGTTTGCTGTCACAAACCATTTGCCTCATGGTTTGCTTGATTCTCTCCTTCCAGGACCTGTTACTGTTGTACTAAGACGAGGTTTGTAGCTCATAATTATGCCTTTACTGGAAAAGAATAAATTACTGTACTCATGATTTAAAGTATCTGTTTAAGTCAACTATACCATAAATGATGCCACAAACTAGCAGTTGGTTTGTCGCCTTAGATTGTCATGTCCATCGTCGACTGCGTCTGTTTATACTTCCGCTGTTTGTCTTGAATCTTTTTGTGGTTTATTTTACCATATTGTAGGCGAATCAAGCATCCTTGAGAAATCATTGAATCCAGGATTTGATAGTATAGGAGTACGGGTGCCTCATTGTGACTTCATACGGATTATTTCACGTGGGTCAGGAAGTGCGGTGGCCCTTACAAGTGCAAATCTTAGCGGGCAACCAAGTAGCATTTGCATCAAAGATTTTGAGAACCTCTGGGAAAACTGTGCATATGTTTATGATGGTGGCATGCTTCCATCAGGTCGTGCAGGATCAACAATTGTGGACCTCACCAGGATAGGAAAGTACCAGATTCTTAGACCTGGAAGGTATGTAAATGGCTAATTCCTTTTTGTTTGGTTTCATGAAGAACATAACTTGATGAGGAATGAAATCTTATTGCTCGTTAGAAGAATCTGCTATAAGCCCTTTGATTCTATCACTTTGGGCATGTAAATTTGCAGATACTATACAACTGAACTATTATTATTATTATTTGTGCATTAGATGAAAATAATTCTCGACTGCAAGTATTTTACTTAGCTGTATTTTGTCTTCTATTCCAGTGCAAAGGATGAGACCATTGCAATCCTTGAAAAGCATTTGCTAATAGAAGAAACATCGGCTAGTTAAAGAAGCTATACAAAACAATGTGCAATTCTTTCATATACTTGCTGATATATCAAGAAAGGATTCTGTTGCCGCTTCATTATCAAAAAGAAAGGATTCTGATTGTGCTTAGGGGAAACAGTCGGCATTCCTGCATCGTTGTATATCCTTTCTGATACCCAAAAACCTTTGGAGGGAAAGGGTCGCGTTCCTATTAACACCGTCTGATGCTACATGTGGATTAGACACAAGTGCTGTCATTGTATTTTTATCAACCAGTGCATTCTTAAGCTGTTTTCAGAGGCTCCACTAGACTTTATGTTTGATTTAAATTGTGAAAAATATAATTAAGGTTCAGTTGAAAAGTTCATGTAGTTCTTGAATTCATCTAAGCTTTGGGGGTGCATAATGCAAAGTGTACAAGGGAGGCCATGCACCGTGGGTGGAGCTTAGCATTGCTCTCATTCTTGATGATAATATGAGTTACAGTTTGGTTTTCTTCAGTTTAGGTTCTGGCCTAAGCTCCTGTTAAAATCTGAAAAAAAAACTTTCATTTTACATTTGATTTAAAAGGAAAAAGAAAAATAAAACGTGTTTCTTACATTGATGCCCCTGTTTTCATATACTATAAGGGGCATGTTTGGTTCATGGAAAGGATTGCAAGATAATATTAAGTTTAACATGGGATAAGAGGAAAAAAAGATTAAAGTAGTAGTATTTAATACTATGTTTGGTTCTTTAGATTGTTAAATTTGGATTAAAGTGAGATAAGAAATCTAAGTACCATAATACCCTAACATATTCATAATCTTTAATAATATCTAATTTTTTCACAAACTCTAAAATTTAATTATTATTATTATAATAATAAATTATTATTTTTATCATCATAATTACAATACATATTATCATAATAATAATAATAATTATTATTATTATCATTATAATATTATTATAATTATAAGAATAATATTATTTTCAGTAATATTATACTAATATTATAAATACAATTATATTATTATAATTATAATAGTTACTATTATTATCATTATTACAATAATAATAATTATTATCATAATTAAAAATTTATTACGTTTATTATCATAATAATAATAATAATTATTATAATATTATTTTTATTATAATTCATATTAATAGAGTAATAAATAATATTTACTATTAAACTATCATTTTTATCATCATAATTGTAATAATCATTATTCTAATTACCATAATAATATTTTTATAATTATAATTTATTAATAGTAATAATTATTATTAGTAATATAATTATTATTATCGTAGTAATTATATTATTAATATAATTATTATTATATTAATAATTATTTTTATTAAAAAATATTATTATTTTAATAATATTATAAAAGTATTTATATTATTATAATAATTATTATTATTCAATGATAAAATGGTAAAAATAAAAAATTTAGTCCCACACGCGCGAGATAGATTCTATCTCATGGGGGTGGGACAAAAAAGATGGGATTAGAATTAATTTTATCCCATCCTACATGAATAATGAATTCCTCCGACCAAACGAGAGATAACTATTCATGTGGAATTACAATCATACTTTAATAACTATTCATGTGGAATTACAATCATACCTTAATTCCACCAACCAAATAGCCCCTAATTAGTTGCTAGCTTATGCTTATTGATAAACCTGCATTTGACCAGAGATTAGTATGCCATTCATATTATCATTCATTCAATAATGATTCAAAATTTTGAATTATTGATTCACGATATTTAATAATATCATTGTCTTATAATTTAATGGACAAAATTCACTGAAAATAAAAAAATAACGTGAATTAATAATGACGATCACACGGATAACATGATACGATTAATCTACTTAACGTGAGTATAGCCAGAAAGACAGGAAGCAGCACGTATACCAAAAGAGAAGAAAAACTTGGCCGAGTACAATATTGCCAAAAACAAATTTCAATTGAGCTTTATAGTAGCATGAGTGTAAATTCTATTTAAAATTAATTTCACTAAAAAGAGATTTTGAGTAAAAAAATTAAAAATGTAATTATTTTATTAATAGGGTGAATTTATAGTGTTATTGATATAAATGATGGCACAATATTTTTTGATACCATTTTATAGTAATTTGATATATCATTTGACAATTAATCGATATATTATTTGACAATAATTAGTAAAGGATATCATTTTGATAAATGGAACAATTTGATGTTAATTGATATAATTTTTTATAATAATTTAAGTATTATCAAATTACCATCAAATGATATCATTATACTAAATTGTTATCGAACGATATCTCGAATTATTATCAAATAGTTCTAAAAATCATACTATAATGTTATTCGTATCAAACGACACTTAATTGCGTCCGTTTTAATATATGTGAAGCTGTTTTTGATTTTTTAATTAATTTAAACACATTGTTTAATATAATTTTTATTTATTATAGCAGAAATTGTATTGACATTAAAAATTGCCACTACAGTAGCCGAGGCAGGCGGGTATTGAAACAAAGAGGCAAACGTCTGTCTATTGACCAGTTTTCCCTCCACAAAGACTAACGACATCGTTTGACCCAACTTACAATCGGACCCACTTGTGGGCCACAACCGTAAGAAAAATAAGGAAATCACAAATACAATTCACAGGGGCGAAAACGGAAACTCGAAAAAATAAATTCAAGAGAAGCAGAGGAGTCTAGAACCGCGAAAGCCGATTCCAAAACCTTCTTGCAACTACTACCTCCCTCCCCAACTCTCCTCGGCCAAAAGATGGTCCCAGAGTCTCTCTCTCTTCCTATCTCTATGTCTATATAAACACTCTTTCTTCGTTGGTTAAAATTAAACAAAACAAAGCAATAAAAAGTTCTGTTTGATCGTCTTTTTATCGTGATCGTTTCTTGAGATCGTCTGATCGTTTCTTGATCGTTTGATCTGTGGTAGAGTCTGTAAGATAGATTATCAATGGTGGAAGTTCAAATGGAGGAGACAGAGACCTTCGCTTTCCAGGCGGAGATCAACCAACTGTTGAGTCTGATCATCAACACTTTCTACAGCAACAAGGAAATTTTCCTCCGTGAACTCATCAGCAACGCTTCTGATGTAAGTTTTGCACTACACGATCATATACTTACTTTTTCTCTACTGTTACATTCGTACGTCTATCGTCGTCTGTTTGGTTGCTAGAAATCTAATAGGAGCAGTTTAATTAACTGAAAAGCCTGAGCGTTGTTATGAATGTTTATGTATCTATATGCGTATGTGTTTTAATACTTGTTCCATGTTCTCTGTTTGGTCCCTAAGAAAGTCCAGGAGGATATTAGAATACTGAGAATGATTTTTTTGTTCCTTTTCTTGCCGAGAATACAGAAGGAAGGGGGAGCTTAATAGGGATAGCTTATTTACTCTTCTGCTTGATTATATTGAAAAACAAATGAAAAAATGAAGACAAAAATAAATAGCATGCAAGGCGTTCGTTCCCCCCCCCCCCCCCCCCCCAACCCCCTCCTCTTATATTTGAATTTAAACAACATATTTTAATCTGATTTTTTTTTTTTAAAAAAAATTATCGGTTACACGGTAGGTGTGGTTTTCTTCTTGTGGATTGGGATTTTAATTGTTTTGGTTTGTAGGCATTGGATAAGATTCAGTTCGAGAGCTTGACAGACAAGAGCAAGCTCGAAGCTCAACCAGAGCTGTTTATCAGGATGGTCCCTGACAAAGCTAACAAGACACTCTCGATCATTGATAGTGGAGTTGGTATGACCAAAGCAGGTAAAATGAACAATCAGCTCTCATCATTTGTTTTTAGCCCTTGTATCATGGATTGTTATGTATGGACTTCTATCAAGTGGATGATGAGTGTTATGTTGTTATTTTGTAGATTTGGTGAATAACTTGGGTACAATTGCAAGGTCTGGGAATAAGGAGTTCATGGAGGCATTGCAGGCTGGGGCTGATATGAACATGATTGGGCAATTCGGTGTTGGGTTTTACTCGGCTTACCTGGTGGCAGATAAGGTTTTTGTAACAACCAAGCACAACGATGATGAGCAGTACGTTTGGGAGTCTCATGCTGGTGGGTCTTTCACTGTCACAAGGGATGTTAATGGCGAGCCTTTGGGTAGAGGAACCAAGGTCACCCTCTTCCTCAAGGATGATCAGGTAGAGTAATTAATTCTCCAACATTTTTTTCTTGTTGCACAGTACAGAATTAATGATACAAAGGGGGTGGGTTTATGGGGACTTTGGAGTTTTCAAATTTGAATCCAAGCTAGGCTGTATTTTGATTTCTAAAGTTTGCTTGCTCTGTTTTGGGCTAGAGTTAGGACTGGGATAATTTGAGGTAATCAATAATTCATGGGCCAGTCTAATCTACTTGGGACAATCTTTCTTAATTTAAATATCTTGATTATGAGATATAGAATTATTGTTCCTGACGTCCTGCTGTCTGTTCAGTTGGAGTACTTGGAGGAGAGGAGATTGAAGGACCTTGTGAAGAAGCACTCTGAGTTCATTAGCTACCCAATCTATCTCTGGACCGAAAAGACCACTGAAAAGGAGGTCAGTGATGACGAAGATGATGAAACCAAGAAAGAGGAAGAAGGTGATGTGGAGGCTATCGATGAGGAGAAAGAGAAAAAGGGTAAGGAGAAGAAGAAGGTGAAGGAGGTCAGCCATGAGTGGCAACTTATCAACAAGCAAAAGCCAATTTGGCTGAGGAAGCCCGAGGAGATCACCAAGGAGGAGTATGCCTCATTCTACAAGAGCCTTACTAATGACTGGGAGGATCCCCTAGCTGTCAAACACTTCTCTGTTGAGGGGCAGCTTGAGTTTAAGGCCATTCTCTTTGTCCCAAAGAGAGCTCCATTTGATCTATTCGACACCAGGAAGAAGACGAATAACATTAAACTCTATGTCAGGAGGGTGTTTATTATGGACAACTGTGAAGAGCTCATTCCTGAGTATCTTGGATTTGTGAAGGGTGTTGTGGACTCTGATGATCTCCCCCTCAACATCTCTCGTGAAATGCTGCAACAGAACAAGATCCTCAAGGTGATCAGGAAGAATATGGTAAAGAAGTGCATTGAGATGTTCAATGAGATTTCTGAGAACAAGGAGGACTATTCAAAATTCTACGAAGCTTTCTCTAAGAACCTCAAACTGGGTGTTCATGAAGACAGCTAGAACAGGGCTAAACTCGCTGAGCTTTTAAGATACTACTCCACTAAGAGTGGTGATGAGATGACCAGCTTTAAGGACTATGTTACAAGGATGAAGGAGGGCCAAAAGGACATCTACTACATCACTGGTGAAAGCAAGAAAGCCGTTGAGAATTCACCATTCCTTGAGAGGCTCAAGAAGAAGGGCTATGAGGTGCTTTATATGGTGGATGCCATAGATGAATATGTTGTTGGCCAATTGAAGGAGTATGATGGAAAGAAGCTTGTGTCTGCAACAAAAGAAGGATTGAAACTTGATGAGGATGAGGAAGAGAAGAAGAAAAAGGAGGAGAAGAAGAAGTCCTTCGAGAACCTGTGCAAGACTATCAAGGACATTCTTGGTGACAAAGTTGAGAAAGTAGTGGTGTCTGACAGAATTGGGACTCACCTTGCTGCTTGGTAACTGGAGAGTATGGATGGACTGCTAACATGGAGAGAATCATGAACGCTCAGGCTCTTAGAGACAGCAGCATGAGCTCTTACATGTCTAGCAAGAAGACAATGGAAATTAACCCAGATAATGGCATCATGGAGGAGCTGAGGAAAAGAGCTGAGGTTGACAAGAATGACAAATCAGTGAAGGACTTGGTGTTGCTGTTGTATGAAACAGCCCTTTTGACCTCTGGTTTCAGTCTTGATGATCCTAATACATTTGCAGCAAGGATTCACAGGATGTTGAAGCTGGGTTTGAGTATCGATGAGGATGAGGATGAGGCTGCTGGTGATGATGCTGATATGCCACCCTCGGAGGAAGATGGAAACGAGGAGAGCAAGATGGAAGAAGTCGATTAGTAAGGCAAAGGAAGAGAGCATGAGCGGTACTTTTGGAGGGGAATAATTTGATGTTTTAGTACTAGTTGGGGAACATAAATCGGTAGTGGGTGTCTCTCTCTGTTCTCTATGGTTGTGAAAAGGTTATTGTGTTTGGTTTTGGTTGAGTTTAGTGTTTTTTTGTTCGGTTGATGTAATGGGGTTTTTTGTCTTAGATATTTTGAAATATAATCTCGGTTTTAAACCATATTTTTCTTGCTCTTTACACTTTTTTATCTTTAGTTTGACTTTATATCATTAAGTGGTTCGAAATTTTGATTGAACACGTCAGTAATATGGCACCAGCTTTCTTCCTCAGTGTGCTCATTAGCAACACAAGTGTTCTATTCTGTCGCACAAAGGGAAGTTGGACTCGGGGGCAGAATCTAGATTCTTTGAAGAATTATGTGTGAAAATTCATTTTCCTGAATTCTTCGTGTTGTACAAATGCATGCAGTATGCTGGTCATGTAAAGTAGTCAAACGCGATCTTTCAAGGGAAATCAAGACTTGACTGTCTTCGTCACACGTGGTTATAAAACACGATCTCTTGTATGGTGTTGACCGTTTCCTAGATGCCTACTCTTCAGCTCTCCCTCTTCATATCACCACCTATTGCAAGGTTTCAAGCTCCTCGACAGAGGAAAACTCGATCATCAGAGCCCAAAACCAACATTTTCCGGCTGCAGATTTCTTCGCAATGCAACGCATTCTTTGAATCTGTACCCTTCGACTCTGTCTCTGCTGTTAATGTATTAACTTCATGTACTGCATCGAAGGACCTGAAACTCGGCTCTTGCATCCACGCTAGGATACTAAAATATGGGCTTTATACCAACGTTTTTGTCAATAATGCACTCTTGGGCATGTACGTAAAATGCGGGTACACAGAAGACGCAGCAAAACTGTTTGAGCGAATGCCTGACAGAACTGTGGTATCATGGACATCAATGATATCCGGTTACTGTTACAACGGATTGGTTGATGAAGCAATATCCATTTTCTCGCAAATGTTAGAGAATACAAGTCCCAACGAGTTCACGCTTGCTGCAGTTCTACAGGCTTGTGCACGGAGAGGTGATCCCAAACTGGTTCATGCTATTCACGGCTATGTCGTGAAAACTGGATTCGTATTAGATACTTTCTTGCAGAGTTCTTTGATAGGTGGGTATGCAAAATCCGGAATGTTAACAGATGCTGTGAAGCTTCTTGAGAGGATGAGATGCAGAGATGTTGTCTCCTGGACTTCGGTTATTTCAGGCTATGTATTTCATGGAATGATGGAAGAAGCAGTTGCTCTCTTCTTTAGGATGCTGCAAGAAGGGGTTATACCAAATGAGGTAACAATTCTAAGCATCTTGCACGCATGTTCTTTCATTGATGAATGGAAAATGTTTCAGTGGGTTCATAGCTTGGTTATCAAAGGTGAATGGTGTGGCAATGATCATGTACTGAATTCTCTAGTTGAGATGTACTCGGTTAATGGGTACTTCCATGAAGGCATACTGGTTTTTTGCGAGTTTTGTTTCAGAGGTAATTATCGGTATCTTAGTCCCGAGACAATGGCTACCCTTCTGCAAGGGTGTGGTCACTCACATTATCTTAAGCTTGGAGAACAGTTTCATGGGCATTTGATTAAACATGGATTTTTCCCATCTGTTGTTGTAGAGAATTCTCTTATTGATATGTACGCAGAAAATAAACAAAGTGATTCTGCTTTCCAACTTTTCACGAGGATGAGGAGTAGAGACATAGTTTCCTGGAATACTATGGCTACAAGTTTTGCAAAGAACAATCAATTTAATGAGGTTTTAACACTGCTTAACGATGTTCACAGAAATAGAGAAGGTGACTTGGTGTCTCCTGATTTCATAACAATGTTAACATCAATTCAAGCCTGCTCAAATTTGGCATTATTGCAGCTAGGCGAAGTAATTCATGGATATGTGACTAGAACAGGCTTGGTTTGTGATGTTTTTATCCAGAATGCTTTGATAGATATGTATGGAAAGACAGGCAGGCTGGATTTAGCAGAAGGGGTATTTCGGGAGATGCTTGTCAAAGATATTGGTTCCTGGAATTCACTGATTGCTGCATATGGACTCAATGGAAACGCGACCCGTGCTATTCAGGTCTTTCGAGATCTAAAGAAATCAAACATCCACCCAAATGCAATTACATTCATCAACATTCTTTCTGCATGTTCTCATGCAGGAATGGTTAGAGAAGGCTTTGAAATCTTTGATAACATGGCAAGAGGGTATACGGTTGAGCCTAGTATGGAACATTTCGCTTGCTTGGTGGATCTCTTGGGGAGGTCAGGGAGACTTGAAGAAGCAGAAGCTTTCATAAGAAAGATGCCAGTAATGCCAGGTCCAGAAGTATGGGGTGCTCTCTTGGGTGTTTGTTGGATCTTCAGCAATGTTGACATAGCTGAGAGGGCAGCAAAAGAGATCTCGATTCTGGAACCAGAAAGCAACGTTTGGAGAGTTGCACTATCGAATGTCTATGCTAGGGTGGGTAAGTGGGACCATGCGGCAAAAGTGAGAACAGAAATAAGGGGATTAGAAGGGAAGCGAAAAGAGGGGGGATGGAGTAGTGTAGAGGTAAGAGGTGATATGTTCAAGTTCATGGTGAATGATACCAAGCATCCAGAGAGCAAATTGATCTACACCATTTTGAATGCAATGAAAGAGCATATAAGCTATGACAGACAATGATCAAGTGTTTCCTTACCAGCTTATAATCCCTGAAAGATGATGAACATATTATCCAAATTGCTCAAAATTGGAGTGAGTGAGCCATGTAATTTGTGTAACATAATATCAAGAAAACTTTGTTTTCATTGCCCTAGAACCAGTAGATAAGAAACGTTAAGGATGAAAATAAATCTTTTTCCCTTGAGCATTTTTTTTTATAACTAGATGCTCAATGCTTCAATACATACATTAACACTGCACTACTGTGATCACTTGGCCCTTGTAGCCCAAGCTCCCACATTCAGTCACATTCGAAGAAAACCTGGTGCTTAAATTGAAGGTTTGCAATGAAAACTTCCACAAGATCTTCAAGCTGGGCATAAGAAAAGCCTCTTGTTTCCTTGACATGGAAATTCAGACTGAAAAATAACAATACGTGCAAAAAATGACTTGGCCAACCTTCACAATGGGGTGTAGAAACATGGACTGAAGATGGAAAAAAAGGAATGATTATGGAACCTAAATGACATCTGAACCACAGTAATCTAGAAGCCACAATTAATATGCGCAATCCACAAAAACTCAAATCATAAAACCTTTTAGAAATTAAAAAAAAAAAGATTACAGATCAGGCAATTATGAGAAATCAAAACCACATTAATAAATCAAAAATAGGAAACCAAAAAGCAAAATTGAAGAGAACATACCATGTCAGATGATCAAATACTGATAAAAGTAATTCTGATCAACATCGAAGAGAACATTTGCATTTCATTCAGTATGTTAAAGAAACATATAAAGGACAAATTCTAGAACTACATGTTACATATTGGGTCGCTACTCATACCCAGTCTAGTATTAATAATCAAAAAAGAAGTTCTCCTATCTCATCTAAAAATCTGTAAGAAAACAGTGATCCTAAAGTCTAAAAGGCATCAGGCATGTATAGCAGCACAAGCCAATAAATGTCATACTCATATAGCTGAAATGCACCATAATTATCTTGCCAAGGACGAAGAAATTTCCTGGAGCAATGAGATGCAAAAGTGCAAGTCAGAATGGCTGCATTACCAGAATAATCAAGATGCTAATCCAATGCCATTAGATTACCTCAACTGGTTCAGAATTCAATACAATCTCTGCCAACTGAATGTTCCCACTAACCCCAGATGCCTTGTAGGATGGCAAGAACGAGAAACCGTCAAGCAGCTTCACACATTTGAGTCCCCATTTCACCATCAAGAACTCAATAAGATGATGCCCGCTGCACATAATTACAGATTTTCCATTTCCTTTATAATGATATGAAAGCAAGCAACATCACTGCTTGCAAATGCTATGCGGCGCTTGAACAAGATGGAGATATACCTTCTATTATGATAAGTTGTTATTATCAACGTATATATATGCATAACGACGATAATGGATGATTGTTTACATTACAGTTTAATTCATTCAGTTCACACACTCTTTTCGTGTTGTCCAAAACCAAAAACAACGAAAATGATCAACATTCCACTTTTAATTAGCTAAATTAACCCATTAAAATGATAAATCATTCCTAACTTTTTAACAAGCATTAAGACTAACATCATGATACTAATAACCCAATTATCCAAATAAGCTAAAAAGTTCCATCTTTCCATTAAAAAAACACTAAATTAAACTAAAATTTCATCTTTATTAAAAAGTAACTTGAAAAATTTCAACAAATTTACTCTTGAAGCATATAATCAAAGAAACTTGCTCTGAAACCAAATACCTGCACCCTATTCACGTCGTCGCTGAGCACCGACTTTGGCGGCAACTAATCCGGGCAATGAAGTTCCAGAACCCAGCTGTAACTAATCTGGGCCAACTTTTCC
Source organism: Bretschneidera sinensis (assembly GCA_023935145.1). Taxonomy (NCBI): domain Eukaryota; kingdom Viridiplantae; phylum Streptophyta; class Magnoliopsida; order Brassicales; family Akaniaceae; genus Bretschneidera; species Bretschneidera sinensis. Next base: position 14,557,314 of record CM043703.1, read on the forward strand.
TAGTGGGCTTTCATACGGCCCAACTCGAAAAAGAGAAGCTAGTACTGCCGTCTGACTTCCTTCTGAATAAGTTCACTTGGCTCAATGTAAAACGGGGAAAAAACATTCCGTTAGAAATTTCATTAATTTAATAATTTAACCGTGAGCTTGGGTTGACTTATTACAATTTTTTTTTTTGCCAAAAATTTATTACAAATCCAACCGAATAAAGTATGCAAATAAATTTATTTATCCTTTGATAAGAAAATAAAAGTTATTTAAAATTCATTAATGTAGCGTTTGTAACATAAAATTAAAGTTTGAAATTAAAATTAAGTTAAATAGATTATAATTTAATGAGTTAAAATGTTAATTAATATATTTTTTAAAATGTTGGGTTTTTTATAAATACCATTATATATAGAAGGGAAGGTATCAGTGATATGCGATTTAGTTATGTATTGTATGGATTTAGTTATGATATCTCAAAATAAAATACTTCCCTATATAGATGAAAGAGTATGATTTTTTCACAAGGACAAAAAATGGGAGAGCAGCTAGGTTGAAATTATGCTGAACAGAAATCACTAGAAGATAAAACATTCTTTTACAACTAAGAAAACACTGGTAAATCAATAAAAGACAAAATAATTTAATGTGAAGAGATTAGTTGAGTAAAATCAATTCTTCAAATTTCATGTCATCAAACAACGGAGAACTACGATTTTATAAGGATCTCACAACATTCTAAATGCTAAAGAAGTAAAAGAGAAACTGCTATAAACTCCATCTGCTGAAACCCTAGATCTCCGAATCTAAACAAACAAAACTATGAGATAGGAACAAAATGTCTCTCAAGGAAGATTTGGGGGTGTTGGAGATGCGCCATAGCCACCACCTCCACGACCAAAGCCAGGCCTAGCACCAGGACCCTGCAAGATGTCGAGAATCAGATATTACAAATTAGAATGAACATTCACAAGAAGAGACTGCAAAATGTTTTGATAAACCCCTTTTTCTTGTTCAATCACAATAAAATGTTTAGTCAGACAGCAGGCTGCCTTGGCAAGCCAATACTCTACATTCTAGTTGATGCAAAATATTATTTATCTAGCTATGTTGCCCAGACTCGGCTATGTGGTCATGTAGAGTTTTTCCGTGAGTTAGACAGATCTATTTTTTACAAGGTTTTGCAAGTTTTCCTATGAGTTGGAGTGTCAAATGGAAGAGTCTATATTTGAAGTGTTGTGTCATAGGGTAAAATAAAGATTCCAAGCAACCACGGTATCTAGTAATGAACTGCACGAGAAACAAATTTGTGGGTAATACTGTTGAATCATAGCCGATGCGAAGCTTCCAATTTCAGAAACTTGGCATCAAGGCCACCTTCAACTAGTATCAAGTTGAAGACCGATGAAAAGAAAAACCACAATTTTCCTATACTATTGCCGACTGATTAAACATAATCAGATTACATAACCTATGCAGGCTATGAAAAACATAGAACGTGACCAAGAGTTGACCATTACAATGTTTCTATAAACACTATTGTGCACAACATTAATACAACCAAGAAAGTAAGACAACAGTCATTTGATAAAAAAAAAAAAGGTACAAAAGAGATCTAAAACCAAAATCAGAAATTAACAGCTTCTCTCAATATTGTAAGATATTTTACAAAAAACAGGGTCAGCTGCCAAAAGTCTGCTCTGCACTATTACTATTGCCAAACCCAATTTCAGTTCTTTATATGATTTAAGTCGAAGCACAAGACCTAATGGATGCTACTTAGGCCTCAATGTAACAATTGGATGTAAAATACATCCGATAAGTGTATTACTTTTGTAAAATGAGATTTAGATCAGGGGACAAACGAAGACGATATAACAATAGTTGTGCAACCCAAGTCATACAAATTTAGAAAATTTCTTACTTCATTCAAGTTTTATGTTTTTAAATCTTCTTTCACACCCCCCCCCCCCCAAAAAAAAAAAAAAAACAACACAGAAAATAGAGATAACAGAAAACATTACAAATTTAAGAATAATATGCTTGTATCCCCAAGTTATCTTTTAAGGAGTAAAACAAGGGTGCATCAGTTACAAAAATCAAGACATAGTTCTAAGACAAGTTATTAATTCGTAAGGACACAGTACGGCAATTTTGATACTTATCCGGAAAAAAAAATCTACAGAAGATAAGCTTGTACACAAAAAAATGAACATAACTCTTAAATATAAACAAGTGCTGTAAAAGCATTAAACACAATAACAGTACGTTCCCAGGCCGTCGCAGAAACATTACCCTGAAAGAAGGCTGATAGTCAGCAGGTGCTCCACCCTTGTCACCAAACTCTCCTCCAGGTCTTGGACCTCCACGGTACCCATCCCTGTCAAACCTCCTCCCTCCCTCAAAGGGAGGTGGACCACTGAATCACAATTGAGGCAAAACCCAAATCACGTCAGAACCAGTCACAAAATGCCACCAGCATTTTCATACCAAAAAAAAGAATATATATCCTTAACAAACCTAAACCACCTTCCAATCAACTCCATAAACCAAATACACAAACCACTTTTTTATCAGGATTCTACAGCTTTGACTATATCAATCCCTAATTAGAAAGTAATGGGAATGCCCATTATAAAATTCCGAAGATTGACATAACTAAAGCTGTAGAATCCATAGATAACCTAAACAACAAATTTAAAAAACATTCAGATAGCATAAAAATTTAACGTAGAATAAAAACCGCATAACTGAATCAAAAAACATAACAAACCCATTGACTAACAGGGGGACAAAATGAACACCACACCAAAAAAAAGATTCAGAGGTAATCAAAGCTGTGCACTGCGAAACTAACCTAAACAACAGACATAAACAACACAGCCAAATAGCAACAGCAATAAATTATACAATCAAAACCCAAATATAACTAAACATAAAAATAAAATAAAAACGAGAGGATTGAATTACCGGGGGCGGTCTCCGGGTGGGCCACCCATGGGACGACCAACGGGCTTGGCAGTCTTCTTATATGTGGCAGGGACAATCTCAGATGGGAGATTAAGGTAATTCCTGAGGAAATCGATGCCTTCATTTGTGAGGTACCAGTAGTAGTGCATCCAAGCGAAAGTCTCGCGCACGTACTCCTTGGACTTGAAGCTCTGCATCAGCTTTATCACCTGGAGATTTGGAACATCGATCTCTGGGTGTTTCGCTAAGTTGTAGTCCTTCTTTGCAAAACACACGCCCTCTATAAAAGATAACAAATAAAATAAAATAAAACAACCCAACCATATCTAAGATAATATGTATTCAAAGCATATATATTGTGTATAAATATACATATAGAAAGATACAGAGACAGAGAGAGATACCTTGGAAGAGGTACTTGGAGATCTCGCGGCGGTTCTTCTCTGGAATGATCTGGGAACAGAACAAAGATATTGAGTTAGGAGATACTGATTGATTGATTTTTCTGTTTGGTTTCCAGGAAACTCATGGTGAAACAGAATGAAAAACACATTGGAAGATAAACATTTGCGATTACAAAAAAAAAAAAAAAAAAAGACATCCAAATAACATATAGAGAAGAAAAAAAAGCTTTAGACATTTTCTTCTCTTTCGTTTTTCCCATTTACTTCTCAACAACCAAACAGAACGTAACAGAGAAAATTGATTCAAGAAAGATGGAGATACCATGGTTTCGATGAGGAGCAGGGCACTGCGACTGGAGACGACGAAGAAGAGACTTAGATCAGCTTCTCCCACTCTCTTATCGCAAGTGGCAAGAAACCTAACTTGTGTAAGTGTATTTTATACCAAGATTTGGGCTTGGTTTTTTTGGGCCTAAGTTTTGGGCCTTTTCTTAACCCACGCCCACGTCCCACAGCCCACCCCATCATCTACTTTTTAAGTTGTTAGACCAAAATAAGAGCGGATTTTTTCATGCATTTGGCTAAATCTCTTTAAGATATATTTAAAGAGATTTAAAATGTTTGATTTAAACTAGATTAAATTCAGCACCAAACATCGTCATTATCGGAGAAGGAATTCGAGTTTCCAATATAAAAGATTTTGAAGTGACGATCAAACCAAGAAGTCAGGGTTAAGAGTTTTCACGTGCCTACTAAAAATTATCCATTCAAAATTATAAAAGTTAACCCTGAATAATAGAAAATTTTCACATGCTAATTTAGTTAATATTAATTGTAAACTTGACCCAAATTAATCTCAATTAAGGTCTAAATCAAATATGAACATTTAATTAGTACATAAGTAAACTCAAAACGCTTATTCTGAATTATTTGATTCATACAAATAAGTTTCTAGAAATTCAAATTAGAAGTACAAAATTAGACTAGATTAATTTAATTATCATCATTTAAAGCAAATCCATTGTTACAAAATAATTTTCCCGAAAAAGTTAATCTTTAGACGCATGCATGTTATGCATACAGGCGTAGAAATCCATTAGAAAAAAAATTCTTACCTTAATCCATTAAAGATATATGGCACAAAATATTTTCCACCATGGGATGAAAATAATCTATTTTTCTCTCTTTTATGTTGTCATCTAATGGTGAGATAAATATTTATGCCATGTATCTTTCATAAACTTGTACTTGACAATAAACTCTCAAAGAATACACGAGATCTTCTCTGTCATATGGTCCAGTCCAATGATTCAACCATCCTATCCAAAAATTCAATCTGCCATGAGTGGAACCTTAGCTGTTACGTACGTTAAAGACTAGTTTCTATTGTTGCTACATTATTTGAAGAGATTTAAAAAAGCTGATTTAAACTTGCTTAGATCTGAACTCAAACAACGTCTTTCTACTGAGTTTCGTTATTTTATGCCAGGCTTTTCTTCATTTTTTTTTTTTAATTTTTCCTTTAGATGAGGTTTGTTCTTCAAATTAAAAAATTGGTAAGTTATACAAACTTCCTTCAAGGTAGTGTATAAATGTATCCCTTGAATTTTAGTATACAACACATACCCCTTGTATTTTAGTATACAACACATACCTATTGTATTTTGTCTCCGTTAAACAGCCGTTAGTTTCCGTTATACACATCCTCAAAAATGGTTATGCCCTTTGACTAATAATCTATCATCTTTGTTTTTATTTTTTTTTATGTTTTTTCTCATTCTCATTCTCTTTCCTTTTCTTTTTCTCTTGTTCTCCATCTTACCAAATGAAATCAAAGTCATTGATAATCCACCAATTCCAAAACATATTTATAAACTGAGGTTCAAACCAAAAAGGGGTGCTGAATTGGGTTTTAAAAACTTTTTGCTAATTAACTTTCAAGCTTTTAAAACAATTTAATAAGTAAGGCACACAATCAGATAATATGCTTGAAAATAAAAGAGTTAAGGAAGAGAATATGCAAACTCTGTTTATAGTGGTTGGACAATATTGGAATCTCTCCGACCTTACATCTACTCTCTTCAAGGAACCTCCTTGAAGTAATCCACTAATTGTTAGTCGAGCAACTTCACGGGTGTTGCAAAAATCTTACAAACAATCTTTTCCTCACGGAAGTTACAAAGAAGTGTTTAATACTAAACACTCTAAGAGTTACACCAATATTTTCTCTTTACAATAAATGGTATTAATTGTAAAGTAAATGGTAGAAAGATAGCAATGAATGCTTTTACAAATAAAGAATATCTGTCTTTCAAGAACAAGCTTGAAGAATGGCTCACAATAAATTTTTGAAGGCTTTTGAGAATTAATGAGCTATTATATGAATTGAATGTGTTATCTTCTTTTAAATGCTCATTGTAGTGGGTTTTTATAGACTTAGACTTATATAGCCGTTAGACACTGACTTGGTAGGTTTGGGGCATTAAACACTCAAGTCCCGCATCTCAAACGGTCATATTTTTTAATTACCAATCGATTGGATCAAGTGAAAAATGCTCACTTTTAGGCTTAGGGAAATTACCGGCTAGTCGACTGAGAACTTACTGTCCCTTTTTCCTAGTCGACTTGTATAAAGACCCAGTCGACTGGGTTGTCCTTAAACCCAGTTTTTTGTTTCAAAACAGTTTTTAACTTAGAAACATTTTTTTTATTATTTTAGTTTTGTCAAAGTCTTTTGTAAATTGAGCTATAGATCAAGCTAAGTAATTGGATTTTAGAGATTTACAATGCGATTCAATTACCTTAGTGCTTATTGTAGATCTTTTGTCTTCCTTTGGTGTCTAAACGTGTAGTGTTCTTGCATCTTATTTCTGTACTGAATGTTTTTACCGTTTAAACACTTAGATAAAACTATTAGTGCAATTTAAGTACTGTCTTGTCATTATTAAAATCAAATACGAGTCAACAATCTCTCATTTTTTTTATGATGACAAAACTAAGGAGAGAAAAAACAGTTTTAAAAACTAAGTGATGATTTTTTTTGAAAAATTTGGACAAATTTTCCTTGGTTTTTCTAATATCGATCTCAACCAAACAATGAAAGATTATTTTACACTTGTTAACATGTTCGGAGCAATGTTTCCCATAAATTTATGCTCTATCTTAGTTCTACACGGGTTTTTCTTTTTTTCTCCCCCGTTTTTACAACAGTAGAAAAAAGGCGTAAACATGAAAAATAACAATTAAATCGCAATAGACATGAAGATAAGGTATAACAAACTTGTGTGTAGAAATTAAGCATTAACAGGAGATTGGATGACCTCAAGGGAAGAATTAGAAGTTTGCACATAAGAATGAAACATTATAGTATATGGATGAGCTTTAAAAAAGGGGTAAACATGAAAAATAGGCAATTTAATCGCCATAGACATGAAAGTAAGGTATAACAAATTTGTCTGTAGAAATTAAGCATTAATGGGAGATTGGAGAACCTCCCGAGAAGAATCAGAAGTTTGCACATAAGCTTGAAACATTAGAGTATATGGATGAGCTTTAAAAGCTCAAACTAAGCAACCATATAGCTAATAGTAAAACACATACGTGAGCCATAAGCTATATAAGTGAAAAGTAAGCATGTATACACACAAGTCCATACATCACTGAGCTTAAGTAAGCAAATTTGATACAAACCGGGCAGATGAATGTATGAAAAAAAAATTGAAAAAAAAAATGTTCTTGCAACAACAATACATGGAGAAAAAAAGGATAAATGCATGACAATGTCAACTGATAAGTGCTAATGGCTCATAGACCAGGGGAGTCAGAGCTATCTCGGAGAAGTTCTCGAATCTTAGCCAAAAATCTTTTCGAGTGCTCTTGTAGTAACTCGAAATCATCCCGGAGTGTGCTGATTCATGATGCATATGATTGATATCGGTATGCACGATCTGGAAGCTCTGGTCGATGGAAGAGGTCAAGCTTCGGAATTTGAACTGTATAGACAGTTGAAGGCTTGTTATAGCTTGTAATAAGTCATCGTGTCTAACCTGGCCAACATTAGAGCCACCATGTGTAGCATGATGTGGACTAGGTGCCTGCTCATCAGTGTCCATGGCAGTAGGAGTTGCATCATCAGTCACATCGTCGTCCTCATCGTTGTCATCATCATCACCGATCTAAATGTTATTCCCAGTTTTGGAATGAACCATACCATTCCGGATCGTGCACCCTATCTTCTTCAGTGAAAATACATTGATAATGTCTTTGGGTCCAATATCTTGAGCTTCAGAGCCAAGCAAGAGAACTTTAAAGTGTTGGAGGATCAAAGTGATGAGCATGCTGTATGGGAGGCACCCGGAGTCATGTGCTTCGCCATTGATCATATTGGCGAGCAAGAATGGGTAAATATTGAAATAATGTCCAGTTTTGAGACACCAAATCATTACTATGTCTATCTTAGACATATAACCCCGATTCCCGAGTTTAGGGTGGATGATCTAACTCACGGTGAGGTTAAACAATTTTGAGTCGAGGGGCATGTCACTATACTGATGAAATGTAGTGGGTCTAAAGACATACTTAAGGTCTCCCCTAACTATTTGATATGCCTCATCATAATCAAAATTGTCTAGCCATCCATCTAGAGTCCACGAGATCCCTCCCATGGGGATTCTCAGTAGATTAACCAAGAGGTCAGTGGTTACCTCAAACTCTATGCCCATGACACTAGTCTTGAATCTAAGAGCTAGTGGACTGGGTTTGACTAAGTTTGCATATAATTGATGAATGAGGAAGAGGTAGTATTTTTGGTGGATTTTGACAAGGGGGTTAGGCCCATTGCCTCAAAAGTGGGAAAAATATTGAAATTAGAATGACGAATAGAATTGAAATCTATAAATCAACCCGTCATGATTTTCTTGTTTCTAATGACAATGGTATACCTATTTTGAGGGCGAGGTTCCAAAAAAGTGAATCATCGAGCTCGGTTCTCACTTGCTTGCTCGAGGAGCCAGCTATCCATTTCCTCCTGGAGTCTTGTGTTGTGGAACTGTGTGATCTCGGCCTTATAGGAGCGTGAGGTTTGACAACAGTTTTCTTGACTCGTATTCTCTTAGACATTTTGGAAAATTTTGTTTGGAGAGAGGTTTTTAGGAAATTGATGAAGTTCCAACCGTAAAAAGTTGAAAATGATGTGATTTGAAGGAGTATTAAGGGTTCTATGGAGTTATTTCAAGATATTTCGATCTAAAAACAAGGATTTTTTAGAAAGAGAAAGCTAGGGTTTGCAAAAATGGCGTAAAATGTGAGAAAAAAATGAAGCGACTATATATAAAATCGCGATACCAGTCGACTAGGTCCTTCATAATTTGGAAATTTTTCGACATACTGGTTGACTGGGTAAACTGGCAGTAAGACACCAGTCAACTGGATTAACCTTACTAGTCGACTAGGTTGTCCATACTTTTTTTTTATTTTATTTTAAATTTTAGCTCTAAATATTGTCTCATGGTACCAGTCGACTGGGTCCTTGTACTAATCGATTGGGAAATTGGACAGTAAGACACCAGTCGACTGTATTGACCCTACTAGTCGACTAGGTTTATCAGAAGAAATTTCAAATTTTTGGGCTCCAAGTTTTTCGTGTGATACCAGTTGATTGATAAAATGGGCAGTGAGTTACCAATCGACTGAATTGACTCAACTAGTCGATTGGTTAAATGGACAGAGAGATACCAGTCGACTAGATCAAGCTATTAGTCGATTGGGTCTTTCATAAATCATAAAATTTTGAGCTCCAATTTGAAATTTTGCAATAAATGATTTTTCTATGCCATCTTGAGTAAGAGAGATATTAAATAGGAGTTAATATTCATTCACTGGATGTCAAATATGCATATGGTGAACGTAGATGCAATCAAACACACATATTTTCACAATTTGTTAAGCCCATTAATAGTCTAATCTTGCTAAAGCTATCTTCGTTCAAGGGCTTAGTAAGAATGTTAGCAATTTGGTCTTTCAAAGGGATGAATTCTAATCTAATGTCACCTTTTTTAGTATGGTCTCTTATGAAGTAATGTCTTATTTCTATGTGTTTAGTTCTCGAATGTTGGATAGGGTTTTTAGTCAAGTTGATAGCACTAGTGTTATCACAATGAATTGGTATATGTTCAAAATTCATGTCATAGTCTTCTAATTGTTGTTTCATCCATAAAGCTTGTGCATAACAATTTTTGGCTGCTACATATTTCACTTCGGCAGTTGATAGTGTAATCGAATTTTGTTTTTTAGAAAACCAATAGGTTAACTTTGCACCTAAAAATTGGCATGTTCCACTAATGTTTTTTCTATCTAGCCTACAATCCGTAAAATCAGCATCCGAGTGACCAACAAGCTCAAAAGTTGATTTTCTAGAATACCATAAACTTAAGTTTTGAATGCCTTGTAAGTATCTTAGGATTCTTTTTACGACAATTATATGTGATTCCTTATGATTAGTTTGAAATCTAGCACATATGCATACTCTGAACATTATATCGGGTCTACTTGCAATTAGATAAAGTAAAGCTCTTATCATGCTTTTATACATTTTAGTATCTACATACTTACCTTTCTCATCTAGCTTAAGTTTTGTAAAGGTGCTCATATAAGTGCCAATTGACTTTGAGCTTTCCATCCCAAACCTTTTCAATAAGTCCTTGGTGTATTTTGATTGATTGATGAAGATATCTCATTTTAATTGTTTGATTTGGAGTCCAATGAAGTAGGTAAGCTCTCCCATCATGCTCATTTTAAATTCCTCTTGCATACACTTAGCAAAATCTTGACACATGGATTCATTAGAAGCACCAAATATAATATCATCAACATATATTTGGACTAATAGTGTGTCATTATTATGAGTTTTTAAAAAAATAGTTGTATATATTTTTCCTCTTGTAAAACCATTTTCAAGCAAAAATTTATTTAGTCTTTCATACCATGCTCTTGGAGCTTGCTTCAACCCGTAGAGAGCTTTAGAAAGCTTATATACATGATTTGAAAGACTAAGATGTTCAAATCCAAGAGGTTGTTCAACGTACACCTCTTCTTTTATAAAATCATTTAAAATGCACTTTTTACATCAATTTGAAATAGTTTAAACTTATTAAAGCATGCTGTAAACCGAGGTTCAAACCCAAGAGGGGGATGAATTCGATTTTAAAATTTTTTGCTGATTAACTTGCAAGTTTTTAAATAGTTAAATACACAAAGCACCCAATCAAATAATATGCTTGAAAGTAAAAGAGTTTAAGGAAGAGAAAGTGCAAACTTCGTTTATAGTGGTTAGGCAATATCAGATTCCTTCCGACCCTACGTCCACTCTATTCAAGGAACCTCCTTGAAGTAATACACTAAAACTTTAGTCATACAACTTCACTGGTGTTGTACAAACCATACAACCGATCTCTTTCTCACAGAAGCTACAATGAAGTATTTAATCCTAAACACTCTAAGAGTTATACCAACTCTTTCCCATTACAATAAATGAAATTTGCTGTAAAGTAAATGGTTGAAAGATAGCAATAAATGCTTTTACAAATAAAATATCTGTCTTTCAAGAACAAGCTTGAAGAATGGCTCACAATAAATTTTTGAAGGCTTTTGAGAATTAATGAGCTATTGTATGAATTAAATGTGCTATCTTCTTCTTTTAAATGCTCATTGAAATGGGTTTTTATACTCTTGGACGTATATGGCCATTAGACACTGACTTAGTAGATTTAGGGCATTAATTCTTAAGTCTTACGTCTCAAACGGTTATATTTTTGAATTACTAGCTGACTAGGTTATTGTACCAGTCGATGGAGTCAAGTGAAAAATGTTCACTTTTTGCCTTAGGGAAAGTACCAATTGATTGGGTTATAGGACCATTCGATTGGGTTAAGTTACCAGTCGACTGGGTCCTATTACCAGTCAACTGAGAACTTACTGTCCCTTTTCCCAGTCGACCAGTATAGAGACCCAGTCGATTGGGTTGTCTTTCAAACTAGTTTTCCTTTCGAAAAACAGTTTTTGACTTAGTAACTTTTTGTGTTTTTAGTTTGTCAAAGTCTTTTGTAAGTTTAGCTACACATCAAGCTCTGTAATTGAACATAAAATATTTGCAATTGTTTCAATTACCTTAATGCCTATTCTAGATCTTTTGTCTTGTTTTAGTGTCTGAATCGCGTTGAGTTCTTGCATCTTGTTTCCGTACTAAATGCTTTTACCGCTTAAACACTTAGATAAAACTGTTAGTGCAATTAGAGTAGTGCTTTGTCATTATTAAAATCAAATAAAAGTTAGCACATGCAAAGGCCAATAACATACGAATGGCTTCTAATCTAGCTACGAGAGCATAAGTCTCATCAAAGTTTATTCCTTCTTCTTGATTATAACCTTTAGCAACTAGTCTAGCCTCGTTCCTAGTTATTATTCCATTTTCATCTATTTTATTTCTATATACCAATTTAGTTCCTATAATTGTATGATTCTTTGGTCTAGGAACTAGATTCTATACTTTATTCCTTTCAAATTGATTTAATTCTTCTTGCAAAGCACTTATCCAATCAACATCTTTTTCAGCTTCTACAAACATTTTGGGTTCTATCTGAGATAAATAAGCTACACAATTGCAGATATTTCTTATAGAGGATCGATTTCTTACCCCTTGTGAAGGATCACCAATCACTTGATCAATTGGATGATAATTCACATATATCTAATCTTTGGGAAAATCATCCTCTTGTTGACTTGTAAATAGTTGATCATGATTGTGAGCATCTACCTCTTTATTTGTTTGAGGTTGGCTCTCTTTTGGGTCAACAATGGGAGTAAATACATCCATTCTTGGAATATAATTTGCATCATCATTAAAAGATACTACCTTACCACTAATTGGGTTAGACTCATCAAATGCAACATGTACGGATTCTTCAACTACTAGAGTTATTTTGTTAAAGACTCTATAAGCCTTACTAGAGGTTGAATATCCTAAGAATATCTCTTCATCAGTCTTTGAGTCAAATTTACCTAAATTAGTTTTATTGTTATCTAGGATGAAGCATTTACAACTAAAAGCATGAAAATAAGAGATATCGGGCTTTCTACCTTTCCATAGTTCATAGGGAGTTTATCAAGCATAGGCCTAATTAATACTCTATTTAAAACATAACAAGAAGTGTTTACGGTTTCCTTCCAAAAATATTTTGGTAAACTATTTTCACAAAGCATGGTTCTAACAAATTCTTCTAAAACTCTATTTTCCTCTCAACAACTCCATTTTGTTGAGGAGTTCTAGATGCTGAAATTTTTTGATCAATTCCATTTTCATCACAAAATTTTGAAAAGTTTTGGTTTTCAAATTCTTTTCCATGATCACTTCTAATACTTGAAATAAAAATCCCTTTTTCATTTTGAACTTTCTTTTAAAAGTTCACAAATCCTTTATATGCTTCATCCTTGTAAGCAATAAAAATAACAAAGGTATATCTTGAATAATCATCAATAATAACAAGAGCATATTGATGACCACCTAGACTAATGGTACTTATTAGACCAAATAAGTCGATATGCAAAAGTTCCAATGGTTTAAAGGTTGAGATTATATTTTTTGATTTCAAAGAAATTCTAGTTTGTTTTCACATTTGACAAGCATCACAAACCTTGTCTTTTTCAAATTTGATTTTTGGAAGTCAAATAACTAAATCCTTTCTTGAAATAATTTTAAGCAAATCTATGTTCACATGGCAAAGTCTTTTATGCCATATCCATGAGTTTTCAATAAAAGCAGAAAAATATTTTTCATTTTCCGAATGCAAAGATTTTAAATCAACTATATAGACATTATCGTATCTATGGCCAACAAACTTGATCTTGTTACTTTTGGTATCTATTACTAGACAATGAGATGTTTTAAATATGACTTTGTTGTCTTTGTCACATAGTTGACTAATACTAAGTAAATTTGGCTTAAGGCCTTGCACATATAAAACATGATCAATGGTTGAGAAATCATTACTAACTTTGCCATGCCCGATGATCTTTATCTTTGTGTTGTCTCCAATGGTGGCGTGTCTGCCATCCCTTAGAGTTAGCTTTTTGAACATGCTTTGATCATTGGTCATATGCTTTGAGCATCCGCTATCAATGTACCAATAATTACTTTTTTCCTTGGTGTGGAGACATATCTACATTGCACAAGGATATACAATTTCACTTTTAGGTACCCAAGGGTCCTTTGGGGTTAGTCCTAGAAAATACAGTTCCTTTAGGGACCCATACTTTCTTAATATTATAAGGTGCTCTATAATTGTAGACATGTTGATGATGCATGATCCGAGGATAATAGTTATTGAAGTTTCTAGGATTTCTTAAATACGCATGCTTATAGTTCCTTGGATAAGCATTCCTAGGATACATGTTTCTATTATGAAAGTCATGAACACGCATGTTATCTCTAGGAAATGTATGATGGTAATTTCTAGGATGTGCACTTGTACCATGTAAGTTATGACTATACATATTATCTCTAGGATATACATGATGGTAATTCCTAGGATGTGTATTTTTAGTATGTGCATTCCTTGAATGATTATTCCTAGCATTTGCATTTCTTGAGTGTGCATACATATATGCATGTGTATTTCTAAGATGTTTATCTCTAGTATATGCATTAGGATTTAAATTTTCATTCTTAGACCTACTAGTATATATTGAGATAGTGCTTTTAATCTTATTAGTGACCTTGGAAGTAGAGGGTTCATTCACATATGTTGCTTTCATGAATGAAGTCTTTTTTGACTTTTGCTTGCCTAATGGAGAATAACTCAAACCGTATTTTCCTCCACTTAACCTTTTGGCAAGATAGTACTTCATCTAGCTTTTCTTTTCCAAGCATTAGTCTAGATATAGTACTATTCAATTCCATTATTTTCTTCTTTAAAATATTATTTTCATTTTTTATAAAATCTTGTGATGAGTTATAAAACATGGAAGATAGTTTTTCTTTTTCTTCCTTTAAGCCTTCTATCTCTTTAGAAATAGATGAGATTTCCTTCTTGAGGACCACATTTCTATAATCGAATTTCTTCAATTCTTCATGCATTTCATTTATTACCTCAATTAATTCTTCACTACTACTAACAATATTATTATTATTAGAAGGTAATGAATTCGGTACCTCATTTTCATCGTCGATGGCCATCAAGCATAGGTTGGCAATCTCCTCATATCCAACTTCATTGTCAGAGGTTTCTTCTTCATTGTTAGAAGTTTCTTCTACTTTTTCATCACTCCATGTGGTTGCAATCATGGCTTTCTTTTTGAAGCTCTTATATGGTTTGCTCGTTGTTGGATAATCGGCATTGATATGACTAGGCTTCTTGCAATCGAAACACATAAGAGGTTCCCTTTTTGGAGTGGAATCCTTTATGTGAGGTTTCTTGCTCTTTTTCAAGAACTTGTGAAACCTTTTAATGATTAATGCAATCTCACCATCTTCTTTGTTGTTCTCATTTTCTTCCTCTTTGTTGCTTGTAGAGGCTTTGAGAGCAATCAACTTTTTCTTCTTCTTATCATCATTGATGGCGGGATTCATTTCTTCCATCTCGTATGTTAATAGTGATCCGATGAGTGTTTCGACATCGAGTTTTTTTGAGATCTTTGGCCTTCGTTATAGCCGTCTTCTTTACTTTCCAATTGGATGGCAAAGATCTTAAGATCTTCCTCGTTACTTCAAATTCCTCAATATTAATACCAAGAAGCTTTAAATTGTTAACAATGGTAGTAAAACATGAGTGCATTTGAGAAATAGTTTCATTTGGAGACATTTTTAAAGATTCATACTCGAACACTAGCATATAAAATTTTTGATTTTCTTACTTCACTAGTGCCTTCATATGTAACTTATAATTTATCCCAAATCTCTTTAGCTGAAATACATGCAGAAATTTTATTGTATTCAGTGATATCTAGAGCGCAATGAAGCATGCTAGTTGCTCTACTATTCAGAGACATCATTCTACAATCCTCTTCATTAAACTTTATTTTGAGTTTAGGCATTGTATGATTGATCTCTCCAATGGTTATTTCCTTTGTAGGAATTCTAGGTCCTTCTTCAAGGGCTCTCCATAGATTGTAATCCTGTCATTTGACAAAGATTTTCATTTTATTTTTTCAATAGTTATAGTTAGAGCCATTGAACAAAGGACGCTAGTATAGGAATGTCTTTCGATATAGCTATTAGATGCCATCAGATCAACTCTAGGATTTTAAGCCTGAAATTGAGTACGAAGCTCTGATACAAATTGTAAACCAAGGTTCAAACCCAAAAGGAGGGTGAATTGGGTTTTAAAAACTTTTTGCTAATTAATTTGCAATCTTTTAAAACAGTTTAATAAGCAAGGCACACAATCAAATAATATACTTGAAAATAAAAGAGTTAAGGAAGAGAATATGCAAACTTTGTTTATAGTGGTTTGGCAATAACAAAATCTCTCCGACCCTACGTCCACTCTCTTCAAGGAACCTCCTTGAAGTAATCCACTAATCGTTAATCGAGCAACTTCATAGGTGTTGCACAAACTGTACAAACAATCTCTTCCTCATGGAAGTTACACAAACTCTTTCTCTTTACAGTAAATGGTATTAATTGTAAAGTAAATGATAGAGAGATAGCAATGAATGCTTTTACAAATGAAGAATATCTGTCTTTCAAGAACAAGCTTGAAGAATGGCTCACAATAAATTTTTGAAGGCTTTTGAGGATTAATGAGCTATTTTATAAATTGAATGTGCTATATTCTTCTTTTAAATGCTCATTGAAGTGAGTTTTTATAGTTTTGGACTTATATGGTTGTTAGACACTGACTTGTTAGATTTGGGGCATTAAATACTCAAGTCCCGCATCTCAAACGGTCATATTTTCGAATTGCAAGTCGACTGGGTCCTTGTACCAATCAACGGGGTCAAGTGAAAAATATTCACTTTTAGGCTTTAGGAAAGTATCAGTCAATTGGGAACTTACTATCCTTTTTCCCAGTACACTGGTATAGAGACCCAGTCAACTGGGTTGTTCTTAAACCCAGTTTTTTGTTTCAAAACAGTTTTTAACTTAGAAACATTTTTTGTATTTTAGTTTTGTCAAAGCCTTTTGTAAATTGAGCCATAGATCAAGCTAAGTAATTGAATTTTAGAGATTTACAATGTGATTCAATTACCTTGGTGCCTATTCTAGATCTTTCTGTCTTCTTTTGGTGTTTGAACATGTTGTGTTTTTGCATTTTGTTTCTGTACTAAATGCTTTTACTGTTTAAAAATTTAGATAAACCTATCAGTGCAACTTAAGTAGTGTTTGGTAATCATTAAAATCAAATACAAGTCAACAATATCCAAACCCAATGATTAAAAGAAAAAGAAAACCAAAAACCCCCCAAAAGTGTTAGAAAGATTTTAAATTTCTTACATGAATTTATTATGACTTTTTAAAAACTATTATTGGCTATTTTAATATAGCTAATAAATTGAAAGTTACAAATTTGTGATTAATTTCAATAAATTGAGATTTACAAATTTGTGATTATTTTTAATAAATTAAAGGTTACAATTTGTGATTAATCTTAATAAATTGAGAGTTACAAATTTTTAATTTCTATTTTAAATTTTGAATTAAATTCCTAGGCTCACTTGTGCCTATAAAAACAAAGCTTTTCGAGAGCCTAAGACACAATTTTCATAATCTTCTTCTTGTCTTCTATGCTTTGAGAGTTATTCTATTAGTTTCTATATATTTGTGTTTTTGGGCAACCTTGATCGGATCGGTTCATTCCTGTTCCCCAGTGGACGTGCACATTGTAGGAAGCAAAGCTGCGAGTAATTGGTTTTATCTTGGAGTCGATCTTAACCATTCGTACCCGCACGTAGGGAGGCTATAACGAATTTAGGATAATGGTTTTCTACGACTCATAGGCTAGCTCCTTTTATTTTCTACTATTTAGTTTTAATTAATTATATTATTTAATTTTATACCTTATTATGCATGTTGTGTTAAATTGTTTTGAATTCCACAAATATGTATTCAAATTTGTCTTTTAATTTTCTATAAATAATTATATATTTTCCAACAACTAAAGTCATTATAAGTTCAAATTTGTATCTCTATTTATATTTTATTTGGTATAACTTATTCTAAAATTTGGTTAAGAAAATTGTATTCTTTATACAAGATATCAGCTATTAAAAAAATATCTTGTTGGCTTCAAATAACTCTATTTTAATTCATTTACAGTTTTGTCCTTTTTTAATAAAAAAATTGTTTTGATATTTGTTAAAACCAGCTTCAAACATTTGTTCAAAATTTTTAAGAACATTTTATGTTTTAAATATATTACATTTCAATTCTAACCGTATACTTTAAAATTATGTTTAAATATAAAATTTAATGAAATCAATTTCATATATGTACTAAATCAAAATGAAACTGTTAAATTCAATCTGTCTTTAATAACAATCAATAGTACTTGAATTAGTTTCTATTTTATTTTATTTTTAAAAATGTTACATATCAATTTCAAATATGTTATAATAATTAAACCATTACAATTTTAGTTTATAAATGGATTGGTTGGTTATTTGTTTTCAATAAAACATTTTAAAAAGAAAACAATAAAGGAACCAAAACAAAATATTATTATTACAAAGTTTAAGAATATTTAATATCTTATTGAATTTTTCTTAGGTGGTAGCATGTATCGTACTTAAATTTGATATATATTTTAGTTTGTGCAAATAATATACGTTATAATTATTAATTTAGTGTATTTGTGTTAATCTTATTCATATATATTTCTTTTAGTAATTGAAATATTGAACCTAGATTTTATTACTCGCAGAAACTTGAGTTGCCCTAAGTAGTTCCTAGAATGGCATCATACGAGGAAGCCAATAGTGTAAAACCCGGAAAATTTGATGGACTTTTTTTTAGAAGATGGCAAAAGCAGATGATGTATTGGTTAACAGTGTTTGGTTTCATACCCGCTCTAGAAGATTCAACTCAACCTAGAGATACATCAACTAGTGAATCCAAAACCCCTAAGTACACCCCCTCAAGAAATAGAATACCATTGTAACAATAGAATTCTTAGTGCCTTTTCTCCACGTCTTTACGACATTTACTATTCTACCAAAAGTGTTAAAGATCTATGGAAAGCCTTAGAAAATTAGTATGTTATAGATGATACGGGTATAAAAAAGTTTAATGTTTCAACCTTTAATAAATACTGCATGGTAGATGGTAAATCAATTAATGATCAAATTCACGAGTTTCAAAACCATCTTAGAGGTGTAGAAGAGAATTGTACTAATTTTAGTAAGATTTTAAGGTGTCGTGTCTTATAGACAAACTTACACCTTTTTGGAGTGAATTTTCCAAAGACCTTAGACATAAACAAGGTATTTTGACCTTAACCCAAGTTTTCAATTCTCTTATTATAGAAGAACGACATAGGTTAAGTTTCAAGTCAAAAAATGAGATGGAGGCTAAGATGAATATGGTAGAACAAAATAAAACCTCCAATCGGTTTAAGCTTAGGGGAAACAACTTCAAAAATAAAAATTGGAAGAATAATAATAACAACCGACCTAATAACTTTAGGCCCAACAACTCACCCAATAACTTTCAACCCAACCAAAATCATCAAAACCAACCTAATCGTTCCCGTAACCCAAATTCTAGGAACTTTAAGGGCAAAGACAAGACTCAAGGACCATGCTACGTATGTGGAAGGACTAATCATATTGCTCGAGATTGTTACTACAAGAAGACTAGTGAGTTCAAGCCGAACTTTGGGAATAAAGGCTATCATGTCAACACGCTAGAGGATGGAGAACCTTGTATTAGGTCTAAATCTAAACCTTCTTTAGTAAACTTTACTTATGAAAATAGTGAATGGTGGTTAGGTTTTGGGGTTAATATACATGTTTGTTTGATTCATTCATTCTTCAAAACGTATCAGAACTCAAGTGGAGGGAGTGTGACTTTAGCAAATGGTACCACTGCATGAATGCTAGGAATTTGAAGAATTGATCTAAAATTGACATTTGGGAAGATATTAATTCTTGAAGAAGTGTAGCATGTTCCTGATGTTAGGAGAAATCTAGTTAGTGAATCTTATCTAGTTCAACATGGTTATAATATTGTTAAGGAATCCAATAAAGTTGTAATAAATAGAAATAATGTTTTTATTGGGAAATGAATTATTTATGATGGTTTATTTAAATTGAATGTCTCAAGTACTTTGAACATTGTCTCTCATTTAATTTTTAATATTGAATCTAGTAATGTATGGCATGGAAGATTAGGTCATATAATGTAACGACCCATCCTAGGTTGGCCACCCCCGAGACGGTGTCATCACATTTTGAAAATCTCAACACGACATATATATCAAACAATAAAATAATACTAACAGAAATTTTTACTTCGATCCTCAACCTTCAATAGGGGAGATGCAACATTCCAATCTTTAATTAAATATTATATACAACGTAAAATGCATGAATGTTTACAAATAATTTTTTATTTTTTTTCTCATTAGTCTGAGGATGTGGTCACATACGTGGCTTATAGATAATGATTTTTTTTGAATCTCAACCCACCAAACTATCTGTCCTGCCTACTACCTGAAATCATTGTACAATGAGGGATGAGCTTCACAAGCATAGTGAATTAAATTTACTATAAGTATTCAATTGGTATAAATAGTCTTTTAATATTTAATCATTTATATCTCATATAACTTGATAATAGCATTCTACTATCACTACACATATCATAAGTCTCATTCTCTATCAATCTCTTATTCTTATATATTTGGTCACCTTAAGACCATCAATTATCTCATAATTACCTCGTTATGAGGTTCACAGCATCTAGTGTACCATTTAGATGGTTCTTATCATATCGTACTTCTATGTTTCTTTCTCACCATAACTGTCTCTCTATGACACTCTTTCATCTATAAATAAATTTACAATAACAAACAACATTTCAGTAATACAATCAATATTTAAAACAGATGCAATGCATGAATTATTATTAGGGAATGTCTTACCACATGTCGACATGTTTTTATCTTAGACCAGCCCCCTCCCGGTTCTTTTATTTCGTGCATATGCATATGAACAATGATATGAAATATACATATGAACAATAATATAAAAATAAACATGAATCCAAATATTTAAATTAACTATCTTGGTTATTCTCAAATTATCATTTGAAAAATTTCACTAAATTATTCTCCTCATAAATCATATCAAATCATTAGCCATAGCTCGTCAAGATCCACTAAATTTCTTCTCTTCGTAAATCATAACAAAATCATCAACCATAGCTCATCAAGATTTTCATTTATCACCTTTATTATTAAATCGACTCATTATTCCAATAATATTAAATCTCATAAAATAATTCTCTACATATCCACTATTCCTATCATACTTGTAGACTGAGGTTTCAACCCAAAAGGGGGGGTGAATTGGGTTTTTAAAAACTTTCGCGGAATAAATACAAGTTTATAAAAACATATAAGCAACAAGTAATTAAACAAGTAATGTGCTATAAATAAAGAGTTTAAGGAGTAGAGAATACAAACTCAGATTATAGTGGTTCGACAATATCGGATTCGTTCCGACCCTACGTCCACTCTCTTCAAGGAACCTTCTTGAAGTAATCTACTAAGAAACTTAGTCGTACAACTTTACCAGTGTTGTACAAACCTTACAATCCTTTCCTCTCGGAAGCTATCCCTTTCCTCTCGGAAGTAATCCCCTTCCTTTCGGAAGTAATCCCTTTGCAATAAATGCTGTAAAGTAAGTGGTAGAGAGACAACAACTGAAAGTTTATACAACTGAATAATGTCTCTCTTTCAAAGAAAAGCTTGAAGAATGGCTCAGCAAGAATATTTCAAAGCTTTTTGTGTTTCAAAGAGTAAATGACTTGATTGTGTGTGTTCTTCTGTTTTTCAATGTCTACCACTTTCTTGAATACTCAATAGAGTAGGTTTATATAGCCATCAAATAATATGGCCGTTGGGACTTTAATTTGAAATGATTATGCCTTTAAAAGATCAGATTTCGAGTCCAACAGTTATATTTTTTGAACTACCAGTCGACTGGGTCTTGATACCGGTCGACTGGGTCCTTTTAAAAATTCTTGTTTTTAAAGCTTCTGGGGTGCCAGTCGACTGGGGACTGTCTGTCCATTTTACCAGTCGACTGGTATATTCCATCCAGTCGACTGGGGACTTATTGTCCCATATACCAGTTGACTGGTATATGTACCTAGTCGACTGGGTTGTCTTCAAACCCAGTTTTTTTGTGTTAAAAAAAGTGTTTAACTTAAAACGTTTGATTAATAAGTTCTGTTTTAAAAAAACAATTTGTGTGAGAGCTATTGGACAAGCTTATCAATGTACAAGTGAGACTTATACTGGTTTTAATACCTTAGACCTATACTAGTTCTTCAGTCTTCACTTGAAAGATTGATTCGGTTTGAGTTCTTGCACCTTGATCCTTGGTTTAATTCTTTTGTTGCTTACTACACTTAGATTGTACTGTTACTATAATAACAGTTGTGTTTTGTCATCATTAAAATACAGGTGAGGGTCAACAATCTCCCCCTTTTTGATGATGACAAAACTAATAATGTGAAAACAGTTTAAAAAACTAAGTGTTTGGTTTTTTAGAAAAATCGGACAAAATTTCCTCTGTTTTTCGAGTAAAACCATCCTGTAAACAAGCAAATACAGTTTATATATTCATTTCAACTAATTAAAATCAACTCAACCAATCAATGAAACATTTTAAATATGTTTTGGAGCAGTGTTCTCCCTAAATCTATGCATTGGTTTCTGTTTTCTTAGTTTTTCTCGTTTTCTCATATTTCTCCTTCGTTTTGACAACAGCAACCAAAGGGGCCAGAAAGTAAAAAAATAAGCTACTTAGCTATACAGTCATCTAGAGTATGCTTAAAAAAACTTTTATGCAAAAATTTGACTTTATTCGGAGTCCGAAAGCTTTCCCGGGAAAAATCGAAAGTTTTCATACAAGCATAACCAGTTTCAGAACATACCGTTGAATCAAAGCAATTAGAAACTATGCAAGCACATCACAATTAAAGTAAATAGATGCATAAAATATATCTAATGAAGAAGCATCATTATTTATAAAAAGTTAATACACGAACGGGCTTCATAGAGCTATTTATAAGACAGAAATACATAAGTATGTCTGTGCTACATGCTAAGAGATGGAAACTACTATGTACATCAAAATATCATAAAAAAGACTCTGCCATCACGAATGAGATCTCGTATCTCAGCTAAGGAACTCTCTGTACGCTTTCGGTGTAGCTCGAAATCGTCTCGTAGATGCTCGATGGAGGAGCTCAATGTCTGGAACCCGGACTACATGGTCAGCTGGAGGCTCGTGATAGCCTAAAGTAGATCGCCATACCCAGCTGACCAGTACTTGAGTCACCAATGGGAGGTGCTCGGGCATCCGTGTCCATGTCAGCAGTATCAACAGTAGCCTTCTCATCATCACTGCTCTCATCCTCCCGGATCCGTATATGCTTACCGGCCTTCGAATAGATGAAGCCATCCTGGACCGTGCATCCCATCTTCTTCAGCGATGAGACGCTGATGATATCCTTTGGCCCGATATCCTAAGCCTCGAAGGCAGGGAGAGGCACCCAAAAGTGCTGGAGTATGAGTGTAATGAGCATCCCATAGGGTAGACACCTGGAGTCGCTCGCTTCGCCATTAATCATATTGGTGAGCAGTAGAGGACATATATTGAAGTGGTGCCCTGTTTTAAGGCACCAAATCAATACTGTATCTATCTTAGATAGATATTCCCGACTCCCGAGTCTCAGGTGGATGGTCCAACTTACTATCAAGTTGAACGATTTTGAGTCTAGGGGCATATCACTACATGTGTGAAATGTAGTCAGTCTGTACACATAGTTAGGGTCGCCCCTGACTATCTGACAGGCCACCTCGACATCAAAATTGTCTGGCCATCCGTCCAGACTCCATTGGATCCCTTCTACAGGGATCCTCAGTATGCTCATGAGGAGGTCAGTGTTGACCTTAAACTCCATACCCATTACGCTGGTTCTGAATCTCAGAGCCAGTTGACTGGGTTTCACCAGGTTCGCATAAAACTGGTGAATCAGTCGTGGGTAGTACTTTTCATGCACTCTGACCAGTGGGGTTAGGTGGATTGCCTCAAAGGCTGGCAAGATATCGAAGTTGCCATGATGAATAGAGTCGAAGTCGACGACTCTACCCGTCATGATCTTCTTGTGGCGGATAATGGAGTCATACCTTACTTTGGCTGCAGGGCTGAAAAACAGAGACTCATCAAGCTCTGTTCTGGGCTTCTTGCTTGATCAGCCAGCCACACCCTTCCCACGTGTATTTGAATCTGTTGGTTTGGTAGACTTTGGCCTTGTTGGCGTATTTGGTCCCCCGGATGTGTATTTTATACGGATTCGATCTGTCATTTTTGGAAAAATGAGGTTTTGGGGAGCTAGAGATTTTGGTGAAAATAGGAGATTTTAACCATAGAAATTTGAAAATAATGTTTATGATGATTAGATCGAAGTGTTTGGGTGTTGTTTGGATGGTTTTTGGATCAAAATGGTGAAATTTTCTAAAGAGAGAAAACTAGGTTGCTCAAAAATGGCGTAAAAAAAATGAACATTCTATATATAGAATCGCGATACCAGTCGACTGGGTAAGGATACCAGTCAACTAGGTCCTTTAGAAAAGATGAACATTTTTTATACCAGTCGACTGGGTCAATGTACCAGTCGACTGGGTAAACGGGCAGTAAGATACCAGTCGACTGGGCAGTTTTTACCAGTCGACTGGATGATAACTGATTTTCAAAAAATTGGCTCCAAATAGGGTCTAGATGTACCAATCGACTGGATAAGACTTATCAGTCGACTGGAAGAATTAGTAGTGACTTACCAGTCGACTGGAACAGGCTTTCCAGTCGACTGGACCCTTAAGAAAATTTCCAATCTTGAATCGTAGCACGAAATTTGTTTATCTATGACATCTTTGAGTGAGGAAGATATTTAAACAAGAATTAATACTCTTTCACTAGATGTCAATTATGAAAATGATGAATGAAGGAGCAATTAAACTTTCAGTTTATCATAATCCAGCAATCCCATTAACATTCTAATATTACAAAAGCTAGCTTCACTTAGAGGTTTTGTAAGAATGTCAGCTATTTGATCTTCCGAAGGTATGAATTCTAGTCTTATATCACCTTTTTTAGCATGGTCTCTTAATAAATGATGTCTGATTTCTATGTGTTTAGTTATAGAGTGCTGAATAGGGTTTTTGGTCAGGTTGATAACACTAGTATTATCACAATGTATTAGGATACTCTTGAAGTTCATGCCATAATCTTCTAGTTGTTGTTTCATCCATAACACTTGGGCACAACAACTTCCAGCTGCTACATATTCCGCCTCAGCGGTTGATAGTGCAACTGAATTTTGTTTCTTGAAAAACCAAGAGGTTAACATTGCACTTAAGAATTGGCATGTTCCACTTGTTCTTTTTCTATCTAACTTACATCCAGCAAAATCAGCATCTGAATATCCTACAAGCTCAAAAGATGAATCTCTAGAGTACCATAATCTTATGGTTTGGGTTCCTTGTAGATATCTAAGGATTCTTTTTACTGCAACTATATGTGATTCCTTAGGATTAGACTGAAATCTAGCACACATGCATACACTGAACATAATATCAGGTCTACTTGCAGTCAAATAAAGCAAAGCTCCTATCATGCTTCTATAATATTTAGTATCTACACATTTACCTCCTTCATCAAGATCAAGTTTTGTAGAAGTGCTCATAGATGTTCCAAGTGGCTTTGAGCTTTCCATTCCGAACCTCTTTAATAGGTCCTTAGTGTACTTTGATTGATTGATGAAGATGCCTCCTTTTATTTGTTTGATTTGAAGTCTAAGGAAGTAGGTAAGCTCTCTCATCGTACTCATTTCAAATTCACCTCGCATGCACTTTGCAAACTTTTGACACATAGATTCATTAGTAACACCAAATATAATATCATCAACATATATTTGGACTATAAGAGTGTCATTTTTGTGAGTTTTTGTGAAGAGAGTTATGTCTATTCTACCTCTTACAAAATCATTGTCAATTAAAAATTTACGTAGTCTTTCATACAATGCCCTTGGAGCTTGCTTCAACCCATATAGAGCTTTAGAAAGCTTGTAGACATGATTTGGAAGACTAGGATTTTCAAACCCAAGAGGTTGCTCAACATAAATCTCTTCTTCTATAAAGCCATTTAAAAAAACACTTTTTACATCCATTTGAAATAGCTTGAACTTATTAAAGCATGCAAAGGCTAATAACATTCGAATAGCTTCTAATCTAGCTACGGGAGCATATGTCTCATCAAAGTCTATTCCTTTTCTTGATTATATCCCTTAGTAACTAGTCTACCCTTGTTTCTAATTACTATTCCATTTTCATCCATCTTATTTCTATATACCCATTTAGTTCCAATTATTGAATGATTTTTAGGTCTTGGAACTAGTTTCCAAATATTGTTTCTCTCAAATTGATTTATTTCTTCTTTCATTGCAATTATCCAATCATTATCCTTTTCAGCTTCTATAAAAGTCTTAGGTTCTACTTGAGACAGATAAGCTACATAATTACAGATATTTCTAATAGAGGAACGAGTTCTTACCCCTTGTGAAGGATCACCAATCACTTGATCAATCGGGTGATAATTTACATACCTCCAATCTTTGGGAAGACTATCCTCTTGTTGGCTTTTAGATGGTTGGTCCAAATTGTGAGTTTTTATCTCTTCATTTGATTGAGGTGGACTCTCCTTCGGGTCAACAATGGGAGTAGGAGTTTCCGTTCTTGGAATAAAATCTGCATCATCTTTAAAGGAAACTTCTCTACTACTAATTGGGTTAGACTCATCAAGAGTTACATATACAGATTCTTCTACCACTAGAGTTCTCTTATTGAAAACTTTATAGGCCTTACTAGATATTGAATATCCTAAAAATATCCTTTCATCTGTCTTTGAGTCAAATTTACCCAAGTTAGTTTTATTGTTATTTAGAATGAAGCATTTGCAACCAAATGTACGAAAATAGGAGATATTAGGCTTTCTACCTTTCCGTAGTTCATATTGAGTTTTATCAACCATCGGTCTAATTAAAATTCTATTTAAGATAGAGCAAGAAGTGTTCACGGCTTCAGCCCAAAAGTATATTGGTAAAGAGTTTTCACAAAGCATTGTTCTTGAAAATTCTTCTAAAACTCTATTTTTCCTCTCAACAACTCCATTCTGTTAAGGAGTTCTAGGAGCTGAAAAGTTGTGATTAACTCCATGTTCATCACAAAATCTTGAAAAGCTTTGGTTTTCAAATTCTTTTCCATGATCACTTCTAATGCTTGAAATACAAATTCCTTTTTCATTTTGAACCCTTTTGCAAAAAATTTAAAATCCTTTGAAAGCTTCATCCTTGTAAGCAATAAAAATAACAAAGGTATATCTTGAATAATCATCAACAATAACAAGAGCATATTGATGGCCTCCTAGACTAATGGTACTAATTGGACCAAATAAGTCTATATGCAAAAGTTCCAAAGGTCTAGTAGTTGAGACCATGTTTTTCGATTCAAATGATATCCTAGTTTGTTTTCCCATTTGACAAGCATCTTTTTCAAAATTGATTTTAGGAAGTCCAATGACTAAATCATTTCTTGAAACGATTTTAAGTAAGTTCATGTTCATATGACCAAGCCTTCTATGCCATAGCCATGGATTTTCACTAAATGCAGGAAAACATTTTTCATTTTCAGAATGCAAGGATTTCAAATCAACTATATAGATATTTTCATGTCTGTGGCCAACAAATTTTATCTTGTTGCTCTTGATATCTATAACTAGACAATGAAAGGTTCCAAATGTGACTTTGCTGCCTTTGTCACAAAGTTGACTAATACTTAGTAAATTTGGCTTAAGGCCTTGTACAAGCAATACATTATCTAAGGTTAAGAAATCGTTACCGACTTTTCCATGCCCGATGATCTTTATTTTTGTGTTGTCTCCAATGGTGACAAATCCACCATCTCTTAGAGTTAGCTCCTTGAATACACTTTTATCACCGGTCATGTACTTTGAGCATCCACTATCAAGGTACCAACATTTACCTTTTTCCTTGGTGTGAAGACATATCTACATCACACAAGGATATACAATTGCACTTTTAGGTACCCAAAATTTCTTGGGTCTTCTGGGGTTAGTCCTAGAAAACACGGTTCCTTTTGGGACCCATACATTTTTAACAGTATATGGTGATCTATAGATATATTGATGATGCACAATCCTAGGATAATAATTATTGAAATTTCTAGGATTTCTTACTTGTGCATATCTATAATTCTTAGGATAGGAGTTCCAAGGATACATGTTTCTATGGTAAGGAATATGAGTATGCATGTCATTTTCAGAAAATGTATGATGATGAATTCTAGGATACATGCATGTATTATTATGAGTATGCATATTATTTATAGGATAAACATGATGGTAATTCTTAGGATGTGCATGTGCAGAGTGCATATATTGATTAAACATATTGTTCTTAGAATGCACATGATGGTCATTCCTAGGACGTGTATAAGCCCTTCTTGAGTGAGCATACATATAAACATTGTATTTTTAGGATGCTTCATTCTTGTATATTCATTAGATTTAGTATTTCTAGACCTACTAGCATTTATTGAGGGAGTGCTTTTAACCTTGCTAGAGGTTTTTGAAGTAGAGGCTTCATTCACACATGAGGCTTTCATGAATAAGTTCTCTTTTGATTTTTGCTTGCTTAATGGAGAATAACCTAATCCTGATTTTCCTCCATTTAATCTTTGGCAAGAAAGCACTTCATCAATCTTTTCTTTTTCAAGCATAAGCCTAGATATAGTGCCATTTAATTCTAATATTTTATTCTTTAAATTCTCATTTTCATCTTTGAGGAAATCTTGAGAAGAATCATACAGCAATGAAATAATTTATCCTTTTTTTCTCTAAGACTTATCATCTCCTTAGAAAGAGATGATACCTCTTTCTTAAGAATTGAATTTCTAGAATCGAATTTCTTCAATTCATCATGCATTTCATTTATTACTTCTAGCAGTTCTTCACTACTACTCACAATATTATTCTTAGAAGAATGAGAAGATGATACCTCATTTTCATCGTCGATTGCCATGAGACATAGGTTGGCAATTTCCTCGTATCCGACCTCATTGTTCGAGGACTCTTCTTCTTCATCATCACTCTAAGTGGTTGCTATCATAGCTTTCTCTTTGAAGCTCTTGTATGGTTTGTTTGAAACCGTACAATCAGCCCTGATGTGACCGGGCTTCTTGCACCCATAACAGATAAGTGGTTCCCTTTTTGAAGTGGAATCCTTTGTGTAAGGTTTCTTGCTTTTCTTCAAGAACCTATGAAATTGTTTGGTGATTAAGGCCATTTCACCATCTTCCTTGCTGCTCCCTGCTTCTTTTTCCGATTCCATTTCTTTGTTGCTCGTAGAAGCTTTGAGAGCAATTACCTTTTTCTTTTTCTCATTATTATTGACAATAGGAGTCATTTTTTCCATTTTATATGTCAATAATGATCCGAAGAGTGTCTCGACATCAAGTTTATCAAGATCTTTGGCCTCCTGAATGGCCATCTTCTTTGGTTTCCATGAAGGTGGCAAAGATCTTAAGATTTTTCTTGTTAGCTCAAACTCCTCAATGTTCCTACCAAGAAGCTTTAAACCATTTACAATAGTTGTGAACCGTGAGTACATTTGATAAATGGTTTCGTTAGGAGACATTTTAAAAGATTCATATTCAGAAACTAGCATATAGATTTTTGATTTTTTGACCTCACTAGTTCCTTCATATGTAATTTGCGATTTATCCCATATCTCTTTAGCCGAAACACATGCAGAGATTTTATTATATTCAGAAATATCTAAAGCACAATGTAAAATACTTGTTGCTCTACTATTGAGAGACATCATTCTACAATCCTCATCATTGTACTCAGTTTTGAGTTTAGGCATTGTATGATTGATTTCTCCAATAGTAATTTCCTTTGAAGGAATTCTAGGTCCTTCTTCAATGACTCTCCACAGATTATAATCTTGTCCACAAAGATTTTTATTCTGTTTTTCCAATAGTTATAGTTGGAGCCATTGAACAAAGGAGGTCTAGTATAAGAGTGTCCCTCAGAATAGCTATTTGTTGCCATCGGATCAACTTAAGGATATTAAGCCTAAAAATTGAGAACGAGGCTCTGATACCAATTGTAGACTGAGGTTTCAACCCAAGAGAAGGGGTGAATTGGGTTTTTAAAAACTTTCACGGAATAAATACAAGTTTATAAAAACATATAAGCAACAAGCAATTAAACAAGTAATGTGCTGTAAATAAAGAGTTTAAGGAGTAGAGAATGCAAACTCAGATTATAGTGGTTCGGCAATATCAGATTTGTTCCGAGCCTACGTCCACTCTCTTCAAGGAACCTCCTTGAAGCAATCCACTAAGAAACTTAGTCGTACAACTTTACCGGTGTTGTACAAACCTTACAATCCCTTCCTCTCGGAAGCTATCCCTTTCCTCTCAGAAGTAATCCCTTTCCTCTCGGAAGTAATCCCCTTCCTTTCGGAAGTAATCCCCTTCCTTTCGGAAGTAATCCCTTTACAATAAATGTTGTAAAGTAAATGGTAGAGAGACAACAACTGAAAGCTTATACAACTGAATAATATCTGTCTTTTAAAGAAAAGCTTGAAGAATGGCTCAGCAAGAATATTTCAAAGCTTTTTGTGTTTTAAAGAGTAAATGACTTGATTGTGTGTGTTATTCTCTTTTTCAATGTATCTACCACTTTCTTGAATGCTCAATAGAGTGGGTTTATATAGCCATCAAATAATATGGCCGTTGGGACTTTAATTTGAAATGATTGTGCCTTTAAAATATCATATTTCGAGTCCAACGGTCATATTTTTTGAACTATCAATTGACTGGGTCCTCTTAAAAATTCTTGTTTTTAAAGCTTCTGGGTTAATCTTACCAGTCGACTGGGGACTGTCTGTCCATTTTACCAGTCGACTGGTATGTTTCATCCAGTCGACTGAGGACTTACTGTCCCATATACCAGTCAACTAGTATATGTACCCAGTCGACTGGGTTGTCTTCCAACCCAGTTTTTCTGTGTTAAAAAAAGTGTTTAACTTAAAACATTTGATTAATAAGTTCTGTTTTAAAAAAACAATTTGTGTGCGAGCCATTGGACAAGCTTATCAATGTACAAGTGAGACTTACACTGGTTTTAATACCTTAGACCTATACCAGTTCTTCAGTCTTCACTTGAAAGATTTATTCGGTTTGATTTCTTACACCTTGATCCTTGGTTGAATTCTTTTGTTGCTTACTACACTTAGATTGTACTGTTAGTATAATAACAATTTTGTTTTGTCATCATTAAAATACAGGTGAGGGTCAACAATGCTTATCAACTGTAATACCCGTATTTATAAAGTAAGGGTAAAGAAGTAATTTAATAAATATCATATGAAATTTAAATAATATATTTACGTGAAGGATTTAGTATTGAATAAAATAATTCTTTTGAAAAAAAATTCTACTTTAAAAATAAAAATAAAAACCGTGACAGCAGGTGTTGCCACCTGCTACCAATTTAAAGAATTGGCCTTGCATGCCTTCCACATTTTATTGAAAACATGGAGCTTTGTTAATCCTGAGTAAGGTAAGTTTTGTATATATATACTAATATATAAACGTTAATACTTACGAGTTTCGTTTAGTTTTTCTTCAAATTACTTTATTTCTCTAAATGCTTGGGGACCCAAATAAAGGTTAAAAGAGCGAAATTTTGAAGGGGCTTACTGCAGAATTTCATAGAGAATCACGGGAAGCTGTCAGAAAAATAGAAGGTAATAACGAAATGTTTATTTTTGAATTTTTAGCGTTCATGAAATTCCCGAAATTCAAAGTGAGAATTTTCAAAGGGTGTGGTTTATGAAGAATTGAAGAAATAATTAGAAATTCAATACAAATATTATGTCAGGTGTTGACGGTCAGCAACCGGGAGAAATTTCTGAGAGAAACGGGAAAGGCAAGGAGGTGATCCATGGGTAGCTTTAAGTGCTATGTGGTGAGTTGGATTTACTTTAAGTAATCTAAATAAAAATTAAAAATCTAGTGATAATATTAAATTAAATTATTAGTTTATACTTTAGTAGTAGATGAATAAAAATTGATTGGTAGGTATGATAGGAAATTTTGGACATGTAAAAAATTATTATGTGAGAAGAAATGTTATTAGAATAATGAGTTGCTTTAATAATGATGGTGATAAATAAATTATAGATGAGCTATGGTTGATGTTTTGATACGAATTATGAGGAGATGAATTTAGTGGATCTTGACAAGCTTTGATGGATGATTTGATGTGATTTGGGATGAAATTTAGTGGATCTTGACAAGTTTTAATGGATGATTTGATTTGATTTGGGATGAGAAGAATGTAATGGAATTTTTTTTATATAATTTGAGGAAAAATCAAGATAACCAATTTAAATATTTTGAATTCATGTGGTCTTTATATCATTGTTCATATGCATATGCATTAAATAAGATAACCAAAAGAAACGTGAAGAGGCCGGTCTAATTGAAAAACCGTGACAGTAGGTATATGCTGGAAATAAATTTCATGAAAACTGGGATAAGCTATAAAGAAAAGAACCATGAGGGGGCTGGTTTAAGATAATAACAACATGTTGACATGTGGGAAGACGTTCTCATAATAATAATTCATGCATTGCAGCTATTTTAATTATTGCTTGCATTATTGAAATGCTGATGTGTGGTGTGTTATTGTGAATTTATTTATAGATGGATAAGTCTGACAGAGAGATAATTATGGTGATAAGAACCATCTAAATGGTAGATTTTATGATGTGAACCTCATTGCGAGGTAATTATGAGATAATTGATGGTTTTGAGATGAACCAATAAATAAGAAAAAGAGATTGATAAAGAATGAGATTTATGACATGTGTAGTGATAATAGAATGCTAGTATCAAGTTGTATGCGATATAATTAATTTAATGTTGAAAGACTAATTATACAGAATGAGTACTTCTAGTAAATTTAATTCACTGAGCTTGTGAAGTTCATCCCTCATTGTACAATGATTTCAGGTAGCAAAAAAAACAAATAGTTTGATGAGTTGAGGTTCAGAATAGATCATTTTCTGTAAGTCACGTAAATGTCAACATCCTCAGACTAGTGAGAAAATATAATATAAAAATTTATTTGTAAATATTTATGCATTTTACATTGTATCTAATGTTTAAAGATCAGATTGATGTAACTCCCCAGTTGAGGGTTAAGGATTGATGTAAAAGAATTTTTGTTAATATTATTTTTATTGTTGCATATATGTGTCGTGTTGGGATTTTCAAAATGTGATGACATCGTCTCGGGGGTGGCCAACTTAGGATGGGTCGTTACAATTTTGGTATCGGAACATTAGGTTTTATGATTCTGTAGACTGAAAAAAAAAAAAGTAAGAAAGAGGAAGATTAAAATAAATTATAATGAATAGTTTGAGGATGACACATGGACGCACTAGAGCTAGAGTTAGAGTTATTGATTTGAGAGGGTATGGTAGGCCCCCAATATTTTGACAAGTCGAGGTTGAGTCTGAATCTATGGTTCCTAGAAAGGAACATGTTGACAATATAATTGATATTGGTAAAGTTAGAGAGAATCTGAAGTTGAAAAAGATGAGCTAAGATAAGCTCTTACACACACTCTTGAGAAAATGAATGCAACAGATGATAGAATTGATAACTTATATAGCATAGACTTGATGAACAGGCTAGAATAGTGCCTAAGGTTGTTGTAAATCCAGTAATGATAAATGTTTAAAAAGGGGGAAAAGTGGGTTTAAGCATAAGATGCAGGGAGATTGTTAAGTTGAATGCCGTGTTATTTGAAGGATCTATGAATCCTTTTACACCTGAGTTTTGGGAGTAACATGTAGAGAGATTATTTGGTATTCTACCAGTAACTGACAGGTATATGGTTGCCTTTGCTTCGTTTGAGTTAGAAGGAGAAACTTTAGAATGATGAGAGGATACTTTTCCGAGATAAGTACAAATATTTATAAACCCTTAACCTTGAATAGGTTTAAGGAAGATTTTCTTGATAAATACTTTCCTTAGACCTTTAGAGCCCAACAAGATAGAAATTTTATTTATTTGGGGTAAATGTATTAACTGTGGCTTAGTATGATAAAAGATTTATGGTTTTGTCGAGGTTTGTATCGGAAATGGTAGACCTAGAAGAGAATAAGTGTAAGAGGTTCATAGATAAATTGTGTTTTAAGATTTGATAAAAAATATCTTATATAAGGCATATGAATTATGTCAGATTGGTGGATATAACACTTCAGATTGAGAAGGATGTGATGGAAATTAGAGGTAGGAGGAAATCGGTGAAAGAGGTCTAGATTTGAGGACAAAGGTGGCACCATTATGAGTGTGCAGGGTGGGAGACCACCCAGAGGAAGTGTTCCTTGTCACAAGGAATTGAGGTACAGAATCAGAGGCAAGCAGGATATGCTACTTCTGTAGCTCAGAATACTATTAGCGGGACCCTTAGATTTGAGAGACAAGTTATAGGAACTATGAGTTATGGCAGAGAAAGTAATTATGCCACCAAGGTAAAGTGGTAATCTGATGTATGATTGGGAGACATAGGTTATTATAAATGTATTCAGATAAGATATTTATCCCAGAATTGTCAAAAATCTAAAGTGCTTTAAGGTGGACATATCAATGTTGGTTGTTTTTGGTGCAAACCATTCTTTTGCATCCGGTATTCATATGAAGTCTATTGAAGTATGTATTAGTCCTTTGATGCAAAATATTTTTGCTGAAGTATTACGCTTGGGTTGATTGTTCAAGAAAGAATGTAGTGTTCAAGATATGGCCATGAGGAGTTTAACTTTCAGAGAGAACATAAAATACTCTCGAACTATCTTATTTTACTCTGACTGCTACTAAATTGTTAAAGAAAGGTTGTGAGAAGTAGTTGGTATACATAATGGATTCTAAAAAGGAAAATAGAAAGTTAGAATAAATCTTAGTGGTGAAAGATTATTCTATGAGTTGCCTAGGTTACCTCCTAGTAAGGAGATTAAATTTCTCTATTGATGTGATACCAGGTTCTTCACATATATTTAATAGTACTCTATAGAGTGACACCCATTGGGTTAAGAGAGTTGAAAGTTCAAGAGTTTTTAGATAAATAATTTATTCAATTAAATGTGTCGCCATGAGGAGCACACGTAGTGGTTGTGAAGAAAGAAAGAAAGATAGAACGATGAGATTGTGTATAGACTACAAATAGTTGAATAAGAACAAATACCTTTTTTCTATGATAAATAAATTGTTTGAGCAGTGCAAGGAGTGAAAGTGTTTTCTAAGATAAATATGAGATCAGGTTATCACCAATTGAGGATAAAGAAGGGAGACAAACCTAAGACTTCTTTTAAGACACGTTATGGTCATAAGTTTGTTGTGATGTCATTGGACTGACTAATGTTCCAGAAACATTCATAGACTGAATGAATAGAGTGTTTAAACTATATCTTAACAAGTTTATGGTTGTATTTGACTTTCTAATATAATCTAAGAAGGAAGAATAACACGTGAAACATTAGACAGTGTGTTAGATTTTCTGAGGAAAGAGAAATTATATGCAAAATTCTCTAAGTGTGACTGTTGGCTGAATGAAATAATCTTCTTGGAACATGTAATATCGAGAAATAACATAATAGTTGATCCACAAAAGGTAGAGGCAAAGTTGAGTTGGGAGAGACCAACTAATGTGACTGAGATTAGAATCTTCTTGGGATTAGCTGGTTATTATAGAAGATTCTTTCAGATTTTTTTTTATTATTATTATACTGTTAAATAGACTGACCAAGAAAGAGGTGAGATTTGTATAGTAAGGGAAGTGTGAGAAAATTTTTCCAATTACTAAAAAAGAAATTGACTACAGATCCAGTATTGGTGTTTCTTTTTGGTGATAAAGGATTTGTGGTTTATAGTGATATGTCACATCAATGATTGGAATATGTGTAACATAGGAAAGCTGTGGTCCATACTTCTAAGCAATTGAAGATTCATGATAGAAATTTTCATACCCGTGACTTAGAGTTGACTGTTATTGTGTTTACTTTAAAGATTAGAGACATCATCAGTATGGAGCCACTTGTGAGATTTTCATGGGTTATAAGAGTTTGACATACTTACCTACCCAGAGAGAGTTGAATTTGAGGCAAAGATGGTAGATGGAGTTGATTAGTAACGACGATTGTATAATTCACTATCATCCAGAAAATAAGAAGGTGACAGTTGATGCATTGAGTAGAAAGTCTACAAGAAGTTTAACTGTTATGGGGAGTCTTAATGTGAAATTGATCATAGATTTAAAAGAGATAATAACAAAGTTGAATATCAATGATAGAAGATCATGGTTAACGAATACGGTTGGACAATCATCCATATTAAAATGTTTTAGAGATGCAAGGTTAAGATGAAGAGATAGAAAAGATTAAGCATTGGCTGCTTACTAGAAAGCATTTTGAGTTCAAAATTTGAAATGAGGGTATTTTGGTATTGGAACGTGAAAATTGTGTTCCCAATAATGCAAAGTTGAGAGAGAAGATATTGAGAAAGGTACGTGATGATGTAGATCCTATGCAACCAAGTAACAATAAGATGTATAAGGGATGGAGACAGAATTTCTGGTGGTCAGGATTGAAGAATGATGTAGCTGAAATTGTGAGGTTGTATGGAACACCATTAAGCATAGTGTTAAATAGAGATGCTAGATTTACATCTTGATTTTGGAGAGACTTTCAGGAAGCCACGGGTACGCAATTGCAATTTAATATAATTTTTCATGCTCAGACAGAAAGGATTTTAGAGAACTAGAAGATATGTTAAGGACAAATGTGATGAATTTCTCAATAAGTTGGGATGCTTACATGCCATCAATTGAAGTTGCTTATAATAATCAGTGTCAAATTAGTATTGAGATGGCACCGATTAAGACATTGTATGGTCAGAGGTGTAGAACTCCTATATGTTGAGAAGAAATGGAAGAGAGAAATATATCTGGTCCATCAATTTTTGAGTTAACAACTGAGAATATCAAATTGGTTAGAGAAAACCATAAAGCAGTACAAAGTAGCCCGAATAGCTATGCTAATACTAAGAGAAGATATTTGGAATTTCAAGTAGGTGATTGGGTGTAATTAAAAATATCTCAATAAAAATGTGTATTGAGGTCTAAACATGAAAGAAAAGTCGAATCCGAGATATATGGGACCCTTTAGAGTTATTGAGAAAGTTTATTAAACATTTAGTCTTTGAAAACATTATTTTATTAAACACTAAACAAATTTTAACTGTTTTACCAAAAACTATTTAAAAAACCATTTTTGACTCCTGAAACTACAGCTAAATACACCTACGAGACGCATGGCAGCCCATAATTCCCAACAAGTACAAGATTGAACCCCACCTGAATTCAGCCACAGATTCCAACACAGTACAAAACTTGTTTATTTGTCGAGAGAATTAAGCTTTAGTGTAATTCCTAGTTCAGTTTATTTTACCATAACCTCCATGCCTTACCTAATGCAACAATAAATAACAAAAATACGTTTCCATGCAATCGCATTGACATGCTTGCAGAAGGTTGCAATCATTATGAATCACAGGTAAGCAACTTTCTTATTAAAATTCTAATGTACTTACGATCTGTCAAACTGGTTAACCATGCAAGTCCCAGGGCAAGAACAATACCCTTCCAACATTGAAATTCTCACATCCTTGCCTAGGTAAAATATTCATCCATAAAAAGTTTATTTTTATTTTTATATAGATTAGGAGGAAGAAGCATAAAATTAATACTACAAGATCACACTGCAAATACAGTTGATAATATCACAAACCACTAAAAGGTGTGCCCACAAAATATACAACCAACAGAAACGCGCTGTATCATCGACCGTAAAGCACAAGTTTAATGCCTGAGCTAATCATCATCCTCTAGAAGACTCCGTCGCCTCTGGATCTGTAAAATCAGAGCAAAACAAGAAAATAATGCCAAAAAGGTTAGAATCTTGCAAATACCGCTCAAGCATGCAAAAGAGAACAATTATTCAATTGGAAATTAAAATTCCCCAGCAAGTTAAAATTTTTCATTTGGCTTGCAGTTCAGAACTGCCTCCCACACAAATACTTTAAGGAATATCTCTAATGAAAGAAAGGTGCCCTAGGTGTGGCAGCCTAGAAGAAGATACTGAGCATGTCCTTAGAAATTGTGGGAAACCACAGTGTCTATGGCGCACTCTATTTCCCACCCGAGAGTGGGCAATCTTCATGAGCTTTAATCTCAACATTGCCCCCAAGCTGCTTGTTGAGCATGTTACGCTACCTTTGTGGCTTATCCCTGGACTATCTACAATTCACAAAATAAGGAAGCTATCAATGGGTTTAGAGTGTCCTCTGACATGGAGCTAGGCAAAATTTGTTTCCTTACAGTGGATCAGAAGCAAGCATTTTTAAAAGAAATTGCAGGAATTAAATCCCATATGGTGCAGAAATGGGTGCCTCCTGCTGATGATTGGACAAAGCTCAATTCTGATGGTATCTTGAGAAGTCGTCAATTCTGAT
This sequence comes from Bretschneidera sinensis, assembly GCA_023935145.1. Taxonomy (NCBI): domain Eukaryota; kingdom Viridiplantae; phylum Streptophyta; class Magnoliopsida; order Brassicales; family Akaniaceae; genus Bretschneidera; species Bretschneidera sinensis. Next base: position 14,595,622 of record CM043703.1, read on the forward strand.
GGTCATGCCGCAAAGGTTGGTATGGCTAGCGTGCATGAAACAGAGTTGTTGGAGGTACTTAGGGGGTTGGAAATCACTCTTGCTAGGGACTACAATAAGCTGATGGTAGAAACTGACTGCCAGGATGTGGCAGATTGTCTCTTGGATAGAAGATGGGAAGATAGCATCACGGGCTGCATGATGGCAGTGTAAGTTTCTGCTTCATTATTTTGGTTCCAGTATGAAGATTATGCATGTGCAAAGGGAGTTGAACCAATGTGCTGCCTTCATGGCTCAAATTGGGAGTCTTTATATCATTGTTCATACGCATATGCATTAAATAAGATAACCGAAAGAACCGTGAAGGGGCCGGTCTAATTGAAAAACCGTGACAGTAGGTATATGCTGAAAATAAATTCCGTGACAACCGGGATAAGCTGTAAAGAAAAGAACCGGGAGGGGGCCGGTTTAAGATAATAACGACATGTTGACATGTGGGAAGACGTTCTCATAATAATAATTCATGCATTGCATATGTTTTAATTATTACTTGCATTATTGAAATGCTGATGTGTGGTGTGTTATTGTGAATTTATTTATAGATAGATGAGTCTGACAGAGAGATAATTATGGTGATAAGAACCATCTAAATGGTAGATTTTATGATGTGAACCTCATTGCGAGGTAATTATGAGATAATTGATGGTTTTGAAATGAACCAATAAATAAGAAAAAGAGATTGATAAAGAATGAAACTTATGACATGTGTAGTGATAATAGAATGCTAGTATCAAGTTGTATGCGATATAATTAATTTAATGTTGAAAGACTAATTATACAGAATGAGTACTTCTAGTAAATTTAATTCACTGAGCTTGTGAAGTTCATCCCTCATTGTACAATGATTTCAGGTAGCAAAAAAAACAAATAGTTTGATGAGTTGAGGTTCAGAATAGATCATTTTCTGTAAGTCACGTAAATGTCAACATCCTCAGACTAGTGAGAAAATATAATATAAAAATTTATTTGTAAATATTCATGCATTTTACATTGTATCTAATGTTTAAAGATCAGATTGATGTAACTCCCCAGTTGAGGGTTAAGGATTGATATAAAAGAATTTTTGTTAATATTATTTTTTTTGTTGCATATATGTGTCGTGTTGGGATTTTCAAAATGTGATGACACCATCTCGGGGGTGGCCAACCTGGGATGGGTCGTTACAATTTTGGTATCAGAGCATTAGGTTTTATGATTTTGTAGATTGAAAAAAAAAAGTAAGAAAGAGGAAGATTAAAATAAATTATAATGAATAGTTTGAGGATGACACATGGACGCACTAGAGTTAGAGTTAGAGTTATTGTTTTGAGAGGGTATGGTAGGCCCCCAATATTTTGACAAGTCGAGGTTGAGTCTGAATCTGTGGTTCCTAGAAAGGAACATGTTGACAATATAATTGATATTGGTAAAGTTGGAGAGAATCTGAAGATGAAAAAGATGAGCTAAGATAAGCTCTTACACACACTCTTGAGAAAATGAATGCAACAGATGATAGAATTGATAGCTTATATAGCATAGACTTGATGAACAGGCTAGAGTAGTGCCTGAGGTTGTTGTAAATCCAGTAATGATAAATGTTTAAAAAGGGGGAAAAGTGGGTTTATGCATAAGATGCAGGGAGATTGTTAAGTTGAATGCCGTGTTGTTTGAAGGATCTATGAATCCTTTTACACCTGAGTTTTGGGAGTAACATGTAGAGAGATTATTTGGTATTCTACCAGTAACTGACAGGTATATGGTTGCATTTGCTTCGTTTGAGTTAGAAGGAGAAACTTTAGAATGATGAGAGGATACTCTTCAAAGATAAGTACAAATATTTATAAACCCTTAACCTTGAATAGGTTTAAGGAAGATTTTCTTGATAAATACTTTCCTTAGACCTTTAGAGCCCAATAGAAATTTTATTAATTTGGGGTAAATGTATTAACTGTGGCTCAGTATGATAAAAGATTTATGGTTTTGTCGAGGTTTGTATCGGAAATGGTAGACCTAGAAGAGAATAAGTGTAAGAGGTTCATAGATAAATTGTGTTTTAAGATTTGATAAAAAATATCTTATATAAGGATTATGAATTATGTCAGATTGGTGGATATAACACTTCAGATTGAGAAGGATGTGATGGAAATTAGAGGTAGAAGGAAATCGGTGAAAGAGGTCTAGATTTGAGGAACCCAGAGGTGGCACCGGTATGAGTGTGCAGGGTGGGAGACCACCCAGAGGAGGCGTTCCTTGTCACAAGGAATTGAGGTACAGAATCAGAGGCAAGCAGGATATACTACTTCTGTAGCTCAGAATACTATTAGCGGGACACTTAGATTTGGGAAACAAGTTATAGGAACTATGAGTTATGGCAGAGAAAGTAATTATGCCACCAAGGTAAAGTGGTAATCTGATGTATGATTGGGAGACAGAGGTTGTTATAGATGTATTCAGATAAAATATTTATCCCAGAATTGTCAAAAATCTAAAGTGCTTTAAGGTGGACATATCAATGTTGGTTGTTCTTGGTGCAAACCATTCTTTTGCGTCCAGTATTCATATGAAGTCTATTGAAGTATGTATTAGTCCTTTGATGCAAAATATTTTTGTTGAAGTATTATGCTTGGGTTAATTGTTCTAGAAAGAATGTAGTGTTCAAGATATAGCCTCTCGAACTATCTTATTTTACTCTGACTGCTAGTAAATAGTTAAAGAAGCGTTGTGAGAAGTAGTTGGCATACATAATGGATTCTAAAAAGAAAAATAGAAAGTTAGAATAAATCTTAGTGGTGAAAGATTATTCTATGAGTTGCCTAGGTTGCCTCCTAGTAAGGAGATTAAATTTCTCTATTGATGTGATATCAGGTTCATCACATATATTTAATAGTACTCTATAGAGTGACACCCATTGGGTTAAGAGAGTTGAAAGTTCAAGAGTTTTTAGATAAACAATTTATTCAATTAAATGTGTCGCCATAAGGAGCACACGTAATGGTTGTGAAGAAAGAAAGAAAGATAGAACGATGAGATTGTGTATAGACTACAAATAATTGAATAAGAACAAATACCTTTTTTCTATGATAAATAAATTGTTTGAGCAGTGCAAGGAGTGAAAGTGTTTTCTAAGATAAATATGAGATCAGGTTATCACCAATTGAGGATAAAGAAGGAAGACAAACCTAAGACTTCTTTTAAGACATGTTATGGTCATAAGTTTTTTGTGATATCATTGGACTGACTAATGTTCCAGAAACATTCATAGACTGAATGAATAGAGTGTTTAAACTTTATCTTAACAAGTTTATGGTTGTATTTGACTTTCTAATATAATCTAAGAATGAAGAATAACTTGTGAAACATTAGACAATGTGTTAGATTTTCTGAGGAAAGAGAAATTATATGCAAAATTCTCTAAGTGTGACTGTTGGCTGAACGAAATAATCTTCTTGGAACATGTAATATCGAGAAATAGCATAATAGTTTATCCACAAAAGGTAGAGGCAAAGTTAAGTTGGGAGAGACCAACTAATGTGACTGAGATTAGAATCTTCTTGGGATTAGCTGGTTATTATAGACGATTCTTTCAGATTTTTTTTTATTATTATACTGTTAAATAGACTGACCAAGAAAGAGGTGAGATTTGTATAGTAAGGGAAGTGTGAGAAAATTTTTCCAATTACTAAAAAAGAAATTGACTACAGATCCAGTATTGGTGTTTCTTTTTGGTGATAAAGGATTTATGTTTTATAGTGATATGTCACATCAATGATTGGAATACGTGTAACATAGGAAAACTGTGGCCCATACTTCTAGGCAATTGAAGATTCATGATAGAAATTTCCATACTCGTGACTTAGAGTTAACTGTTATTGTGTTTACTTTAAAGATTAGAGACATCATCAGTATGGAGCCACTTGTGAGATTTTAATGGGTTATAAAAGTTTGACATACTTACCTACCCAGAGAGAGTTGAATTTGAGGCAAAGATGGTAGATGGAGTTGATTAGTAATGACGATTGTATAATTCACTATCATCCAGAAAATAAGAAGGTGACAGTTGATGCATTGAGTAGAAAGTCTACAAGAAGTTTAACTGTTATGGGGAGTCTTAATGTGAAATTGATGATAGATTTAAAAGAGATAATAACGAAGTTGAATATCAATGATAGAAGATCATGGTTAACGAATATGGTTGGACAATCATCCATATTAAAATTTTTTAGCGATGCAAGGTTGAGATGAAGAGATAGAAAAGATTAAGCATTGACTGCTTACTAGAAAGCATTTTGAGTTCAAAATTTAAAATGAGGGTATTTTGGTATTGGAACGTGGAAATTGTGTTCCCAATAATGCAAAGTTGAGAAAGAAGATATTGAGAAAGGTACGTGATGATGTAGATCCTATGCAGCCAAGTAACAATAAGATGTATGGGGGATGGAGACAAAATTTCTGGTGGTCAGGATTGAAGAATGATGTAGCTGAAATTGTGGGGTTGTATGGAACACCATTAAGTATAGTGTTAAATAGAGATGCTAGATTTACATGTTGGTTTTGGAGAGACTTTCAGGAAGCCACGGGTACACAATTGTAATTTAATATAATTTTTCATGCTCAGACAGAAAGGATTTTAGAGAACTAGAAGATATGTTAAGGACAAATGTGATGAATTTCTCAGTAAGTTGGGATGCTTACATGCCATCAATTGAAGTTGCTTATAATAATCAGTGTCAAATTAGTATTGAGATGGCACCGATTAAGACATTGTATGATCAGAGGTGTAGAACTCCTATATGTTGGGAAGAAATGGAAGAGAGAAATATATCTGGTCCATCAATTTTTGAGTTAACAACTGAGAATATCAAATTGGTTAGAGAGAACCATAAAGCAGCACAAAGTAGCCCGAATAGCTATGCTGATACTAAGAGAAGATCTTTGGAATTTCAAGTAGGTGATTGGGTGTAATTAAAAATATCTCAATAAAAATGTGTATTGAGGTCTAAACAGGAAAGAAAAGTTGAATCCGAGGTATATGGGACCCTATAGGGTTATTGAGAAAGTTGAGCTAATTGTGAGTAGCCTGGATTTACCTCCAGTGTTGAAGCAGTGGCATAATGTATTTCAGGTTTCACCTTTAAAAAAGTGTTTACATGATGAATATTATAATATTTCGAGCTAAGCTATAGAAATTCAGAGAGATTGGGCTTATATACAAGTACCAGTGAGAATTTAGGCAAAAAGAATAAGTCTTGTGTAATAAAATAATTTCATTAGTTTAAGTTATGTGGCAGAATAAAGATGTTGAAGGAATTACGTGAAAGCGTGAGACAATTATGAAGAAGTATTGTTCAAATTTGTTTCTGGAGTAAAGTAAGGAAATTTCGGGGATGAAATTTTTATAAGGTGGGTAGATTTGTAATACCTGTATTCGTAAAGTAAGGGTAAAGAAGTAATTTAATAAATATGACATGAAATTTATATAATATATTTACGCAAAGGATTTAGTATTGAATAAAATAATTCTTTTGAAAAAAAAAATTTCTTTAAAAAAAAAAAACCGTGGCAGCAGGTGTTGCCACCTACCACCAATTTAAAGAATTGGCCTTGCATGCCTTCCATGTTTTATTGAAAACGTGGAGCTTTGTTAATGCTGAGTAAGGTAAGGTTTATATATATATAAACGTTAATACTTACGAGTTTCGTTTAGTTTTTCTTCAAATTACTTTATTTCTCTAAACTTCTGGGGACCCAAATAAAGGTTAAAAGAGTTTAATTTTGAAGGGGTTTACCGCAGAATTTCATAGAGAATCACGGGAAGCTGTTAGAAAAATATAAGGTAATAACAAAATGTTTATTTTTGAATTTTTAGCGTTCATGAAATTTCCCAAAGTAAGAATTTTCAAAGGGTGTGATTTATGAACAATTGAAGAAATAATTAGAAATTCAATACAAATATTATGTCAGGTGTTGATGGTTAATAACCAGGGGAAATTTCTAAGAGGAACGGGAAAGGCAATGAGGTGATCCATGGGTAGCTTTAAGTGCTACGTGGTGAGTTAGATTTACTTTAAGTAATCTAAATAAAAATGAAAAATCTATTGATAATATTAAATTAAATTATTAGTTTATGCTTTGGTGGTAGATGAATAAAAATTTATTGATAGGTATGATAGAAAATTTGGACATATAGAAAATTATTATGTAAGAAGAAATATTATTAGAATAATGTGTTGATTTAATAATGATGGTGATAAATAAATTCTTGATGAGCTATGGTTGATTTTTTGATACGAATTATGAGGAGATGAAATTTAATGGATCTTGACAAGCTTTGATGGATGATTTGATATGATTTGGGATGAAATTTAGTGGATCATGACAAGTTTTAATGGATGATTTGATGTGATTTGGGATAAGAGGAATGTAATGGAATTTTTTTATATAATTTAAGGAAAAATCATGATAGTCAATTTAAATATTTTGAATTCATATGGTTTTTATATCATTGTTCATATGCATATGCATTAAATAAGAGAACCGAAAGAACCGGGAAGGGGTCGATCTAATTGAAAAGTCGTGACAGCAGGTATATGTTGGAACTAAAAGGGACACCGTGACAGCCGATATATGCTGAAAATAAATTCTATGACAGCAGGGATAAGTTGTAAAAAAAAAAGGAACAGAGAGGGGGATGGTCTAAGATAATAACAACATGTCGATATGTGGGAAGATGTTATCATAATAATAATTCATGCATTGCATCTGTTTTAATTATTGCTTGCATTATTGAAATGCTGATGTGTGGTGTATTATTGTGAACTTATTTATAGATGGATGAGTCTGACAGAGAGGCAGTTATGGTGATAAGAACCATCTAAATGGCAGATTTTATGATGTGAACCTCATTGCGAGGTAATTATGAGATAATTGATGGTTTTGAGGTGAACCAATAAATAAGAAAAAGAGATTGATAAAGAATGAGACTTATAACATGTGTAGTGATAATAGAATGCTAGTATCAAGTTGTATGCGATATAATTAATTTAATGTTGAAAGACTAATTATACAGAATGAGTACTTCTAGTAAATTTAATTCACTGAGCTTGTGAAGCTCATCCCTCATTGTGCAATGATTTTAGGTAGCAGAAAAGACAAATAGTTTGGTGAGTTGAGGTTCAGAAGAAAACATTTTCTGTAAGTCATGTACATGTCAACATCCCCGGACTAGTGAGAAAATATAATGTAAACATTTATTTGTAAATATTCATGCATTTTATATTGTATCTAATGTTTAAAGATCAGATTGATGTAACCCTCCTGTTGAGGGTTGAAGATTGATGTAAAAAAAATTTGTTAGTATTATTTTTATTGTTGCATATATGTGTCATTCTAGGATTTTCAAAATGTGATGACACCGTCTCGGGGGTGGCCAACCTGGGATGGGTTGCTACATCAACTAACTTTCATCTATCACCAAATCATAAGTAAATGATTTATTTTAATATTAACACTATATATTTCATATTTATCTTTATTACTTTAAGTAAATCTAACTCACTACGTAACACTTAGAGCTACCCGTGGATCACCTCCTTGTCTTTCCTGCTCCTCTTAACAATTTTCCTTGGTTGCTGATCGTCAACGCCTCACATAATATTTATATTAAATTGCTAATTTATTCTTCAATTCTTCCATAATTCATACCCATTGAAAATTCTCACTTTGTTTTTACCTTATGTATGCTAAATTTCAAATATAAACTTCACATTATTACCTTATGTTTTTCTTAGAGCTTCCCGTGGTTCTTTATAAAATTCTCCTATATACTCTTTCAAAAATTTTCTCTTTCAACCTTTATTTTGGTCCCCAAGTGTTTAGAGAAATAGAGTAGTTTGAATTGAGGAAAAAAGAAAACCAAACATGATTTGGTAAGTAATAAATAATATAAACTTAAATTATATATATATATATACACAAATGTTAAGTCTCAGCATAACATCTTTTCCTCCCTTATATTGTTGCCACGAATATGTAGTGCTGCCTTACATGCAGCACTACAAGCTTCTTTTGGTAACGTGTTGCCACCTTTTATTTTTCCTTTTTGTAAACCAAAACCTTTTTTTTTTCCCTTTATCCTTTGTCCTTCTGGACAGAATTTTTTTTAAAGAATTATTTTATTCAATAAAAACTCTTTCACATATATATTATTTTAATTCGATGCCATATTTATCAAATTACTTCTTTACCCATACTCTAAAAACACGAGTATTACAATTCTACCCACCTTATAAAAATTTTATCCTCGCAATTTCTTTACCTAATCAAGAAAGAAATTGTGAATAATATTTCTTCATAGCTACCTTATGCTTTCATGTAATTTCTTCAACATCTTTATTCCACCACAGAACTTGAACAAATGAAATTATTTTATTATACAAGACTTGTTTTTTTCTATCTGAAATTCTTACTGGTACTTGTATAAAAGTCGAATCTTTCTAAATTTCTACAGCTTGGCTCGAAATATTATGAGATTTATCAAGTAAGCGCTTTCGTAAAAGTAAAACATGGAATATGTTATATCACTGCTTCAATTCTGAAGGCAAATCCAAGCTATTCACAACTAACCCAACTTTCTTAACAACCTCATAGGGTCCCACATACCTCGAACTCAACTTTTCTTTCCTATTTAAATATCAATACACCTTTTCATGGAGATATTTTTAAATACACTCAACCGCCTATTTGAAACTTGAGAGGTATTCTCCTATTATCAGCATAGTTATTTGGTCTACTCTGTGCTATTTTACGATTCTCTCTAACCAGTTTGATCATCTTAGTTGTTAACTTAATAATTTATTAACCAAATATATTTCTCTCTCCCACTTCTTCTCAACATACTGGAGCTGTAGTCAATTTCTTCTTTAGTAATTGTAAATTTTTCTCACACTTCCCAAACCATACAAATCTCACCTCTTTCCTGGTCAGTCTAGTCAATAGACTAGATGCTGTGAACCTCATAACGAGATAATTGATAGTCTTAAAGTGAACAAATATATAAGAAGAAGAGATTGATAAAGAATGAGACTTATGATATGTGTAGTGGTAGTAGAATGCTATTATCAAGTTATATGAGATATAAATGATTAAATATTAAAAGACTATTTATACCAATTGAATACTTCCAGTAAATTTAATTCACTAGGCTTGTGAAGCTCATCCCTCATTGTACAATGATTTCAGGTAACAAACATGACATATAATTTGGTGAGTTGAGATTCAGACGAAATCATTATCTGTAAGCCATGTACATGTCCACGTCCTCAGACAAATGAGAAAAAAAATAAAAATTTATTTGTAAATATTCATGCATTTTATATTGTATATAATGTTTAATTCAAGATCAGAATGTTGTATCTCCCCTGTTGAGGGTTGATGATCGAAGTAAAAATTTATGTTAGTATTATTTTATTATTGCATATAAGTGTCATGCTATGATTTTCAAAATGTGATGACGTCATCTCGGGGGTGGCCAACCCGAGATGGGTCGTTACATATAAGTCATGGGAAGATAAAGAATTTGATGGATTCGGGTTTAATTCCTAAAGCTTCTTTAGATATCAAGCATAAATGTGAGATTTGTGTACAAGCTAAACAACCTAAAAAGCCTTATAGACCTGTCAACCGAAATACTAATCTCCTAGAACTCATACATAGTGACGTTTGTGATTCAAACCGACCACCCCAGCCTGTGGAAGCTGATCCCGGAGGACTGTTTACCACGCCTGACTTTCTTACATTTGGCTTTCCATCACCATATCCTTATTGGATTCTTGCTTACCATCCTTCTCTCATTCCTTTTATGCCATTTAAGGGCTTGTTTGCCATTCTAATTGATTGATCTTCCGGGTAACCCGCAGGAGTTCCTTTTCCAGCGAATCGAGCGGGAATTTCATTCAATGACCAACTAGGGGTGGAAATAAATACTTCGTAACATTTATAGATGTTACACGAGGTTGAATCACAAACGATGAAGTATTTAATAAATTTAAAACATATAAGAATGAAGTTGAAAATCAATTAAAGAAGAAGATTAAAATTCTTAGGTCTGATAGAGGTGGGGAATATAGTTTGAATGAGCTTAAAAGCTTTTGTGAAGATAATGGGATAATACACGAGGTTACTTCCCTTTATTCTCTTCAATCAAATAGTGTAGCTAAAAGAAAAAATAGAACATTAATGGATATGACCAATTCTATGTTATTAAGTTCTGGTAAACCCGAGAATTTTGTGGGGGGAAGCTATCTTAATTTCGTGTTACATATTAAATCGAGTAACCTCTAAAAATAGTGAGAAAACTCCTTTTGAAATGTGGAAAAATAGATCTCTAAGATTTGGTATTCTAAAAGTGTGGGGGTGTCTAGCTAAGGTAGTTATACCCAAACCAAAGAGAAAGAAAATAGGACCCAAAACTATAGAAGTTGTTTTTATAGGTTATGCTCAAAATAGTAGGGCAAACAGGTTCTTAGTGATAAATTCAGAAATAAGTGAAATATTCAATAACACAAAAATAGAAACTAGACATGCAATATATTTTGAGGATATTCTCCATTTAAAACAAAGGTTTCGATTCAATCTTCTAATGTCCAATTAAATAAAGACATGCCTTCTACCTCATCCCTAAGAAATAAATTTGAAACCTCTTTTAAACCTAGAAATGTTGTATCTCTAGATTTTTGTGAGATCTAAAAAAAATATAGCTGACAACTTGACTAAAGATTTACCCATGAGGGGTATACTTGATACAACCCACAGGGAGTCACCAATAGGGGTAACTCAACCTTTGTGATTGGAGATCCCATGAAGAAAGTTCAATGGGTAGAAACAACCTGCAACACATGACTTAATTTTAGCACTAATTTTGAGGAGTATGTCTCCATGAAAGCATCTTTTTCCCATCCTTAAGGTGATAGTGTTTATTAGTGTGATGTTCAAGATTGGTATTTACCATTAATGAGACCAAGGCGGGTATTGTCGCGAGGTACTTGTAACACATACCCTTAGAGGCTCACCTAAGTGAGAGCTGTCGTGAGGCCGTGACTATAAGATTGGGCTATTCCCTAGAGACTCTTATGAGAATCAAGATAAGAGTGCATGACCATTAATAGCGCTAACTCGCGAACCTAATCTTATATCAAGTACTTTGTGTGACTTGTTGACGTCTGATCAAGGGATCTAATTCAAGACGTAGTCCATTACGGCTCCCTTAGATAAATACTTTCAACACTAAGTGTAGGCTCAAGTCCTGAAGACTCCTGCACTTATTGCATAGTACTAGAGTTGCCCTTATGCAATTCAATATTTTATTTTGTTTATTTTGAGTTTTGAAATTTTAAAACTTGTGGGGGGTTGATAGAAAGTTTTTAAATTTCTCACATGAATTTATAATGATTTTTCAAAAGCCATTATTGGCTATTTTAATATATCTAATAAATTGAAAGTTACAAATTTGTGATTAATCTCAATAAATTGAGAGTTACAAATTTGTGATTATTTTCAATAAATTGAAGGTTACAATTTCTAATTAATCTTAATAAATTGAGAGTTACAAATTTTTAATTTCTATTTTAAATTTTGAAGTAAATTCCTAAGCTCACTTGTGCCTATAAATATCAAGTTTTTCAAGAGTCTAAGACACAATTTTCATAATATTCTTTTGTCTTTTATGCTTTGAGAGTTACTTTATTAGTTTTTATATATTTGTGTTTTTTGGTAGTTTTCCACGACTCACAAACTAGCTCATTCTATTCTTTATTCTTTAGTTTTAATTAATTATATATTTTTTTTATACTTTATTATGCATTTATTAAATTGTTTTGAATTCCACATATATATTTTCGAATTTATCTTCTAATTTTCTATAAATAATTATATAGTACCTGCAGATTAAGGAGCAGGTGGGAAGGAGTGCCTAGCCAAAAAACATCACTGCTTCAGTCAAGCAAAGAGTTCTCCATAGTTGCTAGGTCCAGATATGATTTAATTTAAAGCCAAAGCGTAGGTTGTTCAGCATGGTCATGGGGTCTGTACATGGATATGCACCTTGTATTTTGAGGGAAAGTGGCTATGGGTTTGAGTTTAGAGAGAGAAAGATGGAGGTTTTTTTTTGTAGAAAGAGACGGGAGGGGTTTAGTGAGAGAAAAGGAAATGAGAAGAAAGAGACGCTTTTTCTCCTGTGCAGCTTCTTCTTCTTGTTTCTCTAGTTCTCTCTCGTCCTTCTTGTGAGTGGGATTGTTTTTCCCCTTCTTCCCGACTTTGGGTTTCAGGGCGACTCCTCCTCTGCTTCTTTTTCCTTTCTATTTCTTTAACTTTTTTTTAGTTCCGATCAAATTCTAGGCTAGTGCTAGTGATGCACAAAAATCGAGTAATTTTTTTTCCAAGTCATCAGCTTTCCTGTGTAGATCTGATGATTTGAGCTGATACTGAAGCTTCTTCATCACTAATGTTGTTTGTTTGTCAAGAAAGAAAAGGAACAAAAAAAAAAATCATTTTTCTTTGGCATTTTCTACTCTACAAATAAAATCCAAATATTCAACTTCCCATTCTTGGAGAATGAACGAATTCTCCTAAGCAAAATTTCAAAAAAAAATATTTGTTTGTACATTTATTTCCATTTTTAAAAAAATTTTGAAAAATCAAATTTGATTTCATATGATTAAATTTTTATGTGTTGGTGGTTAGATACAATGGTGGCGTGGTGTGGTGATGCAAAGAAGATTTAGAATGGAAAAGAGAGGAGATTTTGGTATTCAGTGATATTTTTAATAGAAAATAGGGGTGTTATTAACACAATCTCTAACAGATAATGCATTGGCATTTCAGAAAACGTAAAGAAAACGCTTATAATTACACGTTACCTCAATATATATGTATAATTTACCTTTAAAAAGTGAAAAGGCAAAACATGTACAATCATTGATCAACAACAAATGACAAACACGTTCGAGAAAAATCAGCATCAAACTTTCAGTCTTTTGTTGCATATATATCCAAATTCTTTTTTTGTTTCCAAACACCAAATTAAGAAAACACCGCATGCATGCATATGTACTTATGTTTCTTTCTCATTCCCTCACAATTCACAAACCTCACCAAATTAAAGTTAGAAAAATCAAGAAAGGGAAAAAAATAAACAAACTGTTCTCAAATTAATAATTTATAGATCAGGTGAAGGGAAAGAAGATAGTAGGGTTGTCTCCATGTTCGACGAAGCCGATGCAATATTATTATTCTCTTCATCTCCAGTACCTAGTGATCCTTCAACATTAATGTCCCAAAATAGAAAGTTTGAGCATTGTTGTGATTCAACCCAATCATTCAATTCTTGCCTTCTTAATAAGCACTCATGAAGACCCATCTCTCCTTCCTCATCCATATTGCTACATGACTGAACTTGATGATCAATAGGCACCATTTGTTCAATGGTCTCTATCAATGGTGGCAAATAATTTGTATCCATAATTCCACTTGTGAAAGATGTTGCAGGAGGAAATATTTCTTGAATTACTTGATGATGGTGATGATGGTTATTCGAATTCCATGTTTCGGCCGCGTGTAAGCTTGCTGCATCATGAAATAGCTCTCCTCCCCGTACATTATAATTATTATTATTATCTGTGATCGCTTCTAGTACGGGAGGATTAGTGTCGAACATAAATAAAGGAGGTGGAGAAGAAAAAAGGGTTTCTTGGACCGACGACCTTAATGAAGTTGTTAATTCTTGATGATTTGCTAAGTCTAATTGATTAGAAGTAGCATAATTTATCTGGGAATTTTCATTAATAGGTGCAGTTGTAGCCGGTGGAGTAGATGGCTTTCGTATTTTCTTTTTGATCCATGAATTCCAGTAGTTCTTTATCTCGTTGTCTGTTCTTCCAGGCAAGTGACTTGCTATATGAGCCCATCTACAAATTCCCTCATTCATGTTAGAATTTAACCAAGTAACAATATATTATTAATCAATAAACATTAGAATAATTTATATATATTAATTGCTTAAATAAAGAGGAAAAATATAGTGTAGAATGTGTGGTATTAGTTTAAGTAATTAATTAATTAATTTGAACTGAAAACTCCAATTTCAACCTCTGATATTCCCTTCTTAACGTCCTCCAAAATGTTGGTGATAGCTGCTTTAGCAACTACTAAAACAGTGGTCAACTTGTCTTTTGACTATTATTTTAAACAAATTCTTGAAAACTAAATGCCAAATTAAACTTAATGTTGAAGTTTGAACAAAATTATTCATCGTATACCATTCGAAATTAACCCGTCTTTTTGTCGAAATTAACCAATTAATCCCGACATAATCCTTGCTAAAATTTTCAGGTAAGTAAAGTTCTCTTTCTAAAGAATTTTAAGGGCACCCCTATAATTGCAGGTGATGTTGGCATTATATAAGTGACAGCCAAGAATTAATTAGTTTAATTAACTGGGTACAAGAATACATAACTAAGGGGTTAAAAAGAGAAGAAAGAAGAAGTGTGGAATGTTAATGTAGGATAAAGTTAAACCTGTTGCCTACAACCCCATGAAGGGTAATGATCAATTTCTCCTCCTCAGGTGTAAACCTTCCTCTTCTGATATCAGGCCTCAAATAATTAATCCATCTCAAGCGACAACTCTTTCCACATCTTTGAAGACCTGAAAAATAAAATGCTACTTCCTATTAGTTAAATTAATTAGATTTTGTTTGATCGATTTAATAAAACAACCGTGGAGCTAAATATTATTGTGTGTTGATAAACTGTTATGAAAAGAGTTTTTTTGGACACAAATGATCGTTTATTAAATTTCTTTCTCAAATTTTGATCGTTTTCAAAAGTGTTATGTCCTGTTAATAACAAACATAAACTATTTCATAAAACCGGAGCTATTATATTGATAACATTAGAGAGAGAGAAGACTGACCAGCTTTCTCTGGGACTTCACTCCAACATCCATAGCCATGAGTAGTGATATATCTAATGAGCTTGTCATCTTCTTCAGGAGACCATAGCCCTCTCTTGACCTTTTGTTGGTTGCAGCAAGAATGGTGCCCCATAATTATAAATAACACGTACAGTATTAATTCTTCTATTCTCTCTTATTAATGTTTAGGCCTTTGTGTTTTATTCTGTAAAATGCAGCAAGAGAGTAGAGAGAATTAGTGAAAATGAATTAAGATGAAGAAGTTAAAACATGGGTTTTTGTAATAGATCAGGTGGCTGTGGTCTGCTTTCTCTCCCCAAATTTAAACAGTTTAAAGAGAAATACAAATGATGATCGCCGACATTGAAAACGGATCATGGGGTCCATATAAAGGGACCCATATATTTTTCATCTAACCCTAAAACGACATTTCATCGGCTTTTTTTTTCTCACAAACTACTTACGTACACTATTCTTTTCTCTACGTAGACTTGTAATATTACGTAACAATATTTTCACGTACCCTTGAAAAACCTTGCTGGTCGTTTCACAGACCTCTCTTTCCTCTCCATCTCTCTTCACTTTCTCAAAAGGAGTGTTCTTCAATTTTCTTTAGCGAAATTCTAAAGGTTTTGGTGTCAATGGGATTAGGTGGTGAAGTTATTTGTGGTCCTAAAAGAAACCTATTGATTAAATTATTTAACATCAAAGTTACCTCTTTTTTTTTTTGTTTAATCCATAAACCTTAGATAAGTTTCCGAACAGTTTGAGATTTTCGGATAGAAAAAGAAAAATTCTCATGTCTCTTTGTCTAAATGGTGGAGTACTAATGGTTTAGAAAATTTGTGATGTTCCATTAAAAAAACAAAAGATGATAGGTTTTTTTTATTGAAGTTGTTAGTCCAAAATATACTAGGGTAATACTCAAGAAAGATGTGAATTGGATATTAAGAATTTTTCAAGTTCTTTTTGCAATCTCAAATATCAAAATATATGTAGAATTAAATCAAATCAATCTTTTTAAATTAATAGCACAAAGATGAAAGAGTTTATTGCTTAATATAGAAAAGATAATTGAATTATAAAATAATTAAGCAATCAATCTCATTTACTTAAATAATAAATAATTCTAAGCAAGTAATTGTGCAAGTAATTAAGGAGATAGAGTTAGAGAAATGCAAATTTGATTTAAAGTGGTTCGGCAATACTAGAATCCTTCTGACCCTATGTTCACTCTGTTCAAAGATCCTTTTTGAAGTCTTTCACTAAAACAAGCAACTTCACAGGCGTAGCTCAAACTGAATACAAACAAGCAACTTCAAGGGTGTTGCTTCAACCTTTTTCACAAGAATCATAAAATTGCTTCCCAAATGTATATACCCAACACTTATTAGCTCACTTACAAACTCTCACAAAAATTACATAAACTCTTTTAACAAGGTGATAAAAGAAAAGTTTGAAACAAACAAGCAAGAGAGAGATTTTTCAATGAAGATTACAACTCAATATTTTCTCTCTCAAAACCTTATAGCTTGACAATAGAGTTTTTGGCTCAAGAAGAAGAGAATGAAGATTTTACTTTATCCTTTGTTGTAGAATGTTTCTCTTGTCTTTCAAATGACCTTTGAGGCTCTATTTATAGTATCTTGAAGTCTTCTAGCCGTTGGAGACAAAATAGAGCCGTTAGAAACAAATTTATAGCCTTTTAAATTAAAAAATATAGCTGTTATAACTTGCACAGTCGACTGTCCTTCATAACTAATGTATAAAATTGAATTTTCGAGCCCACAATCGACTGTCACTATTTATAATCGACTGTACAATATTTTTTAACACTACTACAGTGTTTTCAACATCAATTTTCTTCATATTTCTTCATTCTCTTTGGATTTTTGAGTTCCGACAAATCTCCCAATTGAATCAAATTTTCTTGCACATTTAACACACAAGTTAAACACTTCAAAAATGTTTTGTTATCATCAAAATTAATCTAATCAATTTCTTGATTTAGGCCTTTTTTATGATGACAAAACATATTACACATTTAAGCATAATTTTTGTGCAAGATATACGAAGAATAACAAATTTACAAATGCTCAAATAATTTTATATGTCAACATAAATTCTTCTTAAGTTCAATTAGAAAATGTTAAGCATTGAGCCCTAAGAATTGAATATTTGCATTTAATAAATTTACATAGAGATTTTATATCTTTAATTAATTAAGGTTATGTAATAAAATACAATGCAAATTTATTTAGCTCCTAAAAATTGAAATTCTTACAAAGTATATCTTAGGATTCAAACCTATGATTTAACTCTTTTGTCTTTGAAGTTGTATTTCAATTATTCTCCTTGAATTTGATATTTTGGAGAGCTTTTTGACTTTTGAGATCATCAACTTTGATTCACCAATTTCTACAATATTGATCTCATTTGATGTATAAGCACTATTAACAATCTATATCATTTAAGTAATATTCATTAGTGTTTAATTAAGATTTTTGTCACTATCAAAATCATTCAGGCCAACAGACAATTGGTCAATAGAAGTGATACTCTTTATATATATATATATAGTATAATAATTGATTTCTATAGTATAATGATTGATTTGATTACAATATAAGCTTATACTATCTCATTACCCAATACACAAAAACCCGCAATACTGTCACAACTCACTTAAAGTGGGAGAAATAACCAATATAGCCATGTTTGGAGACTCATCTTTAAGTAGTGTTGCTTAAATCAACTGTTAGTCTTTTACTGAGGCAAAATAATTTGCCAAATTAACCTCGTTTGGTCCTAAAATTACAAAGGCTATAAAAAAAGAAAAGACAGTAAAGACCTACATTTGACAATGGTAATAAGGGAAGGTTAGTTCTGTAAATTAACCATTGATAGAATAAGCCTGCAATATGAGGCATCAATTCTAAGACAGGATTTAAGAAAGTTTGGCTTAAATTAATGTACCAAACTTGACCATATAAGTGGTATAATGATTGAATTGATACAATATAAGCTTGTATGATCTCATTACCCAACACACAGAAACCCACAATACTACTATAACCTACTTAAAGTGGGAGAAATAACCATATAAATCGAACAAACTACTTATACACTATGAAAATCGAACTTGAGACTAAAATTTCAATGTCGCAACCTTGATCACTAGATCAAAACTTTATCGACAAAATATATGTGATGTTGTACGCTAAGAGTTAATTTAGGCTTTTTTCGATTACTAATTGGCCAAATTAAGTTTTTTTAAAAATGGGATGATTACAACCACAAGCTGATTTCAATTTAGTTAGGGGACATTGGGAGACTTGATGAAAATGAGATCACGTAATTTAGATTTTCCTTAATACTTACTTATAATATGTTCATTTTGACTATTCTAGACAACCTAATTTTCTGTTTTTTATTGTTATGTTAGTGATATTAGTGACGCTTGCATCACGTAAGTCATGAAATCCAAATGATATTCAGATTAAAATAGCATTATTAAAATTTCTGTTTCTGATCGATGGCTTCAACAATAAAATTAATAAGAGATATAAAAGTAAAAGAAAAACATGAGACAGCGAGAATTAAGGAGAAATTAACGTGTTAGTTTAAACCACTGCGTTGCAGGCGAAATGGAAGGGAATAATCACAAGATTTTTTATTCTAATTTTCATGCCCATAAATGGTCAAATCATTAAGATTGTTTTTTTTTTTTGAATTCTTTAGATCGATCGTGGATAGCCCTTTGATTTGGGATAGCAACGGATAGATAACCCATAAAATTTTACATATCCATAATTGTATCCATTTAGTTACCTTGTTATCTAAAACCAAATTTCAAACCGTAAAAAACCATAAAATACTATGTATAACGGTGAAAAACTCATTTATTTTTATTCATACCCACTTAAACGGTTACAATTCAGATCGATTAACCGTAAAAAATCCTAAGAATGGCAACGAGTAGATTACCCGCGAAATCTTACATATCCATAACTGTATCCGTTTAGTTACCATGCTATATGAATCTAAACTCGAAACCATTAAAAATCATAAATATTATCCGTAACGGTGAGAAAATCAATTTATTTTTATCAATACCCACTTAAACAGATATCGTTAAATCGTTTAACCGTAAAACACTCGTAAGTTACCATTCTTAACACAAACTAAGCTATGATACCATTGTATCGTTGAAACAACGAGCATATACTCTTTATTAATTAGTTAGACTTAATTAACTCTTTGCTTTATTAACAAGAAATATTAATGCGTATTATGTAGGCAAAATGAAAATAAATATACGTAGCATGGTTAACGTCACACAATCAGATTTTCTTTTGAGGAAAAAATTGGCTTCATTAAGAACTCAATCAGATTGGTTGTTCATGTGTAACAACTCCTTGATGAGACCTATTGTAATTATGAATTCAAACCTTTGTTGTGGTTTAATTTACATATATACCTTGAAACTAATTAAATATATCATATAGATCCATTGACTATCACCTAAGCGATAATTAGCCATTTTCTTGATTCTTCTGTCACATAATAATTTGCACCAGTTTGCATGCTGGATAATTGTTAAGAACTTGGTGATCAGTTGAATTGGAATTGGCTACTTATTCAACATCAAATCAATTTCCTCATAGTTGTCTTCTAGCTGGTTTGATTTTTGTTTTCTTCAAAATCCAATAATGGATCATCCAATAAATCAAGGCTTGATTTTGCTGGACTATATATATGGCATACCTATTTCTATCAAACACTTAGGGTACGTGTGGTTTTAGAGAAGTATTTTGTCTTCATTTTTACATTAAAAGAACGACTGAAAATGTGTTTTACTCTAAAAAAAAATAAAAATAGGTCAAATTTTTTATAAAAATATTGTTTTCATATTTTCAATAATTTTGAAAGTAAAAAATAAAAATAATTTTCTATGAAAATAAAAAAGGTAATTATAATTTGGTGTTGAGATTACTGTCTTTCAATTCCCACAAATCATCAATTTACCTCTTTGTATTATTTGATTAGGATAGTCTTTTTTACATGGGAGATAAGTCTATTTCTACGACATTTCTTTTAATAAAAGAAACTTTCGGTTTCGAAAGTGATTTTTTTTTTTTACAAAAAATTTACCATGAAAAAGGGATTACCTTTTGATTACTCTAAAAAAACAATTTTTTTTTATAACCACAAATCATCAATTTACCTCTTTGTGTTATTCGATTATATTTTGGTATGATTATTTAAATAAATGTATGTGTATAAGATCCTCAATCATATGATCCTGAGTAAAATGTACACAAGCATGCTAAAGTCTTTTGTCATGAAACCCATGAATTAATTAGAAGATTGCTATATTATTAGGCTGCAAGCTCGATCGTATTTCTTCATATGGTGTTTTAAATGTTCTTATTAGTAGATGCATGTACAGAGAGATACTGAGAAAGCGAAGGGGTGGTGTGTTGATTGATGCTACTCATCTACCATATTTGATGTGAATTTTGCTTGGATGGATCGCAAGCTAAAACTTTGAATGTAACGTACAAATCAATTTTTTTTTTAAAAAAAAAAATAAAAGAAAAAAAATGGGAATCTAAAAGTGAAAATGATTATATTTAGCTTTAAGGAGGAGCAATTAATGGAGTGACATTTCGGGCCTACCATTGTTGGGAATGTAAGTATAGTGATTAGTGAGATGAAGGAAGAGAAAAAAAATAGTATTAGGACTTTGCCTTATAAAGCATGGTTGGTTAAGTTATTAAGTCATGGATGAAATGTCTCTACCATTTAAAGATCTTATTTGGTTAATTAAATATGGACCTCATGCTTATCACAATTGTTAACTTTCTCTATAATTAATACTATATATAATATATATGTCCTCATGTTGACTTTTGTTCATATTGCCCTACCATGAATCTTTGTATGGACCCTTCTTGATTTCCTTTTATGGTGTAGTGTTCATTCTTATAATTAACGTCATCATCCTCTCTTTCATATATATAGCTTTAAAGCTTCCTCTTTATATCCAAGTTTCATTTTTTGGATTTTTTTTGAAAAGTTTGTTTTTATTTTTTTGGAATTTTCCTATAGATGTGTTGGTTTGGATGCCTAGATGCATGTGGAGCTACTTGTGCCTTTGATATCATTTGAATTCTATAAAAATTATGCATGTGGTACAAATTATTCGGTTCCGTAAGAGTTACTACAGAGTCGAGAAAGTTTATTGATAATTATCGAAAAATTAAGTAGTGACTTTGGTTATTAAATTTTTTTAAAAGAATTAAAACAATAACTATTCAATTTTCCTGTTATTACTAGTGAATTTTTTTCGTTATGTAGTAATTTCGACGAAATCGGGTCCATGAAATCAATACTCTTTGAAAAATGTTTAAAATTGATTTTGGTGATATTTAAGTTAGCTTAACGTCAACTTTAAGTAAATACTTTTTAAAATTTATCAAAAATTTAGTTAAATTAAATCATACCTCATTAAATTTCAACATCATGTAACCTCGTTCAAACCCCCTCATAGAGCTTTATATTATCACCAGATATTTATATAAAGCAATTAGGAGTTACGACAGCCGCACATGTTCAAAAGATTAATCACAAAATTATAAGTAGCATTCCACGCATGCTTACATTGTCACGTGTTCACTCAAAATATTTTGGGATTGAATTTAAAAAATAAATCAATTCTGGATGGATAAGCTCATGAAATTCCTTTTAAAAATTTTATGTTTGCAACAATAAAATCAATGATTGTGACTTATAATCTAAAATACATTTATGAGAATTTTAAAGTTAAATTTTAATCTACAATCTAAACTCTAGATTTTTTTTACAAAATTTGATCGTTGATGAAATATATGTTAAATTATATACTAAAACAATAATTTATTATTAAAAATATTATATAATTAATTTATTACATGAGTTTTATTGAATTATAAAGTTTGATCTCAAATTTTATTTTCAAAATTAATTTTTTTTTTAAAAATTACAAATTCCGTCTAATGCATGCCTCTACAACTGTTTATCCAATAGTCCCAAAATATGGATCCAAAACACAAACTAGGCCTATAATTTTAACAGTTCAAGTCCTTAAAAGCAATAATTGAATCAGCCCTTGGCTTATGGCTTGTTTGTCATTGGTACAATTTGTTTCTCTTAAACATGGAATTGGTGCATTTTTTGCTCTTCATGATTAGAACTATGTTGGGCTGGGCTAAGCATGATTAGAACTCACTTGCTAAGACCCATTTCAATATCTCTTCTCAAAGGCCCATCTGATCCAACCCAACAGTGGCAATTACCAATAGAGCTAAACTAGCGGAAAAATCTCTGAAATATGTAATTGAATAATTTAAAATCCAATTCAATGTAACTTTTAAAAAAAATCCTAAAATCACAAAGTTATAATGCTTATTGATGTAGAAAAAGATTCTCATCCAATGATATAATTGTACGTGGCATCCGTCAAGAGAAAAATGATAAAATCCTAGACGAAAATCATCACCTAATAACATAACGACACGCGATAATCCTTAAGGGAAAAAAAGTAGTTCTATTACTCAAACAGATCAACCAGTTAAATCCCAACACCTGTCAAAGGGTACAATGATAATTTTGCACCAAGAGCCCTAGTACCATTACCACTGTGGATAAATAATTATCAAACTTACGATAATGATAAACTTATCTCCAAGAGTTCTAATCAAACACTACTCTGAAACACTATGTAAAATGGCTCTCACAATCAAAAGTAATACAATTATCCACTCAAAGCTCTCATTCCCTTTGGCTTTCCTTATTCTCAAAAAAAATTATATTTTAACTTAGGCATCTGAGAGTTCTCTCGCACAATCCCTTCGGTCCTTTCGACGATTTTTAGGGTTTTTTCGGTCTTTTGACCATTTTTAGGGTTTTTCCTTATTCTGCATGGGCATGCGCAGGTATCGCTTCCCTACCGTTTAGATTCCAGACAGATTTTCGGCACTAACACTTATTACTTCAAGTCAAATGAGATATTGAGTTCGATTCATCAGGTTAATAACTCCTTTATAAATAAAATGATTGTTGTGTGAGTGAGTAAAGATTATGAGTATGTTAGATCATCGTTGTAAATAAATAAAAAATCACAAGATTTCAAGTTTTATTTCTACCCGATGTATAAATTATTTATATCATTTATTGTTATTTCTCCATTTTAAGTGGGTAACATGGTAAGATTGTGAGTTTATAGATGATGGTTCTCAATAGATGGGGTATGTGATTTTAATTGGGTTTATATTATGATGGGTCTCAATAGATGAGTTATGTGATTTTACCTGGGTTTATATTATAATATAATTATTCTATTATTGTATTTGTGTAGCATCTTTTTATTAAAGAAAAAGACATACCCAATAATTAAATAAATAATAAAAATTAAATTTGAGATAAAAATTGAACGAACTCTTTTATTACATTGTTATTCAAATTAAAAAAAAATGATAAGAAGAAAAAGGAATTGTAAGATTTTTCTGATAATCTAACTTGAAGAAACCTTTACTTCAGGTCCTGTTAACGGAGGAAAGTATAGAAAGTAGAGCCATGCATATAAATCCTCCACCCCAGAAGACCTAGAGCCTTTGCCGAAAGTTTCCATTGCCGGCCAGCGCGTGTAGCCGTGCAGGGGTGGATCCAGGTTTTTTTTCCTTAAGAGGTAGAAGTATTATAATTACTAATAAGAAAATTTGTCCGTAAAGGAGCTATGGCCATCAGGATTCTTAAGATTTCAAAAGGTCTAAATATTTTTTCGATATCAAATCTATATTATTAATGAAGTCAGAATTTTCACTTAATGTTCATCCAAAGGTGGATTTACGGCAGGGACAATGAGACGACTGCCCCAACTTGAATTTTAAAAAATAAAATTATTTTATAAATGTTTACATAATTACCCCCATAAATTACTTTACAATCCCAGGTTAAGCCAACACTGCCTAGGCAACTATCGTTCCTGTCATCTTTGAGACTCTCCTCGGTCCTCTCACACTCAAACTCAATCACTCATTTAGTCTCAACTCTCCTCAGTCCTCTTACACTCACACTCAGTCTCAACTCTCTAAGTTCTCTCTACACAGTGTCGTTGCCCTTGCCAGTCCGATCGTCGTTCGTCTCGTCAATCTCAACCCTCACCATCACCGCTTTCTTATCCTCTCCCTTTATTAGTATATATCACTCTGGGCCTTCATCACCGCTGTGAACATTATCATCGCTTTGAATTTTCACCATTAAGAAATATGTAAACAAAATCTCTGTGTGTGTGTGTATTCTGTATGTTCTGCCAATTGTAAGTCTGGGTTAAGCATTTGTGGATAAACCTGGAATTGAAAGCATAGTGACATTGTATTTTGTTTCCCTTGACTGCAACACAGATAATAAACATGTTAATTATTGAAAAATTTGCAAAACTCCTTCCTTTATCTTACTTTCTATAGACAGCTAAAAAGATGATCGATAGAGATGCCCTTTGTATGTCCGGAGAAAAACGCCTAGGACTAGGAAGGCTTTGAAAATTTGACTAATTTACGTTAATTTGCAAGATTACAACTCGAGAAAGGGAATAGATCAAGAGTGCAGTATATTTCTTTTTCGAATAAATGTAAAATTTATTACCCAAGAACAAAAAACAAAGTAGAGGCTTGCAACGTGGCAGACTAGCAATAGCTAGTCAGAAAACAAACTACAATCAGGGAGTATGTTTAAGGCCCCAATTTAGAACAATTTCTTCGTAAATAGAATCAAAACCGAAATGTTTAATGCCAATCATTTTATCACTAACATCAGGCCTAATGAAATTAGAACAACTTACTTACATTTGTAAGTTGAATTGGTACAAGTGTTTTTTTTTTGTTGTTAATTTTTATAATGAAAATAAATATTAATGATATTTTGCTTGTGAAAAAAATGTTATCAATATTTATATTATTTTTATTTTTAATTATGAATATTTATTATTTATATATGTTCCCTGCCCCACTAAAAAAAAATTGGATCCGCCGTTGCGTTCATCCCTCAAAATGTCCCATAAGCCCATACTTAAATATATAAATTAAATATTTAAATAAAGTTATATGTAACTCAATTGATTTCAACTCTCTACATTTTTATTCCATGTTTTTCTCTTTCATTATCCTACTCGAACTTAGCTCCTCCACTATCACACCCAGAATTAACTTCCCCACTTTCCTTATCTCTTTTATCTTCAACACGTATTGATTTTCTTTGTTCGTCTTTATCTTATCCATGTTTTTAGTTGTTCTTATTTCTTTTTTATGATTCCAACCGAATTTTTCTTCTCTTGTGGTTTGTTTGCAGGTTCGGTTTTTAATGGAGAATATGTGATCATTATACTTGACATGCTTATAAGTATGTCAGTAAATTGTTTTGTCACATAAAGAGCATATCAACACATACGTGGCGTGTGTTGAGATCCTAGTTTTAATTTTAAAAAATATATAAAGAAATTTCTTTGTTAAGATGTCTCAGATCTATCTAAATAATATACAAGAATTTTTTTTTATTATTCAAATAGAGATGGCAACACGAAAATATCCACAAAATTTGACCCGATTAAGAATTCTTATATTCGAATTCGACTCAAGCTTGTTTATTTTTAATTCATGAAATCGAAACCGAATCTTATTAATTTTTTATATCCGAATCCTATCGGTTATTAATAAGTGATACTAGTTTAACCATTTATTTGACTCGAATCTAGCCTCAAAACAATTTTTTTTATTTAAATTGTTTCCTTTAATTATTTTTGTAAATAAATCCTCTTCTCAGATTAAATGTCAAACCAATCTATTAGTTTTAGGAACAAAAAGCCATGATAAATGGGGCACCTGCCCTTAAGGTGGAATCGAGTCAAGTCGAGCCTAATTAGGTTCTTGATTTTGATTCGGGAGTTAAAAATTTAATTGAGTCGAGTCTCAAGCCAAGATCAAGTTTAATTTTATGAGCTCGAACTCAGCTCCAAAGAAAAATATTAAGTTCGAGCTCAGCTCAGCTTAATTTTTAAAATTAAACCAATTTAATTCTTCTTAAAAATCTATAACTAATGAAATTATAGTTATAGTTTAAATCTTATTTTATAATATATTAAAAATAAAATTATTAATTCAATTATGCTAACTCACAATCCTATTAAACCGAGTTTAACTCAGACTATTTTTAAATTTTCTAATTGAAAGATTCAAATTCGATAATTTTTCACAACCAGCATATAAAAAATAGTCATGCTCGTGTTCAATTGTTTATCATCTCTTAGTATTCGATATTTTGTGCACAACATTTTCATGTAAAAGTTAAAAAGCTAAACGAATGATACAATCTCCTCAAGTTTTATTTCTGCGGGGCTAAACATGCTCCTCATGTTGTTTAATTAACTACTTTTCCTTTTGGCATAATTATTGCCACGATTAACGCTTCTTTGGCAGTTTATGTAGTTGCAAAGTGGGGTTTATCCTTTTGCCAACATGAAGAACTTATTAAAATATTCAGGCCGGGCGATGGTCATTGTTCATCAACATGTTGACTTTAGCCAAATATTCCATCTATTATGGCTTCTACTTTGGTGCTTACATATGATTGGTAGTCAATTCAACATGACGCCAATATTATTAAAAAAATAAACATGACGCAATTGATGATCATCTCTTTTTTGTTTTTCAACGGTTAAGCGGACATGGGAATCCTTAAATTACCATCCAAAGGGAAATACCGAAATAGTGTAGTACTAGTACATTTTCAAGCCTCGAAGTTGAAACCATTTTTTTTGTCGCAAAAAGGTAAAATGCAAATATGGTCTAAAACAAATAAGGGTTTGCAAATTATCTGTTAAAATTTTTTATCAAATTTTTTCAATAGAATATTTCAACAGCAATAGACTAAATAAATTTCGATTGGTACAATCAGTTAATCAATTTAATTAATACAATTTATATATTTAATTTTTTTAATTTATTGTGTATTTGATTTATTTTTAATTTGTTAGTTTATTATATGTTATATTAATATATTATTAATATTAATTAATTAATTTTTTAATCGGTTAAACGATCAAAACAATTTAAAAAATTAACTATCAACCGATTGATTAACCAATATGTATTATTTGATTAATCAATATAATATCGATTTAACTAATTAATTGATTTTAATTAATTAATAAATATTTTTAAAAATAAAAACTTATCGACTGAAAAAATAAAAAATAAAAACCCTAAAACCAAAATTTTCAGTATTAAAGTACGAATTAGTAAGTGTGGGCCAGTCCTCACATCAATGTTGTTTGCAACCTTGGGTCAACATGGCCCATTTGCTTATTTTAAAACGCAAGAGAATGTTATGCATTAAGATTTCAATATCTAGATAAGGAAACAAAAGTCAATGCCGTCTCATTCGCCAGCTATGCACTTAGGGCCCAACTGGAAGTCATAGACGATCGGATCGGATTAGGTTTTCAGCTAGTGATGAAAACTTCACGTGGGATCGTGCGGGAGTCTAACAGGGAATCGTTACAAGGAATTAAGAAGGAAAAGCCCCAGACCTGGTCAAAGGATCCTTTTGACCTTTTATTTTTTCCCTCCTTTGACCTTTTCTTTTTGCCTCTCAATCTTTCCTTCCTTTACTTTTAGTTCAAATTGCAATTTTTTTGTGATCATATCTCCTTTATTCGAATATCAAAAGTTCAAAAATCAACCAAGATAATATTTTTTGATATCATTTGTAGATTCACAAGTAGACCAAAAAGTATCATTTCTTTTTTCAAATTGATGTAATATTCAATGATTTATCCTTTTTATACGAATAATTTATCAAATATTACCTTTTATATGTCAAATTTAAAAGTTATTATTTTTATTAAGGGAAAATTATTTGTATGAACAATTAATGTTTTTCCAATCAAACTTAGGTTTGAGTTGATAATTGTCAAATCAACGTGTCTACTGAATAATAAACGATCTAACAATTTTCAACTAATAAAAAACAAGTAACTTATAGCATTCATGGAACTCTTTAGCACCAAATTCGTAGTTAAAATAAATTTTAAACGGACAAAAAAAATGTTTTACTACAACATATTATTTATATTTGAGCACTATGGAATGTTTTTTAGATTTACTATGAAAATACATGGAATAATATTTGGCTCTATACAAATGCGGAGGAATCTTCTCATTCTCATCAACATAGTAACTTCTCATTGAGCTGAGTATTGAAAAAATCAGGTGCAAATCATATAATTTTTTTATTAAAATATTTAAAAAATAAATCGAATCTTTTATCATATGATTTGCACAAAATTTTTTAATACATAACTCGATGTAAAATTGTCACATCAATGGATAGGAGGAGGCTCATCCACGTTAATGTAGAGCCAAATATTATTCAAAAAACATGCGAAGCAAAAAATGAAATACAAATTAATTACGATACTTTATTAAATGTGTTTATATTTTTTTTTTTTGCAAGAAATTAAATGTGTTTACATTAGTTTGTACAAGACTTTATTAATGAGAATGGGAAAAGCAATTATTCTTTTATTCTTTTCCTCTTATGCAAGCATGAAGCATAGATGGATAGAAATCATCTCATATAGACTAAATTATTTGTAAAGCACTGGCCTATAAATTTTTTTTGTGGAATAACGTTTTGGTAAATAATTCCAATTAATGGTAGGTACACACGGGAATAAATTATAAAACTAAAGACAATCTACCGAATCGGCGTCCAAAAGAAGGAAGAAGAACCGGTCTTGTTCCCGACAAGGCATCTCCACCAATTTCGCTCCTCCCGTGTAACTACCCAATCCACTCGTTATCATATCTATCCTTTTCATCTTCCTTCCCTCTCTCTCTTTTCTCTTTCACTCTGTTTTCATTTTCCTTTCTTCTCCTTTCCTTCTATTTCTCTCTCCCTTCTCTGGCGAATCTGAATTTTTATTCCACAAAATCCCTCCCCCGTGGTAACAATGCCGGCGAATGAATCCCAAGGCTCCTTCCTGAATCGAATCAGCATCCGTCGAAACCAAATCGTTTCCATGGATGGAAACCACGAGCAAGAGCTTGAGGACCTCGAGCTCTTCCAAAAACACGTGGCCGATCGATTCAATGAACTCCTCTCTCCTCCCTCATCCTCCTCTTCCGATGAAAACCGCCACGTGACGGATTCCCTCCTCTCCATCTCCTGGCTCCGCAAGCTCCTCGACACATTCCTCTGCTGCGAGGCAGAGTTCAAGGCCATTCTCATCATGGGCCGTGACCCATCTCAGGTCGCGAAGCCTCCTCTCGATCGCTTGATCCCCGAGCTTCTTGATCGCTCGGTGAAAGCGTTGGACATCTGCAATGCCGTCGCAAACGGCCTCGAATCCGTGAACCGCTGCCAAAGGATCGCGGAGATTGTGGTCTCTGCTTTGGAGCAGAAGCCGTTGGGTGACGGTAACGTGAGAAGAGCGAAGAAGGCGTTGAATAATTTGATCGTCGCTCTGACCATTGAGGACAAAGACAGTGGCAATTACAAAGCCCCTGAGCGGACTTGGTCATTTGGCCGCAGAGGCGGAGGCGCATTGGTCAAGTGCGGACCCACGGGACAATTAAGGCCACTGGCGTGGTCCGTGGCAAAGAACTGGTCCGCAGCGAAGCATATTCAGGCCATGTCGTCCAATCTCGTGGCGCCACGTGGAGGGGAATCTACTGGTTTGGCTATGTCCGTCTACATGATGAGTACAGTGATAGTTTTTTTGATGTGGGCATTGGTGGCTGCAATCCCTTGCCAGGAGAGGAACGGATTGACCACCCACTTGCCTGTGCCTAAGCAGTTGAATTGGACACACAGCGTGATTGGGTTGCAAGAGAAGATTGGCGAGGAGTGGAAGAAGAAAGAGAAGAAAGGATCCTCTGGGTTGCTTGAGGAGATGCAGAGGATGGAGAAATTGGCCCAATCCCTGATCGAGTTCGCGGATTCTTTCCAGTTCCCGGCGGAGGCAGAGAAGGCGGAGGAGGTGGCTGCGCAGGTGGCGGAGTTGGCGGAGGTTTCCATGAGGATGAAGGAAGGATTGACGCCTTTTCAGATGCAGATTAGGGAAGTGTTTCATAGGATTGTAAGGAGCAGGACAGAGATTCTTGATGCATTGGATCAAGCTGGGAAAGTTTCTGCACCCATTGTGTAAAAGACATTAATTGATGCAAAACTACAAAGCAATGCTATTGATTGTTGTGGAAAGAGGAAGGTGGCCCTGAACTTGAAGAGCTTCCAAGTTTTTAACAAAATTTTGAGGTGATGTATGGATCCTTTATATGTCCAGGTTTTTTTTGAGTGAACCTACTACTTTTAATCTTGACACAGGTTACTATTAGGAGTATGGTTTCAGCCACTAGTTGTGGACTTCTGGTTTAGTATGCATTTCTTAATCTGAAATGTAATTTCCCTTTTTCTCTGTTTTCTTTTCTTTTTGTTAATTATTACTACTCCATATTGGTTTGAGTACAGAAAGCTTTACTTTTGAAAGGAATGTAAATACTCACCCATAAACAACCTTTTTTTTTGTATTTAAGGAGAAGTTGAGGGATTCTTTCTGAAAAACAGAGAACCTTTCACAACTGAAGGCACCTGAGATTTTCTCAATTTGATCATGAGAATGAATGCATGTATGTACAGATCTCCCATATTTTCCATAGGTTTGGCAGATTGCATGTCTTAATGTGAAGTCTTTGCCCCAAAATAAATTTTTTTTTAAAGTTAGCTATAATTGTTGCAATGTCTTGGTCAATTCCGACGAAATTTTATCGTTAAATCATGTTTGTAAATACAGGCACGTCCTTAATAAAATTAGATGCTCACAAAAACATTATTTGAGACAATTTTGTCCTTAATAATAGCACACATGTTTTACTTTTAAATTCTTAACGAAAAATTTCATCAGAATTGATAAGAAAAAAAACATTGTAACAATTTATAGAGTTAAAAGTTCAATAGATATAAATTAAAATCTGAAAAATAAATTAAAATATTTGTAAAAACTCAAAGATGTAAAGATTAAAAAAAAAAAACATGATTTTGTTGGTGGATACAGAAAAAGTAGTAGTAACAGTTAACAAACAACTCCTCTCATGCGGGTAAGGTTATCTCAATGGATAAAATGTTAGTAAAAGTTTTCTTGATTCTGAGTATCAAATGCCGATCGAAGTTAGAATCTCCATCATTGTCCTGGCTGTTTGGGATTTCTTGTCCACATCGTTTTGATTTTTTTTTTTTTTATCATGGATTGAAAATGCATAAAGCAAACAAAACAAATACTACAGCCAAAATAGTCATGGCAACCATTTACTCATAAGAAAACTAAACCAGAGACAACATTGCCGGTGGAGGATATATGCAAACTCTTCTCTGGAAATTGTTTCAATACTTCCTACTTGGGGTTAGATATACCCTCCTTTTCTTCTCTTTTTCATTTCCCTTAACCAAACATAAGGTCATATTCGGATAACTTTTATAATATTGTTTTCATGCAAAGCTGTTAAATTTAATTTATGCATTACTTATATTGGTGGAGGGGTGTTAATATTGTGCGTCAGGTGTTCTATTTAATTTTTCTATCGTTTGGTTCGAAAGAAAAATTGATAGTTTATGTTTTTTTTTTTTTTTTTTTACATATATAAATCATAATCATTCTAAATTGAGAGGAACGAAGAGTAGAAACTAAAATAAATTAACTTTTTCTTCTTCTTTCCTTCTTTTATTTTATTTTTGTTATAATCTTTACCAATACACGATAAAAAACGTCATTCCTTTGATTTACTTTTTTCTTATTTTCCATTTTATTTCTCTTATTTTTCTTCTTTACAAAACAGGCAAAAATGAAATAAATCGAAGAGTCAAATTAGATTAACCTATATATTCATAGTTAATGTTGATGTTAAAAAAGATGATGTGGGTTGTCCTGTCTTTTGTGGCCCTCAACAGAGAGAAAGATCGTCTGGTGCTTGTGGACTTGCAGAAGATGAGAGCTTTTGAGGAGATTTTGCTTCGACAATCGTGGTTGTTCAATGCATTCTTACACCGAAGTGAGAAAGTATAGAGAGGAAGAGAACCGAAATAGTTCTTATTAACTAAAGTAACTCAAGAGGGGTGAATTGGATTTAATTTTTTTTTTTTATTTTTTTGCACAAACACAAATATAAGCACAAGATTAAACAATTAATCAAGAATAAACAAGAGCAAAAAATGCATATTTGCTGGAAATTAAAAGTTAGAGGGAGAAGAGCGTGCAAACTCGATTTATAGTGATTCGGTAATATCAAAAATACTCCTGACCCTACGCGGCTATACCCAATCTCTTCAAGGCTCTTCCTTGAATGTTTTACTAAAACAAACAAGCAACTTCCAAGTTGTTGCTCAAACCTTTACAAGTTTCTCTTATAAAGAAATTTCCTCTCTAAATGTTAAACATCTAAACACTCACAAGAGTCATACCAACTCTTTCTCTTACAAGATAGAAATTAATGAGATAGTTTTGGTACACTAGAGATAGTACAATTAATACATACAGCTCAAAGAATTTCTCTCTCTCAAGAACAAAACTTAAGAATAGCTCAAGAATAAATTAAATGGTCTAGTTGGTCAGAAATGCTCATTTATGATGGGTATTTATAGTCTTAACTCCAATTAGTCTATAAAGACATTAAATGGTCGTTTGGCACATTTAATGTTTTGTTTCGCGCCTCAAAATTTGAAATATAGTCGTTATAATCGACCATTCAGTCGATTGTGTACTTCAAAATTTGAAAAGTTGAGGCTTCAGGTAAGGGCATAGTAAACTGTAGGTTCTGTCCAATCGACTGTGGAAACTTTGTTGTTTCTCACACAATCAACCGTGACTACAACACTGAAAAATTGGAGTTGACCGGAGATGGACCTACAGTTGACTGTGGTACCAACATAGTCGATTGTGGTCACCCAAAAACAGATTTTTCAAATAAAATTTTGCACCAACTTTTGAAAAAAGATATTTGGAATTTAAAGCAAGATTTTTGAAAACAAATTGAGCCATTTGAAAGCTAAGTAATTGAAAGGGAGATTACATAGAAATTTAACTACTTTAAAACTTCTAAGCTTGAAAAACTTTGTGTTTGTAATTGCCTTAAAGGATTGAAACAAGGTGCGTGTGAGGCAATGAGCATGTGTTCACAACTTCTTGAGTGTGTGTACATCATCTTATATTCATACAAAGTACATTAAAGAATAAAAAGTTCAGACAAAAGATAGTTAGAACAATTTAATATAGTTTTGTTATTATCAAAATCAATGTAGGGTTAACAAATTTCATTGGCATGTTTACTCTCTATGCTTGGTTTTCTCTCGGATATCTTCTCTTTTCTTTTTGTATGAGTGTTCTCCTTGCATTCTGTAGGCTGTAACCACTTTATATAGGCGTGGTGACCCTCGTTTTTGGGATTCTGAAGTGGGATACAACTGGGATGTGACTCTTGAACCTCGAACTTTGCGAGAGATGATCTCTGTCTGTGAGAGTAGACCTCTGCCTGTGAGAGTAGACCTCTGCTTGGAAAAAACAACCTCTTCCTGGGAGAAACGTCATCTGCTTGTGAGTTCTCACTTCAATGACAGAATCCTCAAACTATAGTGTTGTATCTATTATTACATCCAAAGTAGGTTTGGTCCCTACATTGCCCAAGACACGTGTTCAATTTTTAATTTTTATTGGATCGAATAGTTTTGATCACATCAATTAAGAAAACAGAACTAAGACTACCCCTTTTAATGTGAGAAATCACTGTTCATGCATTTTATTGAAACGACTCTTTAGTTTCACCATACTTGTATGGCATTGTTAAGGATTGAATCAATGTGTTCCAATGATAACTTCAATGGATTAATCAAATTTTATTTCCAAGATGCTCATGTACAGTGCACAAGAGCAATGCCAAACTCTTGATCAGCTCTCAAGCCCCAGTACATATTCAACCATAAAAAAAAATTCCTCCTCAGCTTTGTTGATGGAAAATACTACATTCACGCTTTGATTTACTGAAGTCAGAAATTTTTGCCTTTTAGTACGCAGAAAACAAAAATTTGATATTAAAGGGCAATTTTTTCAAATTTTTTTTTTTTTTTGCACATAGTAAAAATCTTGAATTTTTTATGATCATTCAATGGTTACTAATTACTTCCAACTAGCAAAATCTAATCACAAAGGGGAAGTCTAACATCGACCGACGCGATTGCTTGGTTGAATTTTTCTGTGAAGAACACGCGTAAGATTCATGTGTGTGTCTACACTTCATGAAGAAATCTTGATTTTTTTATTATTAAATTTGTGTTTTTTCATTTAATTTTATTTAGGTTACACGAGGTAGCTGTCACTTATTATTATTATTATTATTATTATTATTATTATTATTATTATTATTATTATTACCTAAATCGGGTTTGATTTATGAATTTTAATTGAAAATGTATGTTTTCACCTTCAATTTTATGATGCAATACTCAAATTTGAGTTTACCATGTAAACCATTAATAAAACTAAACGTGAGACTTTTAATTCGTACTTCTTTTTTACGTGTTATTTGTTCGATAAAACACAAATATGAACATGAAAAAATAATCTCTTAAAAAATAATTATTTTTAACACGTAACCGTTGATCCATTACCTGCTAACGTATTACCCGTAAAACCATACTCGTATTTTGCATGAATTGTTATTTTCTCTTATAAATAAAAAAAATTATATCAATACGCATTTTAACCCATTATTTGTTTGTTAAAACATAAATATAAATATTAAAAAATAAAACTTTTGAAAACAAATATTTTTAATCTATACTCGTTATAATACTGTTCATGAACGTAAGTTAGTACCAGCCGATTAGCCCATTTCCTACCTCTTAACAAATCCACTTCTAATTTTTAAGGGGTTGAAATTGTCGGCAAAAAGATCAACATAAAAAAAGCACTTGATGAAATAACTCTTACGAAACCAGAACGGCATCGTTTCTTGAGGTGGCTCCCGCAATCGATCTCAATCTTTCGAATAGCGAAATGCTAATTGCTCCAATAGATCACCGTGAACTGACCATTCTTCTCTGCTCATCTGCAGTCACATTTGCCTTTTTCTAAGGAACCAGAGTCTCTCTCTCTCTCTCTCTCTCTCTCTCTCTCTCTCTATATATATATATATATATATATATATATATATATATATTATTTGGCATTTAAAATCTGACTGCGAATGACTCTTGGATCACTTGTGGAGCCAAAACCTCCTCATTAATTTATTAATATATATACAAAAATATATAGAAAACAGAAAATTATGTATCCAGGTCCGTTCTTTCTCTCCTCTCACCACAATCACCTTCTTCTCTTTGATAATCATCAATCCCTAATCTCTTGCTTCTTTCTTTGTTTTACCGTTTCCAAATTTTACAGTTCGCAAAGTGATGGCGAGCATATCGAATTCACTCTTGCTAAAGCACGGACTCTCTCTCTGGTGCCCCAACTCTCCATCTCTCTCCCGAACTTATCCTTCTTCTTCTTCGATCCGATCTAGAAGCTTCAACAGAACTCTCGTTGTCGCCTCCTCAGCTTTTGCCAACGAAAATCGCGAGTCAGTTTTCAAAATTTAATCTACATATCTACATGTATTCGTATAAGTTGAGTTGGATTTTGAGTTGTTGATTTGTGTGTTTGTTTCTGTGGCAGGTATGTGATAGTTGGTGGAGGCAATGCTGCGGGGTACGCAGCGAGGACTTTCGTCGAACATGGAGTGGCCGATGGTAGGCTGTGTATTGTGTCTAAAGAGGTGATTATTATCAGTTTCTTGTTATTAATTTTTCGTTATTATGTTTAGTTTTGTTTAATTTGAGTGTTTTTTTTTTGGGGGTTCAGGCGTATGCGCCATATGAGAGACCAGCTTTGACAAAAGCCTACTTGTTTCCTCTAGAAAAGAAACCAGCACGTTTACCTGTAAGAATAATCTGCTTTATATACATCTTTTAACCACATTTATTACTCCAAAACTGATGCCTAGTGTGTAATTAGTGGATGTGATGAGCTCTGTTCATGCATATTTGCAAGTGTCAATTTACAGGCTTCAGTCCTTCAGCTTGCTTTATTAGGTTCTGCTTTTGTGATTTTGGATTGCTGGATGTAGTTTATGTTGTTAATGATTAGGAATTATTTTCAACTTTTTATGCTTATTTATGCTATAATCTGATTTTATGTTTGCATTTTTTAACCACTGTTTATTACTCGATAACTGATGTTTAGTGGGTAATTAGTGGATGTGGTGAGCTTTATTCCTTCACATTGACAAGTGTGAATTTACAGGCTTCAGTCAATTAGCTTGCATTGCTTTTGAATTGCTGGAAAAGTTTATTTTATGCTGTTAATGATCAGGAATTACGAATGATTCTTTTAACACTTATTTATGTAATATCCTTTTGCTTTTAATATTCTGGTTTTAATTTATTGTAGGGTTTTCATACTTGTGTTGGATCCGGTGGTGAAAGGCAAACTCCGGAGTGGTATAAGGAGAAAGGGATAGAGGTATTTCTTGTTCTGCTTCTGTTTGAAATGCTTAATCTGGTTCCATTTTAAATGCTTAATCTTGTGTATTGTGCATTTTTTTTATTTGCCATTTTTTAAAGTCTTTCTCCATAAAACAAAAAAAAAAATACGAAGAATATGAAACTACGACACTAGTATTGTTGTTATGGACTTATATGTAAAAGTTAAAATTTCGATTAAAGTTTGCTGTGAATTTGTCTGGTAAGCATTGTCGGTAGAAGTTATAAACAAGCTTCCTGCAAAACTGGGAGGGCGCAATTCGCGCAGTTGTGCATGTGTGTGCATGCAGTGGCGTATCTAGAAATTTTTGTTAGTGGGGGCGGCATGTATACAAATTCATATTATATAACTAAACAGTAAATATACATATTTGAAAATAAAAGTAATATAAATATTATTGACATTTTTTCACAAACATAAACATATTTTTATATTTCTAGACTCGAATACATGCTTTTTTTCATACAGCTCAAAATCATTAACATTTTTTTTCATTACAGAAGCTAACAAAAAAAATACTTGTACTAGTATGTCCATAACGAACAACAATAATTTTTTTTCTTTAATAAACTGTAAAATATTAGCAATTAAACTCTTGGGTTAGCGGTGATGTCATTCCCACAAATGACTTGCTAACCAAAGACTCAAGTACCTAATTACCACCAAAAAGAAAAATGTTACTATTTAAGATAACGCAACTGATAAAATCTAGAAGGTTAGAACCCAAAGACAAAATCACACAGAAAAGTGGAATATCATGTAAATATATAAACCAACACCTACCTAAAATTCAAAAAAGAAAAGAAAATTTTAATACTCAAAACAGAAGAGGACAACCAGATTTAAAGTTTAAAAATGATATAAACATTACATGTTCTACTTAACATATGTGGAAAACAATTCCTAATTTTTAACATCAAAGATTTTGAAATTCAAAAACTCATTAAAGAACAAAATTAAGACCCAAAAATGGAAAAAATTACACTACTGTCAAGAGTCGTATATATAATTTGTACCTATAACTTCTAATTTTTAACAAAACCCACTTGAGGGGCAACAAAACCAGAACTACTATGCCAAGAGAGAGAGAGACCAACCTTAAATGAAGAGACCCAAATTACCAAAGTAGTAATTGAAAAGGAGAGGAATAGAGGACACCATCTCGGGTAGAGTGTTTGAACATTTGGATGTTAGGGTTTCAAATTTATGAGGACGGTTATAACTTTTAAGTGGGGCAAATTTATAAAAATCCATAAAATTATTTAATTATTCAAAAATCATGTGGGGGCAGCTGCCCCCACCTTGCATCCGCCCCTGCGTGCATGTGCATTATTTGAATTGATAGTTGCCATTATTTATTAAACGTCATATCTATTGTCGCTTTTCGATTTTTTTTTTTTGTTTTTTTACCTTTTCTTTAGATGTTGTATGAAGATCCTGTGATGAGTATTGATATGGAAAAGCAAACCCTTAGAACAAATTCAGGCAAACTGCTGAAGTATGGATCCCTTATAGTCGCTACAGGATGTACAGCCTCAAGGTACTCTTAACATTTTGACTTAGCTACAGATTGATATCTGTGTACTGAAAAACACTTTTTGATCCTTAAAATTGATTTCTTGATGTCTTGGTTTCAGGTTTCCTGAGAAAATTGGAGGAAACCTACCTGGTGTTCACTATATCCGGGATGTTGCAGATGCTGACTCATTAATATTGTCTTTGGTAATTTTATTTTCATTCCAGTTGTACTTTATAGTCTGATATCTCTTTATATTTTTCTCAATTTCTGTTCCAAGTTATTTGTGTCATAATATGCAAATGAAAATGAAAGAGTTAGAATTTATATGCTTAAGTGTATTGAGTTGTGATTGGAATTTTATGTTATCTCAGTTCAACAAAAGAAATTTGTGCCATCTATTTTTGTCTACCTTTGTATTTATATGGGCACTTGAATGTTTACTTCTATCCTGTATATTTTGACTCTCGACTAAAAACTAAGCTTGTTTTATAGCTTACTCTTAAGGGCCATAAAAATAATCTTTTTTTGCCTGAGTTTGCTACGTTGAGCTGTATTAAGCGCATTTTACACTACTGTGTCTTGATTTAGGAACTTGGAAAGTGCAGATCATATGATCTTATTAATTTATAGAACAAATGTCTTCTTTCTAATTTCTATTAATTTGAAAAGAATTATATTTATTGCTTTCTAGTGAATATTTTGAGAGCCTCCTGTTGCATTTATTTCTTGTATTCCTTAAAGCTGTGCTGGAGAACTTTTACGCTTTATAGATGCTTAAATCTGAAATCTAATTTCAACTATAAGTAAAACCTATATATTTCTTTGTCAAGTTGAGATATTAATTTCCATTTTATTCTCTAGGAGAAGGCGCAGAAAGTGGTAGTTGTTGGTGGTGGTTATATTGGCATGGAGGTTGCTGCTGCAGCTGTTGGGTGGAAACTAGATACAACGGTATGTGCCTAATCCATTTGATCTTCTGTAATACAACTAGTGAATCAGTTATTTGTGGAACAGAAAAGAAAGCTCCTTGTACAAATTTGAGTGTGTTTCTTGCTAGACATTCTATATCTATATATACATATATATATTCTACTGTTTTAAAGGTAGGGGATTGCATATCAAGTTACTGATTTTGTAAGTTCTCACTTGATGCTTTTTCGTACAAAAATAGATCTTGTTTCCAGAAACTCATATTTTGCCAAGACTGTTTACTCCTTCACTTGCTCGGAGATATGAAGAACTGTACCAAGAGAATGGTGTCAAATTTTCTAAGGTAGTGTATGCTTGTCTGTCCTCTCTCTCTCTCTGAAACACACACACACGCACACACACATGCAGACAGAAATGCACTCATGCTCTCTCTCTCACACTCACATGCATATATCTGTATAAACTGCCAAACTGGTATATGTGTAGCTAGCAAATGCCTGCATCTAATTGTAGATAGATGCACCAGCTTTTTGATCTTGCTTGATTACTGACCAGGGTGTCTCCATCAAAAATTTAGAAGCTGGTCCTGATGGACGTGTAGCTGCTGTTAAACTTGAAGATGGATCTACAATAGAAGCAGACACGGTATCTTTCTGCTTCTTGTTTGAGATTTTTCTTAAATAAAAACATCTACATATTTGCTCAATAGAAACAAGCTGGAGAAGTTTAGTAAAATTGAGAAGCCCCCTCTAAACAACCTCCCTTTTCCTTTGTGCAGGTAATTATCGGTATTGGAGCAAAACCTGCTGTGAGTCCGTTTGAAAGTGTGGGGTTAAATACCACTGTTGGCGGAATACAGGTGAGCATGGTCCACAAGTTTTTTCTTAAAATTTTATGACCTTTTTGTAACTTTGACCACACATATTTACATGCACCAAGGAAATATGCTTGAAGTGTGTCAATTTAATGTGCTTAATGCTGTCCACTTTGTGGTCCAGATTAATATGTTGCCTTATGGTCTTTCATGTTGTGGCATGTGCTATTAGTAGATTTGAATGTTACTTTATTAGAAAAAGCTCAGTTCACTAAATTTATCAAACAGAGCAGGATATCATTGCTTTAGTATAACCATAATTTAAAATTCTGATTCCAAAAGTAGTTTATGTCAGTAATTCATTCTTTTGTATTTCCATGTTTGTATACAAGAGGTTACCTAAACATTTGAATCACAGGTTGATGGTCTGTTCCGGACAAGTATTCCGGGAATTTTTGCAATTGGAGATGTGGCAGCATTCCCATTGAAGGTTTGCAATTCTTAAATAGAGAAGCAATTCTTCCTTTCGTGATCTAAAAGTACATGTGATTTACCGTGAACAGATGTATGACCGTATAGCTCGAGTTGAACATGTAGATCATGCTCGTCGATCTGCAGTGCATTGTGTAAAAGCATTACTTAGCGCACAAACTCACACGTATGTTGAAGTCTTTCCGTTTCTAAGACATTAGATACACTCTCAGTGTTTATCTCATAGTTACCGGGATCCCTATACCCCTTCGAACCGCGATCCGGATCCTACGTTCCGATTCGTGGTGCATTCGCGTACCGAATCCTTAAAATTGGCGAACCAAATTTTTACTAAGACTTTTAGCTAAATTTAAAAAAAAAAATCTAGACAAGAAAGAATTTAAGAGAATGATCATACTTTATTTTTAAATTATGTTTGTTGACTTTACTATTTTATCAAAACTTTAACAACTTCTAAACTATTATTATGCCCACAGTTCTATTTATATTGTACTTATAAATATATCTAATATCTTAATTTTATACATGATATAAATCATTTAAGTCTACTCTCAACGTACCGCGTACGGGGTGGATAACGTACCACGTTCCTGTACCCGTACCGCGAATCAGGACATACCGAGTTCCTGGTAACTATGGTTTATCTTCCCCGCTGAAACATCCTTGTTGATGATTTGCATCTCTGCATGATATCCAGATATGACTATCTCCCATATTTCTACTCGAGGGTTTTTGAATATGAAGGAAGCCCTAGGAAAATATGGTGGCAGTTTTTTGGAGACAATGGTAAGAATCTCTTATACATGCAACTTTGCTGTGCTATGGAACCTAGTCATTTGATCGTGCATGCATTGTATTTCATACTTGGTACTTACTGTTGTGAACTTGTGATCCTATTGCGCAGTTGGAGAGACGATTGAAATTGGGAATTTTGACCCCAAAATTGCTACTTTCTGGATTGATTCTGGTAAACTTATCTTTTATGCTCTCTCTCTCTCTCTTCAACTGCTTCTGTTTGTGCTTGTGTCATGTTTAAGCACCAGCATAGACATGCACAACCATGCTTTTGTTTTATTGCTCACAAATTATGATTAGTTTGTTTTTGCTCCCATATTAGGTAAACTGAAAGGAGTTCTTGTAGAAAGTGGAAGTCCTGAGGTATGATTCTTTTCAAGATTTTGGTACAAATATTGTCTAAGTGGTACAAGACTAAGATAAATGTACCGCTGTCAACCAACTAGTTGGGACGAGATATCAATCTAGTTCTGAATATTTAATTATTAAATGTGGGATTTATTCTGCAGAAGTCTGAGAATTTCTGACAGAATGTTCAAAATGTTGGAAGTGACAAATAAGCTAATACAGCCTGTAAAAGGATATTCATGATAGAAATATGCTGCATCAAACCAAGTTCGTTCTACTCTATCGAAAGTTAAAAATTAGTCAGGATTTGAAGCAAGTCATGGGGGTTGTATTTTGTTGCATGTCAAACCAGCTTTTAATGAGAGAGTGGGATTCCAAAAACATTGCCAGATGTATGCCTCTGGACATTTTATGACTTCCTTGATATAATGTCTTGGAAAACAATACATTTTCCCAAGGATCTTTAGGCATATATTAGTGTATTCT
This sequence comes from Bretschneidera sinensis, assembly GCA_023935145.1. Taxonomy (NCBI): domain Eukaryota; kingdom Viridiplantae; phylum Streptophyta; class Magnoliopsida; order Brassicales; family Akaniaceae; genus Bretschneidera; species Bretschneidera sinensis. The sequence continues at coordinate 14,637,655 of CM043703.1, forward strand.
TTTATCATGTCTTTGAAGCTGGAATATTTGAGAATGGTTCTCTAAAACAATGTCTAGTTGGAGAAATGCCACTACATAATCCTTTATACTATGTAGAAGAGAATAATAAAAGAAAGTAAATAGTTATAAGCCTAATTGGGCTGATCTTCAACCCTCTAATGCATTTAGGGGTTGTGTGAAAGTAATTTCTAGAAGAATGACTAACACAGTTAAGCATTTTGTTTTTGATGTCTAATAGGCTTACTTCATGTAAAATGCACGTTCTGCTTGACTTCTGAAGGGATTTGAAAATGTATTGTGCCATATTGTATTATTGCAGGAATTTCAACTCCTTCCAAAACTTGCGAGAAGCCAGCCTCTCGTTGACAAAGCCAAGCTTCAGAAAGCATCTTCAGTTGAGGAGGCACTCGAGATTGCTCATGCATCCATACAGGTTGAGGCGGCAGCTTAGTTGAGATTATGCAGCCTAGCATCATGCAAAATATCTGCTTTTTCTGTTGCATCCACAATAATTTTGATGCCGGGGTATAATATAGCTTGTCGCCATGCCTCATCTTCAATCCTTCTTTAGTGAAATAATTATACAAATTAAAGGGCTCTACTAATATTTTGGCGGATTGAATTACTTTCTGGGCATCTGGAATTCTGTACATCCTATAAGTTCATAATGTCTCCAGTGGTTATCGTGTCCTTGTCTTTGCTTCTCTTGTTGGTTTTTGATGAGAGTTATATGGGGTGGACGAAGATTTTGAGGCATTTACATATAAAAGGCGAACTTGTTATTGTACGAAAGATGGAATGTTATGATATTCAACGACACTAATAATTAGGAAGCGGCTCCTTGTGTTGTAGAGTTGTAGTACTGAACATGTCAATGCTTGGGGTATTCATTCAGCAAATTAGGATCTTAAACCTAGAACTCATCTTCGTGTACGTAGAAAAAAGGGTGTGGTCCTTGTCATGCTGTATGGCCGACTTCATTTCGTGTCATATTCTCTTTATTTAGCATTCTGTTTCTCCATGATGTGTGGAAAAATAAAGACTTCATATGAGAATGAAATTCGACAGACAAAATGTTAAGCGGTGCGTTTCCTACGCTAAATATCCACTGGTAAGGCTGTTATTAGCTGATCTAATTAAGAGAAAAGTAAAGGATATGTTTGGGTAACAGTTTTCAGATTTTAATATTTCTTGAAGAAAACATGTTTGGATAACTGTAACTCGAAAACTATTTTTAAAACAGAAAACAGTGAAATGTTGTTTGAATAATTTGATATTGAAAACTGTTTTGAAAAATAGAAAATTGTTTGGATATGCCTTTTTCTAATTGGTTTCAGTTTTGAGTTTAATTTTGAAATCTATATTAATTTTATTTTTCATATTTATTAAATATAATTTTTAGCACACATTAAATACTTGAAAATAATAATTAATATTTTATTTTAAATTTTTAAATTTTTTTTATATACCATGGATCAAACATTGAAAATTCTTCTCTCTTGTCATATCACATATGTTTGTTTGTTAAATTAATTCTAAAAAAAATTAAAATAAGAAATACAACACAACTCTCACAATTCGATAAAATGTGAATAATCAACCCATCATTCTTCTTGGAAAATGGTTCAATATCTAAAACATGACATAGTTTTCTTATTTAAAATAAGTTAGTTGATGACAACTTTAAGATATAATAATCATTGATCAAATACAATGGTAAGAAATTAATAAAATGGAAATGAACAATTCAAAATTCTTCTTGTAAAAAGGTTTGCCTCAACTACTCAATTTGGTTGGTTTGTCATCCTCACATCCTATAATATATTAATATGTGAAATATATTCCTAAGAATAACAAAAATAATTCGGTAAGTAAAAAAACTAAATTAAACACAAATAAGGTCATTAAATTAACTAACTCTTATCGACAAATCATAACATTATTACCAGATATTCAATCAAATACCAAAACGGTATGCCCACATCTGATTGGCAATAAGCTCACGAAATGCAGCCATAGCTGCTGTACACGCATAAGACAAATTAACTGTATGATTATTTATAAATGTGCTCGACCTCCCTTCGCTTTCTACTTCATGACCCTCTGCTTTTCATTTATTAAACAGTTGATCACTCTGAGAACACTGACGTACAAAATTATGTGGGACACAACAAACAACAACTATAAGAGGTTGTCTAGCAGGCTTGAATCTAAGCATCATTTTTAAAATTGGAAAGCACGCTTTTAAGACCCCAAAGCAACGTTCACTGACATTGCGTAGAGATGAGTGCCTATAGTTAAATAGTTCTCTATAACCCGTTGGTTGGCATGTTTTACCTTGATATTCATTTAAGTGATACCGTTCACTTCGGTGGAAGAAACCTGGCTGTACATGGATAACCGGAATCTACCAAATAATACTCACCTAAATTCATACAAATTCTCTTAGTACATATTAATCAATTAGTATATAATATCCACTTAGTACTGAAATAGATTTACCATTAGTAGGCCAAGGAAATTGAGCATCCGATCGAGTTAAGGCGTCCAAAAAGACTTGTGAATCGTTAGCCGTATCTTCCCATCCACTATATATGTCTGTGAATTTCATGTCGAATGAACATGCACACATCACATTTTGTGTCACAACTGTTTTTCTACCTCTATAACTAGTAACTTTTTCTGCTGGAGCCCATGCACTGATGTGCGTTCCATCAATTGCTCCAATACATTTCTGCGTTCATTAAATTGCATACAATTAGATTCAGTTTGGTATTATATATTGTATATACAAAGCTAAACTAATAAATTAACAATCAATCATAAGATTCATTACCTTAAAAGTTGGGTAAAATCTTCGATCATGTCTAATTTGTAGAGGCACCACGTGGTTATTTGATGGACAAATTATGTGCTTTGCAAACTTGTTCAATGCTCTCATCACTGTCTTAAAATGTCGATTAATTGTTTCTAATGAATGTTGAAATCAATTAGCTACAACTCTACTGTGAGACCCCTTGAGTCTTCTATATAATTATATTGCTTCAATGTGTTACATAAGTGAATAAATGTTTCTTTGTCCATGCGAAACAATTCATAAACTACCTTTGAACGACTATTTAACAATTTAGTTATATATTCATGTCCACTAAGTCGTGATGTTCGCATAGGTAATTTATTCATAAATTTTTCATCATATTCGGCAAGCATAGGAAGCATTAACAATGAGAGTATTTTATACTCATCTTCAGTAGATGCACTTGATGAATTAGATTGACTACCACAATTATTGGGGTCTGAATTGTCCATTTCTTAACCTAAACAAAAAAAACAAGTCCCATTATGGTTATCATGTAGTATAGTTTATATTACACAAATCTAAATAGATTCAAGTTTAATTCTATTTTTTTTTAAAAAATCGACAGCACCTCCTCTATTTTCTATAATTTTCCAAATCTAATTGGACCTGTATGCACAATTCTAATCATTCAAATATAATTAGACCTGTATACACAATTCTAATAATTCATATTCCAATAATACAAGGAATCTCAAACAGATATAATTAATCCAAACAAATAACATATCATCCACAAACTAAAAACAGAAATAAAAATATCTAAGTACAAACATAAACACACATCAAAGAACAAATAGTCTCCTTAACACACGAACATAATTGAAGACCAAAGACAATGTCTCCAACTCTCACTCAATCATAGCTAACAACGCATCCTTCCTCTCCAAAGGCATTTTGTAGAATGCGTCTCTCAACTCAAAATTATTAGTAAATTTCTTTAATGCCTTCATATATGTGTCATCATCCACACGATTTTCCATTTCATCAAGAACTTTCAAACACACTGCCACTGAATAATCTGCTGAAACCACCAAACTTGTTCCCTCAACATTTTTCTCTCTATACCTTTCAGTCCTAGCCAAAGAGGCTTCTGTCCTTGCTTTTGTAGTCTCCATGAAACAGGCAAAAACTTCACTCAATTGACTATTTCTAGTTTCCTTTTGTTTTTTCTTATCATTGATTTTAGAACGTTTGGCTGAACGTTCAGGCTAAGTGGGCTGAGTCCTTGGGGTTTCAAGGTCAGCTGGTGTATTTAGGTCATCTGGGTTACCAAGGCCATGAACATCAACGTCTATATGCACTCCATTATTGAGAAAATCTTCATGCAATTCATTCTCCTCATTGGAATTAAGTGGATCTTGGGTAAAAGCATGGTGAAGAATTCTTATGGTAGTTGACTTGTTAAAGATAATCCCTAACAATTTGTAGTGTTCACAGCCTTGCTTACTAAATTGAGAAGCTTTCGGGTGTGCCTAAGAAAAAAAAAGAGATATAAATGTCATTATCGATTACTAAAAATATTCAAAGAAATTATCGTAAGATAAGTCCACCATATGAACTTTAGGGAGAAAAACGATACCTGAATATAATTTTCCCAAGTCTCGTCTAAGGCTGTGACAATATTACTTTCTGCATTCCAACCAAACCTAGTTTTCTCAAGCAATTGACTAAACAACCGTTGTTTCATATGCAACTTTTGATATTTCTCCCTCAATTGTTTCACTGTTAAGAGCTTGTTGGTCTTCATATTCAATTCTTTGAGAATAAAATCCCAAATCTTTCTATGAAACACACCATCTTTCATGTTTCCTTTGTTTACCTCATCAACCATAATATTGATAAAATATTTCTCTCTTTCAGAGCCCTATAAAGAAATATCAACACTTTCAGAAGCCATCTACATTAAAAATGAACTTAACATATTATTATTGAACAATAAAAACTAACTGACTATTTTAAGTTACTTAAATTGGTCCTACATACATATACCAATTATCCTTTGTCCTAAAATAATACATATACATATACCCCTGTGCAGGCACCACAATATGAATGCCCAAAACCAAAAAAGAAATAAAAGAGATAGAGAGACTAACGCCAAGAATGCTTCACAGCCCATATGGTAGCACTAAGACATAGTTAATTTTAGATGTTAACACAATAAAACAATTGTTTCATGTAATAAGATTAGTAAAAACTTATTAAAAAGGGATTTTCTTTTAATTTTCACAGTAGAATATCTTTATGTCATGCTAAAAGTAGGCAGATCATTCACCAATACTAATTCACACTTTCACACTCATACCAGCAAGATCCATATAGCATTAATCTCATATAAGTTCATACAAGTCATTTACCTGAATTTAAACAACTCCCAAGGCAAGAACCTACAGCTGATCAAACTTAATTGAAACTAAGAAATCCATATTCAAAGCTGCATAAGTTTTAGCCGACCACAACCCACATGGACAGATGACCTCAAACCATGCCTACATCACACTCAATTCAGTAAACTTATATAGAGAATAACTTTGATCAAAGCCCTTTTTCCAAATATTTTTTTTGATAAGTCTCTTTCTAGTTATGTTAATGTATTTAAATATGGTATGTTGTTCAGACTTGTACAAGGAATAGGCTTACAAAGACAGTCTCTTAACCACTTAGTTTTAGCTGCTGAAAAGAACCAACTTTAATGATACAAAGACATTCCAAGGTACTTAGTAAAAACAAAAGCAAAAGTCATTCCAAGGTATTGCAATCATTCCAAGTTTAATTCTTTCTTCCTACTTTAATTCTTTGATCAATTTTGATGCAACTAAAATGAAGACTTTTTTATATATTTAAATATGCTCTTATATTCCATATTTAATTATGCTTGCTTTACATTGAATACAAGCGATGGGAAACAAGGCTAGTGCATTGGAGCCATAACAAGGCTTAGGATTAAATCTACATCCCCTCATCGTCCCACCAAATTAAAGACTAGTAACTTTCAGATAAAAACTAAGGACTGATAAATACCATGAACAACAACAGTTTTTGGAGCATACAAGTAGTACATGTTCAAAAACGATTAAACATTCAGTTTTGAGATAAGTTAATCATGGTCATCAATTTGCAAGTTGCTTACCTGCCTTCACTTTTCTTTTCTTGCCTCGATGTTGAAACTGTTGCAATAGTCTGAGTGAAATAGGAGCACGTAGTGAAAATGGGTTTCAGAAATAGGTTACACAAATGGGTTTCATAAATGAGCTGAGAGTGCGAGAGAAAAAATAATGGGTAAGAGGTTTCAAAACTTCCCTTTTTTTAGAGTGACTAAGACGAAGATGATAATGGGTATGGGTTTCAGAAGTTGAGACTGCGCGAGAGTGAGAGATGAGAATGGGTAAAGGTTTTTATGTTGAGTGTGTGAGGGAGATGAGAATGGCTTATACTGGTTTTGTGTTGAGATTGCAAGAGCAAGAGAAGCGGTGAACGAGAGAAGCGGAGACGCAAACGAGAGAGAAGGTAGAGAGACGCGATCGAGAGAAGATATAAGAGAGCAGAAAGCAGAGGGCAGAGAGAAGAGGGTAGAGTTTTAGGGCTGATTTTAGAAAATATCGTCCACCTTTCTTGAAATGTTTGGGTTCGAGTCTCTCCATAGACTTTTGTTGTTTATTGCACAAAGTGCAAAGTGGTTCTTAGTTTTGGTCTCGATGTAAGTGTAGTAGAGATTACTTCAGATTCACTCTATATGCTAGGTCCAATGCTCCCTGAGAGTTACATGGGGTAACCTAGCTGCTTACCAATTTTTTCAACTTAAAAAAAAAATTGTTCTGTACCTTTCTGTAACAACCCATCCCAGGTTGACCACCCCCGAGACGGTGTCATCACATTTTAAAAATCCCCACACGACACATATATGCAACAATGAAAATAAATAACATCAAAAGAGATTTTTACATCAATCATCAACCCTCAACAGGGGAGTTCGTCAATCTGATCTTTAAACATTATATACAACGTAAAATGCATACATATTTACAAATAAATTTTTATTTTATTTTCCCATTAGTCTGAGGATGTTGACACGTATATGGCTTATAAAAATGAATTCGCCTGACTCTCAACCCACCAGACTGTTTGCTCTGTTTGCTACCTGAAATTATTGTACAATGAGGGGTGAGCTTCACAAGCTCAGTGAATTAAATTTACTAGAAGTACTCAAACTGTATAAATAGTCTTTCAATATTTAACCATTTATATCTAATACAACTTAATACTAGCATTCCTCTATCACTACGCATATGATAAGTCTCATTCTCTATCAATTTCTTCTTCTTATTTATTGGTTCATCTCAAGACCATCAATTTTCTCAAAATTTCCTCGTAATGAGGTTCACATCATAAAATCTATCCTTTAGATGGTTCTTATCACCATAACCATCTCTCTGTAAGACTCATCCATCTATAAATAAATTCACAATAACCCATCACACATCAGCATTTCAGTAATGCAAGCAACAAGTAAAACAGATGAAATTTGTGAATATTATTATTATGGGAATATCTTCCCACATGTCGAAATGTTTTTATCTTAGATAGACTGTCTTTCTGGTTCTTTTCTTTCGCATTTAGACTGGCTGCCTTACCGATTCTTTTCTTTCATTAGACTAGCTGCCTTCCCGGTTCTTTTATTTTCATTAGACCGGCTGCCTTCCCGGTTCTTTTCTTTCATTAGACCGGCTGCCTTCCTGGTTCTTTTCTTTTATTTAATGCATATACATATGAACAATGATATAAAATATACATATGAATAGTAATATAAAACAATATAAATTTAAAACATTTAAATTGGCTATTCTAATTTTCTCCAATTTATTATTGAAATAAATTCCACTAAATTACTCTCCTCATAAATCACACCAAATCATCCATCATAACTTGTTAAGATCCATTAAATTTGACATCCTCAAAATTCATATCCAAACATCAACCATAGCTCATCAAGAATTTTATTTATTATCATCAATATTAAATCAACTCGTTATTCTAATAATATTTCTTCTCACATAATAAATTTTTCTACGTGTCCAATATTTATATCATATCTATCAACCAACTCTTTATCTATTACCAAAATATAAGCTAATAATTTGTTTTAATATTATCACTAAATTTTTCATTTTTATTTAGATTACTTAAAATAAATCCAACTCACTACGTAGCACTTAAAACTACCCGTGGATCACCTCCTTGCCTTTCCCGTTCCTCACAGAAATTTATCCCGGTTGCAGATCGTCAACACTTAACATAATATTTGTATTAAATTTCTAATTATTTCTTCAATACTTCATAAACCACACCCTTTGAAAATTCTCACTTTGACTTTCGAGAAATTTCATAAATGCTAAAAATTAAAAAATAAACATGATTTTATTACTTTTTGTTTTTTTGATAGCTTTTCGTGATTCTTTATGAAATTCAACAGTAAATCTCTTCAAAATTTTGCTCATTCGACATTTCTTTCAGTCTCCAAGTGTTTAAAGAAAACGAGTAATAAAAAGAAAACAAAACAAATTCGTGAGTAGGTAATATAACTTAACTTTCATATATATATATATACACAAAGCCTTTTTTTTTGGTTTCACTAGTTGCACCCCCTCCCCCCCCCCCCCCCCCCCCCCAAATAATGCCACAAATTTGCAATATGTAGCCTCCAAACTTTTTTCCAAACTCAACACCCCCCCCTCCCAACTCACTGCCACGACACTAAAATGTGTCAAACATACAATTTCCTTTACTCGTATATCAGATTCCAATTGATACTGTTTTGCAAAGTTTGATTGTGTGTATAATCATGCCAAATGATCCCAAACTTGTTTTGCAGTCTCATACTTAGCCAATTGTATTCCAATAGAATGCTCAACAGAATTATTAATCCAAGTCAAAATTTTCGAATTGTTTGCTTCCCAAGCATTTAAAAGTTCAACATACTCTTCTTCCTTATTATTTGTAGGTTTACTCGAAATACTATTAACATAACTCCACATACATTTTCCTTTAAAGAAATTTCTCATAACATAACTCCAATATGAATAATTATTTTCATTTAATCATTTTCATTTAATCTAACACTAATAGATTGAAGAGAGTCATCCCTTTCAGCAGCCATTATCAACTAACAGATGAACCACAGAATATTGGAATATAGTGCAAATAAAACAAAGCAAACAGAGATACTAATTGAACAAACCTCCAAAACGAGTGCAAATCTTCGAGTCTACTGATAAAATCCCTCAACTTACTCTAGATCTGCTTGCGAAAGGGCTGTGCAAGAAACCCCCAAATCTACATGCGAAATACCTTCAGTTCGACAGATTCACAGACTTCGAACTCCTGATTACAAGCAAATCATGCTCATCATGAACAGTACCCCCCAAAAATAAATTAGCGTGGGATGCAAAGTTCTTCCATAGAATCTTCAATCAAATATCCCATGATCTTGCTCTGACACCATGTGAGAATTTAAAAGAGTGAAGAGATGTAAGAATTGAAGAGAGTAAAGAGATTGTACAAATGTTTACATTAGTTCTATTACATTGAGAATACAATTAAGAGTAAATATAGGTCGCTAAAGGAAAAAGACAATCCTTAAAACAATGATGAAAACATGGCCTAAAGTAAGCTTTAAAACAAGGCCTAAAGTAAGCCTTAAAACAATGATGAAAATATGCTAATAAACATAATAATAAAAATAATTTCTAACAAGTACAACCCCTTTCCCACTGTAGAAGCATCTGTTTCAACTTCAAATACCTTATAGAAGTTGGTAGAGTAAGTATAGGCACTTTAGACACCGCTGTTTTAAGTTGCTTAAAGGCTTCGGTAGCTTCCTTATGCCAAGTAAAGGCATCTTTTTTTAAGAGACTTGTCAGAGCTGCTATGGATGCATGCCCCTTAACAAAATTCCTGTAGTATCCAGCTAAACCCAGAAATCCCCTCAGGTGCTTTAAATTCTTAGGAGTTGGCCAATCTTGTATGGTCTGGACCTTTGTAGGATCTGGTTGGACTCCTTGCGCAAATACAATATGACCTAGATAATCAATTGAAGTCCTATAGAAAGCACACTTGCTTCTATTTGCAAGCAGTTGATTAGCATGCAAACATTGTAATACTAAACTCAAATGTACTTCATGCTCATCCAAAGACTTACTATATACAAGAATATCATCAAAAAAGACTGCAACAAAGTGTCTAAGATAAGGTTTAAAAACCTGGTTCATGATGGCTTGAAATGTTGAAGGAGCATTAAAAAGTCCAAATGGCATGACTTTGAACTCATAATGTCCTTCATGTGTTCTGAAAGTTGTACCTCAAAGGTTAGTAAAGCCAAAGAAAGGGAATAAATTGCTTGATATTTTTGAAACTTTGAAAAGTAGAGATAAACATTCCTTTATTAGATGCGATTCAACAAATTCCTACTTATGCTAAATTTTCGAAAGATTGTTGCACTAACAAAAGGAAGTTTCAGGAACATGAGACAATGACTTTGGCTGAAGAGGTAAGTATTGTATTGTTAAGAAAACTACCACCAAAACTAAAAGATCCGGGTAGTTTTACTATTCCTTGTAGGATATGTGACCAGTTATTTGAGCGTGCATTACTAGATTTAAGGGCAAGTGTAAATTTGCTGCCATACACTGTATTCAAGACACTAGGTTTGGGGGAGCTTCAACCAACTTCCATCACCTTGCAACTGGTAGACAGAAGCATCAAACGACCAAGAGGTATTCTTGAGGATGTCTTGGTAAAGGTAGGTGAATTTATTTTACCTGTTGATTTTATTGTATTAGATATGGAAGAATGTTCTATGCCATTACCTCTTCCCATAATCTTAGGAAAACCCTTTATGATAACTGCTGATACAAATATTTGTGTAAAAAAAGGTATTATCACTATGAAGGTAAATGGTGAGGAGATAGAATTCAAAATATTTGATGCATTAAATTTACCCGAAGATAATATGGAATATTCTAATGTATGCTTGATGCAAGGTGTTGTTAAGCAAGTTTTTCAGGTCCATCACATTGATCCATAGGAGACCACCCTCACCCATAGTATCACAAGATTGGATATTGAACCAGAATATGAAGATGTTACTGATGACATCAATGAAGCTATGCACCTCCTTGAGGCCTCTCCAATGCATCCTAGATCAGGTGATAAGAGGCAGTTGCATTTGCATGAGCTGGTCGAATTGAGGCATGATAACTATACAGCAGCACCGAGAGCACTTGAGCCACATGAGGGTGACTTCAAGTACTCCTTACCAAAAAACTAGCACTAAACTATTGTAGAGGGCATTTAAGCAGTCCATACTTCGATAAACGTGTAGTTCAAGCGCCTCTATTGAGGTCAGTGGTACTGAGGCCACTGAGTACGGTACAGTTTTATTTAATTTTGCTAATTAGTTTCATTATTTTTAAATTTCAGTCCTTTTTATAGTTCATTTAGTTATCAGTAATTTCTGTCCTTACGATTGAGCGCATGTTATAGTGCACTCAAGCGCAGCATCGCCATGCGCCCAATAGTGCGCGAGTGCACTCACACGCACACACTTGCGCACAAGTGCGATCGAGTGAACTTTACAATGCAATCGAGCGCACTCAGGGCAGAAACTCACGTGCATATTTTAAGTCAAATTGTTTCTCCCCTCACATTCACTCTTACTCATATACACTATCTCTCTCACACACTCTCACTCGCCCGCAGCACTAAATCGCACAACACTCAACCTCGCCCACCCTAAACCTCCCTCACCACTTAGTACGACCACCAAACACCGCCACCCTCCATCGTATAACCACAGCTCACCCGAGCAAACACCAGACATCCAAGGTATCTTTCTGTCCTCCAACCCATATTACAATCTTCCCCATACACTTGATTTTGTTACATTCTAACCATTATACACTGCACATACACTTTGTTTTCTTCTTGTATGGTTGTTTTGAGAACTTTACAGGAGGTTAGAACGTTTGTGGAGTCCCCCTCTTAAACTGGCTTTCAGGTCGCTCACAACCTGTTTGATCAATTGCTTGACTCAGTGTGCTCGAGCGTAAGGAGTTTGTGATCGAGCACAGGACAACAGTGCGATCAAGCACACATCATTGAGATCAAGTGTAAACTTTGCAAAAACTTGACCAGGATGCCAAAACAAGTTGCCTCCACCTCCCATACCTCGGGCAACCGTGCCCAGTCATCCCAGCCCAGTTTTGAACAACGAGAGATCTTGTTCGAAACAACATTCAACATTGACACTGACTGCAAGAGCTTGGAAGCCACTCAATGGGCGGTCCAAGAGTTCAAGCACCGGGGTTTGAAGAGGCTGTTTAAGTCTATTTGTTCTACTGCTTACACCCGGTTTGTGGTTTAGTTCTACGAGAACCTATCATTCAACTGCAACAGGCCGGGGGTCTTGTCTTCATCGGTCCAGGGCAAGTATATTGATGTGACCTCTGCTGATATAGCTACTGCTCTTTGTTGTTGTGATGAGTCTTCTCTTGAGGACACCCAGATGGAGGAGCAGTCGGAGTCCTTCCCCTTGTCCTCCATCATTGAGGACATATGTGCTGGGCAGTACTCCGATCGGCACAACAATGCAGGGAGTCGGTCTAAGTTGCCTCCACGACTTTGGCTCGTGGATTCCATTCTTTAGCGAAATATGTGTCCATTGGGACACAAGACCCAAAGGCATGACCAGTTCTTACAGGCATTATATGCATTCCACAAAGGCCACTGGTACTCCATCCCAGCTGTCATTTGGAGCCAGCTACATAAGTTCTGGGACCACATCCAAGCACACCAGGTCACCACGACGAATGCATCGGAGCTCCCATTCCCGTTCCTCCTCAGCTACATATTCAAGAAGAAGGGGATTAAGGGCTCCTCCATTAATGGACCGGTGCGATATCACCCATTCCTTAAGAAGAGCCAGTGGACTCTGATCCAGTCGCACATGCCTAGAGGACCCCGAGGTCATGCACCTGCTGCTGAGTAGGTGAAGGATGATCTTATGGAGACCAATGACCCCACAGTGAGCTATACTTGGGAGGAGGACCATCCGAACATGGGACCCACTGAGTACCAGCACATTCTCGATGAGATATCCTCTTTCCAATGTGAGCTCTCTAACATTCGACGGGAGGATAAGAAGGCTACATTACTGGTACATCAACGCATCGATGGTTTGAAGGTATGCTTTATGAGGCAAGAGGCGATGCTCCAGGCCATTCTTGATCGACTACCTCCGGTCCCTGGCACCTTATCGACTGCACCACCTAGAGACCAGCAGTGAGAGAGGTGCAACGTCTGGCTGAAGACGTAAAACTTAGTGCTCATGGGAGGCACCCTACAGTATATCCTTTTATTTTTAGTATTTTTTCACATTTATTGCTAGTATTTACTTTTATAACTGTTTATTATTAGTATCTCTTATTTTTCGGTATTACATTTATTTTTCTTTTTCAGGGACAATATGTGCGCATCAGTTCAAGTTTGGGGGTGTGTTACGAGCCATGCCAACCATCTAGTTCTCCATTTCTCATGCCATATCTTTCCGTGTCACTCACACATTGGGGACAATATGTAAATTAAGTTTAGGGGTATGGGAGACACATTCACACACTCTCTCCTGGTTTTTTTTAGTATTATTGAAAAGATAAATGCATGTTCATATTGTTTTAAAAATTTTGGTTGATTTAAACAAATATTATGATAAAAATTTCATCAGTAAGCTTAAAATCTATAACACATGGTCTAATAATAAAGTTTTAAAAGTTTAATTACTTACTTCAAGGCATTTAAGAATTCATAAATTTGATCTAAATCTGACACGAGCACATTAGCACATAAATGTGTGGGGTATGACATATAATTTTTATGCGTATGTTTCCATAACCTATTCTGTAATCAGAAAACTTGTTAGAAGAACACTTTGGCATAGAAAAATAGAAATAAAAAAAATTTATTGCATAAAAAGAAAAAACAAAATGCTCCTAATGATCATTAAATAAACTTTCCACTGAGTAATTAGACCTCTTACCTCAGTAAGCAGTAAGTGTTCACGTCAAAAGGTGGGAATTGTGTTTATAATGATCATTAAATAAAGTTTCCACTGAGTAACTGGACCTCTTGCCTCAGTAAGCAGTGAATATTCTCGTCAAAATGTGGGAATTTTGCTTGGCAGCATTAAGACTAGTTAGTTTCGTATCCTTTTTTACTCGAGTTAGTAAGTCTTTAAGGGTGTCTTTACACCTAATGCCCTAAAACCATCTTGTTTGGGAGTCATTGGCTAAACACTCACTATATGGGTCAATTAGAAAGCTTAAGGGAACTCAACATGGAAAAAATCTTATAATAAAAGAAAAAGAAATAAATAAAACTATGCCATTATTGTTCATTCTGATAGGAAATTCGATGAATGTTGAGACACCGAAACACTACACATTGGAGTTATTTGGAAGCTTCATCTTTTATGTGCTAATTCACCACACACTAAGTCAGACTTGTGATGCTTTAACCATGCTCGAATAAGTGATTAGATTTTAAAACTCTTATTCATTGCGAATATGTGTTTATATTTTAAGCCGACTCATGAATAAATATCATGGTTCTGTGTGCAACCCAAATTTTTAGATATCATGAATGATGAATTTATCTTTGTTATTGTTTTTCAGTTAGTTTTTCGTTTTGTATTGCTAAGGGACTAACAATATGTAAGTTTGGGGGTGTGATAAGTGCTTAAATATTCATATTTAAGCCCCTTAATTTATATTTGTTAAGCTCTTTGTTTACGTGTTTTATTATATTTTACTTCATTTTTGTGTCTTCTGTGTTTTTATAGGTTCTTGGAGAAAATATAGCATTTTGGAACTCAAAGGAACAAATCTGGAAGACCTGAAAGCAGCCAAGTGCGATCGAGCACAGGAAAGTGTGATCGAGCGCACAAGCACTCGTGCGCACACATAGAAGTCTCGAGCATAACCCTGTGCTTGAGCTCAAAAGCATGGGATCGAGCGAACAATTGCAGTGAATCGGCAGAGCCAGTTTTGGAAAGAATAGTTTGGGCTTTGTTTTGGAAATAAGGATTTCGAGGTGTCATTAGAACCTTATAAATAGGCCTGTAAAACACAGAAACAATACTTTTTTAATCTTCTTTTAGTTTGGAGCTTTGGAGACGAATTGACGACTCTTCTCTGCAGTATTTTCGGGTTTCTTTTTCCTTTTATTTTATTTTATGAAGATGTTTAGCATCACAACCATGTGTAACTAACTTCTTAGTAAGGGCTTGATTGAAGCCCTAATTATGTTTACTCAATAATTCAGTATTGGTGCATTTGCGATATTTATGTTGTGATCCTTAACTTGATTAATGCCTGTTTTTATTTAAATTCTTTATATGTGTTTGTCTGATCAACGTATGCATGTGGTATGGATTAGTTAGTTAAATCAATTTGTATGACCGAGTCTTGGGTTTAACAATAGTAACAAAAGATATCCACACAAAGTTCTTGGGTTAATCAACATGGGAAACTGGGAGTATACACCATGCCCTAGGTCTTGTGTAGTTGTCGATTTCCACAAATCTTATGCTCTCTTAAGGAACAACTCAGTATACACCATGCTGAATCCCTTAAAAAATAGAATAGTTAGAGTATACACCATGCCTAACTCGTTACTTTGGGAAGTCAATAGCTTAAGGAGCGGACCAAGCCCTTAGGTTGACAAACATTAGGTATTCATGACATATTTAAAGCATTGGCATATTGTTTTATTGTGGTAGCATGATTGGTGGTGAATATCAAGTCCCTACGTTTTTATTATTATTATTAATTCAAAATCAATATTTATTTCTATTGTTTTATAATACGAACCTAATTCTAAATTGAATTTTACCAATCCCTGTGGAGATGATCTCGTATTTGCACACTATACTACTGTTGACCTTGTGCACTTGCAAGTAAAACTATTTAAATATTTGCTTATTAATTTAGGTAGATTTTTGCACAACGGTCTTCCCATATGTCAACATGTTTTTATCTTAGACCGGTTGCCTTTTTTGTTCTTTTCTTTCTCATTTAGACCGGCTGCCTTCTTGGTTCTTTTCTTTCATTAGATCGGCTGTCTTCCCGGTTCTTTTCTTCCATTAGACTGGCTGCCTTCTCGGTTCTTTCATTTTCATTAGACCGACTGCCTTCCCGGTTCTTTCATTTTTATTAGACCGAATGCCTTTCCGGTTCTTTTCTTTTATTTAATACATATGCATATGAACAACAATATGAAATATGCATATGAACAGTAATATAAAACAACATAAATTCAAAACATTTAAATTGGTTGTTCTGATTTTTCTCCAATGTATTACTGAAATAAATTCCACTAAATTACTCTCCTCATAAATCACATTAAATCATCCATCATAGCTTGTTAAGATCCACTAAATTTCACCTCCTCAAAATTCGTATACAAACATCAACCATAGCTCATCAAGAATTTTATTTATCATCATCAATATTAAATCAACTCGTTATTCTAATAATATTTCTTCTCACATAATAATTTTTTCTATGTGTCTAATATTCATAAATGCTAAAAATTCAAAAATAAACATTATATTATTACTTTTTGTTTTTCTGATAGCTTTTTGTGATTCTCTATGAAATTCCACAGTAAATCCCTTCAAAATTTTGCTCTTTCGACAATTCTTTCGGTCCCTAAGTGTTTAAAGAAAATGAGTAATAGAAGAAAAAAAACTAAATGAATTCGTGAGTAAGTAATATAACATAACTTTCATTTATATATATATATATATATATATATATATACACACACACACACACACACACAAAGCCTTTTTTTTTTTTTTTTTGCTTCAGTAGTCCTCTCCCCCCCCCCCCCCCCAAAATAATGCCATGGATTTGCAACGTGCAGCCTCCAAAATTTTTTCCACACACACTACGCCCCAACTCACTGCCACGACACTAAAATGTGTTGAACATACAATTTCCTTTACTTTGCTTGGCAGCAGGTGGCAACACCTGCTGCCCACGTTTTTCGACTTTGATTGATCCACCTGCTGCCACGTTTTTCGACTTTGATTGATTTTTTTTTTAATTTTTTTATTTTCTTTTCTTTCTTCTTATGGACGTCCCTGGACGTACCTTTTTTTTCTTTTTTCTTTTTTCTTTGTAACTACGTTTCCACGGGTCCAAATTTTTTTTTCTAAAAGAATTATTTTATTCAATATTAAATTCTTCGTGTAAATATATTATTTTAATTTCATATCATATTTATTAAATTAGTTCTTTACCCTTACTTTATGATTACGGGTATTACACTTTCACATCGAGATTTTATTATTTTGGAATTGTGTTTATCATGCTTACATTGCTAAATTTGCTTGCAAATACTTTATTTTCTTTTACTCTTTAGTTTAAAGATACAAAGATAAAATAACTTTAATACAAATATATTTTAACACGTTCTCACACGTGTGTAAATCTGATTTGCACGTGAAAACTTTACATGCATTGCACATGTTCTTCAAGGGTTAAAAATAGATTTTTTTATTTATAAAAAAACAAACAAAAATTTCAAGCAAAAAAACATAGATTATTGTATAAGAGTTTTTTATTTTTATAAATTTATTTTTAAATAATATGTACAACATGTTTAAACTTTCACATGTGTCATATGTAAACTCACACGTATAATTCTCATAACAAATTTTCATTGTCAATGATAACATATGGTATTAGATATTAGGATAAATTAAGGTGTAAGTGTTTGGTCGAGCATACGATAAAACCCCTTCCTTTATTAAAAAAACACAATTATCATAATCAATCCAACGTAACCAAATACTAGATTTGAGCCCATCCATTTGCGTTGTTCCAATTCCAATAGTTTTTTTTTTTTTTTTTATCTTTTGTATTTCACCTCTTTCAATTTCTTTAGGTTTTGAATATTTTTCTGCCACGTGGCAAGCTACCAATGTGCTATAATACACACAACATCCCGCTTAATATACAGAGATTAGAAAACAATTAATTGAAGGGCTTGCACCTCACCCTTACAATTATCACATTCGTTGCCCATATTCAATTTTTTTTTTTTTTGGCTTGGAATGAATTTCGTCATAATTATTATTAAAATAGTTTATTAAATACATACCTAAAATGTAAAAGATAAATTGATCATTTTTAAAATGTAAAAGATGACATTAAAACACATGGTAAAATGTAAAGATGTTTGGTGATAATGTCTAACCCTAAATTATAATAAGGGTTATTATCACCAAACACTTTTACATTTAGCTTTGTGTTTCAATATCTCCCTTACATTTTAGATATGTGTACAATAAACCTTTTTAGTGATAAATCCGGTGAAATTGATATCAATACATACAAAAATCTTGACTATTAAACAAAAAAAAAAATTTGACGGGATTTTTTTGTGTATTAGTATCAATTTTGGTCAATATTTTGTGTGCATCAACATCACTTTCGTCAAAATTATCATTAAAATGATTTATTGAACACATGCTTAGAATGTAAAACATAAACTGATCACTTTTAAAATATAAAAAACATTGAAATAGATGATAAAATTTAAAACCCTTTAGTAATAATAACCCTAAAAATTGAATGCATGGAGTCCATGTTGATATTCGGGTTTTTGTTTTGGTGCTCATATGATAGATAACCCTTATAATCTCCAAGTTAATGATTATATATAAAAGGATGGAAGATAATCCCTATGTTATAGTACGAAGGTTCATGTACGTTAATACTTCTCTAGCACTCTCATCATCAATAAGATAATAACGTACTTAACAACATAGAACCCACCATCACGCCCTACAAAACATCAACTTCAACCATTTGAAATTTGTTCGACTATATTGCCGGCCTAATTAATTTTTTGAACTAAATAATAAATGGTGTAATATGAAATTTGTTCGACTATATTGCGCCTAATTAATTTTTTGAACTAAATAATAAATGGTGTAAAAGCAACAATCATATTATGACCAATTGACCTAAAGCGATGGAAGTAAATTAGAATAGCAATCAAGAATATTAATCTGAACATATAAAATCAAATATTTATTAGCTAGAAAAATCGTACGAAATTGACCAATTATGATCGTCTAAGTTAATTATTGCTTTAACCTCTTTTTAAAAAGATCAATTTTTCTGTTGTAAAAAATTTATTGTACATATAAATTTTGATTAGAAAGTAACCTCCACCGCATTCCAAAATTTAAGGAGTACAAATCTATGTGTAAAAACAGTGTACTGCAAATATTACTTCACAATTTTTACTACAGATGAGTTGATTTCCTCTTTAAGAGGGTTCTCAAACGAGACCATAGACATA
Source organism: Bretschneidera sinensis (assembly GCA_023935145.1). NCBI lineage: Eukaryota > Viridiplantae > Streptophyta > Magnoliopsida > Brassicales > Akaniaceae > Bretschneidera > Bretschneidera sinensis. The sequence continues at coordinate 14,656,940 of CM043703.1, forward strand.
TATGATTGCAGAACTTGTGACACATCCTAACCTTAAACGCACGAGATAATAATAATGGAATGACCATATGAATAATCACTTTTGTTGATATTGAAAAATAGGTTGGATCCACTTGGGCCAGTTTAAGTCGTTTTTGAAGGTCGGGTTTGACCTAATTCGGTCTGAGATAGTCTTCTGATATTAAGTCAATGTATGATTAGAAAGAATAAAACGAAAATAGAGTGTAAATAATGAGTTAGCAAGAACAATTCTCTTATTTAAAGAGCATGATATGGATGAAATTACCATTTTATCTTTAATATAAATATCTTTATACCTTTGAAGATTGTCAGGTGTCAATATTAAATAGAGTGATATATTTTACCCGCATCAATTATATTAATTATTTATCAAAAAAAGGTTAAAAACTCACTATTTATAATTACTCATCAGCAACACAATGATAATTATATTGAATTCTAATTACCTAAATTGGTCATCATAAATTAGTGTCCAGACAAATAAAATAAAAAAAGAGAGAAAAATTGAGATGAGGAAACCGAAATAGTGGCCATTGCCTAGTCGACTACTAAATATAATAATATCCATAATCACAACTTCTCGAGGAGGCTTATTCGTCTATTACCCATCTTGTTGCAATCTCTTCAAGTGGACCAATCATCAAGATTGTACTAGAGGATGAAATTGTCCATTCTCTTTAAAGAGAGGGATAATTTAGTATTAATCGTACAACAAGCCAATGCAATCTGCCAATGATAAATAGTACATGAACCAACAATAATAACAACCACCACTACCAGGGGCTTGTCTCAGCTTCCTGTCAACGTCTGATTGGTTCCTTCTTCAACAAGCCAAAGCACACATTTTTTCGTTCTCCTTGTTCTTCTTTATTATATATATTCAATCTCTGCCTTTATCCCTGTTTGCGTGTCTTGTTAATTCATCTTTTGATTTGTGGAGAGTTCTCTTCCAAGTCCAAGTCCAGGTCACAGCGTCTTAATTTGGATTCGACTGAAAATGAAGGTGAAGTTTCCTTCTCTTTAAGATAATAATCTTAGTAGATAAAATCATTATCTTTTGTTACCAATCACAATCCTTTAATGGGATTTTTTTCCCAATTTAGTCTTGAGTTGGAGTCTTTGATGATTTTGTAGTATAAATTAGCTTTTTGGGGAAGCTTAATCCTGTTTCTTGATGGGTTCTGTTTTTTTTTTTAATCAAATATAGAAATCACAAATCAGTCTCTTAGAAATTTCTGGTTCATTTCAACCTTAGTTATGTTTGGGGTTTGAGGATGTTATTGAGCTTTCCTGTTTTAAAGGAACTTTTCAATTATTCTGATAATCATCAACTGTTTGATCACTAAACTGTGTTGGACAGTATAAAGTCTGATTGTCTTTTTGACAAGTCCTGCTGCTTTTGTTGCAGAAAGTTGTATTGAAATTGAATTTACATGATGACAAAGGAAAGCAAAAGGCCATGAAAGCAGTTTCTGGCCTTTCAGGTATTGAATTTGTTTTACCAGAGCTTCTGTTTTCTTGATGAAAATGAATATTTGTCAATTATATTTTCAATTTTTTTGGGGTCCCAAATCATGAAAAAGTTTTTGAAGTCCAAAAATTTAACTTTCTTTGTTATCTTGATGATTGTCTAACTAGTCAAATGGGGCATAACTCTATTCAACATTACTTTGTTTGCATCCACCATATTATAGCAAACAGTTTCTATTGTAGAAAACAACATTTTTAGGAAAGTTTTACTCTCTTATCTATTATGTTAATGTTCTTTAATATTTGCAGGGATTGAATCCATTGCTATGGACATGAAGGAGAAGAAATTAACAGTGATCGGCGACGTTGACCCAGTCGATGTGGTAAGCAAATTGAGAAAACAGTGGTACACAGAGATCTTGACAGTTGGGCCGGCGAAAGAGGAGAAGAAAGATGGAGGAGGAGGCAAGAAAGAAGAGGGCAAGAAGGAAGAAGGAAAGAAGGATCAAAATGCTCAAATAGCTCAGCTTGTTCAGGCCTACCAAGCCTATAATCCTCACATGACTCGATATTACCATGTGGTGAGTGCAGAAGAGAACCCAAACGCTTGTGTTATATGTTAAATATTTGAGGCTTTGATTAGCATAAAAATGAGGATTTGACAACTTTTTCATGTTGTTGAATCCCCATTGGGGCCAATAGGAAAAGGGGTTCTCCTATGTATAGTTGATGATTACCTTTTGGGTTGATTGAGATTCAATGTTGTGATATAGAGGATGTGGTGTCACTATAGAGAGAATAAATAAATTTTGGATTGAACAGAATTATAATGATAATTTTAGAAATAGAGTTTGTTGTGCTTTCTTTCATTCTTATGTTTATTTGGAGCAAACTGTTTATTTTGAGCAAACTGATTAAGGTTAGGTTTGCTATTGGATTTAAGTCAGACTTAAAGCAGCTAAAGACAAAATAAAATGATATTGGATTTAAGTTATCTGCTTTAAGTGGACTTAAATCCAATACCTAACGATGACTAAACATACTATGAGATTATAATTGATTTTTTTTCTCTTTTTTAATTACTAAAATATATATTTGCGATGTTTGGAAATTTTTTAAATCTTGATCTAAGTAAAATTACTTAAAATGTGTAGTGATAAATAAAGCTTAATTTAGTATGTAATGATTTAAAATAGATTTAAAAATTTACTAATCTTTGAACTCCTGTTCACTTAATGAGTAAGGAAATGTCTTTATCAATGTTACAAAGCAAGACAAGATTTTATACTGTTTGAAAACATGTTTTCTAAAATGATTTTTATGATAATATTTGAGGTAAATTTAAATATTTTTCAAAATAAAATTATTTTAATTATATTTAAGTAAGTTGATTTTAGCTTGTTTAAATGACTAGTGGACGTAGGAATCATATACCCTTCTTCTTTTTGGCATGTACCCAAAGCTTTGTCTCAAGCCTGAAAAAACTGATAGGATGATGAGTTGTGCAAGACTTTTGTTTTTGAATAATTACTACAAACTTCTTGTTTTTGTTATAAAGAAAAAAGATGAACTAATCCACCTAATAGTCTTAGAAAATTGAAGCATACCTCATTTTGTGATGATGTTTTAATCCCCTAGTGTTAAATCTATTCTTTAATGAGAAGGACTCAAGTTCAAATCCCCACCATCAATTAAAAAAAAATCTCAATATCCCTTTCAAATGTTATCAATGTTGACACCCGAAATCATTTTTTTTTCCAATAAAAACAATGAAATCATATTTTATCAATGTTGATTGGAAATTGGGCTCGATGGCTTTTGAAAGTTGGAATGGACATTTCAAACTCATGAGAAGTCTCTAGTAACAAAGTAGCGGAAAATTTCATTTTGTATCAGAGTGAAAACTTGATTAATAATTTTTAAAAATTTTATTGGTAACATTAATTGAATATGTACAAGCATTATTAATGAAGTTCTCCAAAATTACCAGTTAAGTTTCTATTTCGGTGCAAATAAAAAAATTTCAAACTCAAGAGTTTTAGACACAAATCATGTATATAATCCATTCTTTTTTTTATTTCTGACATGAAGTAACTCATATATGAATATTCTAATATTTTACATGTTTGGTGCTGCATATTATTTATAAGTTTATGAGCATTAGTCATCGGATATATATCAATGTAACATATGTTGTCACTGGTCATGGCATTTGCCCACCGTTATCCAACTAATCTTTGATCGTTTAAGCAAACTTATCAGAATTCTTCTATCTTTTCATATTCTGTGATGTTATGTAGAAGATAATGACTGCGCAATTGTTTTCTTAAATAATTTCAAAGTGCAGAAAAGGCCATCACAAACAAATCAAGAACTACATGTTAATCCACCGGCAATCAACTTAAATGGTATTTTTTAATTAAAAGATGACGTCAGGCATCCTTGTGATGATGAGAAGCACTTTGAATTTTTGATCCTTTGCCTTTCCATTTTCCTGTTTATGATTAATGTTTTCGATTTGATAGAAATAATAAAAAAGTTAAATGAGATAAGAAAGAAGATTTAAAAAAAAAAACTCAATTTTATCTTTAATTATTTTAAATTAAGATAATTGTGATTTTTGTATAAATTAATCATTTAATTTTTTTTTTCAATTTTTTGTTGTCAAATGATAAAAAAAAAATGATTTCCATTCACTTTTCTTTTTTTTACTTTTTTTTTTCTTTCTGTCGATCATAATCTAAATTTAAAAAACTTGAACTAAAAGTTATTAGTTATCATATTATAATAAGTCTTATCTTTGAAGATTTATACGTAAAAAAATCATATTTCATATAATCGATCAAAATTCAATTGATAATTACATCTTTGTTTTTTTTAAAAAACAGTTGTAACCACATCTTATTTTTTATATATATATAAACTGCACAATGGTCTGTCTTTGATGTCTGTAGTAAACATGAAAAATGAAAAATTAGTACCAAGACTGCGAACTTAATAACATGAGAGACATCCATGATTTAGTTTATTAAAGATGCTCTACTTTGCTATATGCTCGTTATGTCTCAACTCTAACAAACATAAGGAGTGATCAATGGTAATTGATGTTTGCAGAGGAGGAGGAGAGCAGCAATTTAAGAGAACTCTCTATGAAATGGATGTTTTCCCTTCGATCTAAGAATCAATTTCTTCATACGTTATTAACGAACACTGATCACACATCAGGAACTTGAAAGAGGAAAATATTCTGCATGATGTGAAACTTTTGACATATGACAACAGGAAATCTCCCATTACCCATTTAGTCATTAATACATTTTTTTTCACCCATTTGGAAAATTTAGAGAATAAAACAAATCAACATAGCATTGATAATCTCTAGGTAAAATCTTTATCTAATACATTTGCTTGAGCAATGGTCACAAACATTCAACTTTTTTCATTTACACTTGTGTATGTGAAAAAAGGCAAAAAGATTTTAAATAAAATTGAAAAGAAATTCAAGCAGTATGCATGGAAAAATACAATCTCATCAGACATACTGCATCTCTCAGCTAAGCTGAAATTATGGTTGAAAATTTTTGTTATACTACTTATGTCCTGGCTCGAACAAGGGGCGATTGAGGTATAGGGGAGTGAGGGGAGAAAATGGATGGCGACATCATGATATCATCAAACCTTGATGATCTTGATGAGAAGCTGAGTCTAAGGCTGTTTTGCCAGCGAAGTTTTCTCTTAGGTGGCATCATTGCCTCCTTATGCTGAAGCATAAAGGTTTTGATTCTTGATAAAGCAATTTCAATGGTGTTATCATCCATGTTGGCAAAGCAAACCCGAAACCAGCCTGGCTGCGAGCAATGGAAAGAAGAACCAGGAGAAACGTTGAGTTTAACTTCGTTTATTACCACTTTCCATAGCGCCATTTCTTCTTCAAATGTCTGCTCTTTGAGTAGCCTATGCAAATCCATCCACAGAAACAAACCAGCATTGCTCTTTAAATACCCAATTCCTACTTGAGCAAGTCCACTTGTGAATACATTGTGCCTAATTGCTAACCTCTTTTTGCTTTCAGCAATAAACCTATCGATAAACTCATCATCTGACAACATCGACGCGATCAGACGTTGGGTCTGCGAAGATACTAATCCGAAGCTTGACATCTTACGAGCGCAACTCACTACTGCATCATTGTATGAGTATACAATGCCAACCCTGAATCCGGGGAACCCCATGTCCTTAGAAAGACTATAAACAATGTGGATGAGATCGCGGTTGCAATTAACGTCTTCCTCGATTATCTCAGAGATGCAAGTGAAATCAGGCTGGCTGAAGATAGTAGCAGCGTAAATCTCATCGCAGACAAGGTGGATATGCTTTTCATTGATGAAGCTCACTACATTTTTTAGTGTCTCTCTGTCTAAGATAGTACCCAATGGGTTTGATGGATTTGTTATGAGCAAACCCTTTACTCTGATGTTAGCTTCTCGGGCATTTTCATATGCAGCTTCCAAAGCATCAGTTGTTATCTTGAAATCATTTGAGCTTTCACAAACAACAGGAATCAGTTTGACTCCAGTCCTCCATCTCAAATCTCTATCAAATCTGCAATAGAATGAAAATCTTGTCATTAACTCAGTTAAAAGAAACAAATTTAACTAGTAAATGGAACTACCAACTTCATTCAAGTAATCTTGCTATTGGCTCAATATGTTGAATGATGTATACCATGTTAAGAGAAAAATATTTTGTTGCGGAGATCTTTGATCTTTTTTGTCTTTTGCTGGACAAAATGTTTTTTGATAAAACGATTGTGGAGCTAAAAACTGTTTACTATTTAATAAAACAACCGTTTTTAATAGCTGTTGTGACACATTCAAATTTTTTAGAAATTGTTTTTCAGCTTCTGACTTTTTTAGAAACCATATTAATAACTCTACCCAACGGTATTATTCAAAGATTATGCTTTCTTAGATTTGATCGTGATCTAACTATCAAGAGTCAGGAATACAGTTTGCTGTTACTTTATTCTGCCCTTACCAGAATACATTTTTCACTCAAAAATTGATCAAATGCATTGAACCCAAGAGAAAAAGTTAAAAGGGGAGAAATGGGGAAAAAGAAGTTGAGTAGTGGAGTCAACTAGCTTATTAGTACATCCACCCACTATTACTTTATAGTTCATTGGTCATATGCCAAACACCTCTCATTCAATAAAGAAGGTGACTGAAACTAGTGTTGTCCAGATGGGCCTAATGTTCATCAGCTTGTTCTGTCATCAATTATTGTTGACATTCAACAGTTATGAGAGATTTGTATATGGAAGGGAATCTTTGGACTGCAAATGCTAATTTTGTCCATAAATGGGTTGCTTACATGCCCCCACCAATAATACAAAGTTTGGCCAGCCTAAGGATTGTGACTTTACATATTAGGAGGTTAGGATTTCAACATTAAAAACAGCTTTCGAGCACGAAAGCAGAATCACTGACTATTTCTTAATAAGCCTAATTGTTGATTTAATTGTTAATCTGTCTCCTCCTTGTAAGTGGGAATGGGGGCAGCCGAGCAGGTAGAGGTTAAGGTTGAAGGAGAAACCATCTCAAAATCAAGTAGAAAGACCATAGAGAAACTCAAAACCAGCTTTTAAGCTTTAAGGCCATTTAATTAATGATGCAGCTGATCTATTTTTCTTTTCATTAAAACAATAATAATAATAACATAAATGATAAAAGAAATTGAAGATCAAAAATGGATTATTACCCTGGATAATAAGGGGTCGGCACCAAAAAAGCATCACCAGGATCAGCCAAGCAAAAGGCAATCATCTCATGAGCACCAGTTGCTCCACCACTCATAACAATGCGGTCAGGATCAAAACTAACTCTGTTCCCTCTCACTTTTCCCATAAATTTTGCAACAGCCTGTGCCATAACAGAAAAAAAATACACCAGTCAAATTATAAATACAAATTCATTTTCTGATTTTATTACTTTAAGAATGATTTTCAGTGAATAATAAATCATGGAGAGCTAAAGGGTGTCTTTAATTTGTTCCATACATTTCTGAACTCTGTCAAGCCATGATAATCTTGAAAGATAGCTATATCCCTGAATTCATTTACGCCTTCAGCTGTACAAATTGAAGCTGTTGGGTTGTTTACCAGCCATTCATGAATCAAATCAAAGCAAAGCTGCAGGTGGGAAAATACAAGAAATTATTTAATGAAAAATGAACTTGCTTTTAAAAAAACACAAATTTAAAGAAAATACTATTAATCAAACTTTTGTTACCTGATTTTCTGCAAGACCCATCTGGATAACTCCCTGAGGATTCTGTGTGGGATGAAAAGGGTCACTATCGTACGCCTTCCACCCATCAAAATAAGGAGAATCTTCACCATGTCCATTGCTTGTTGCAATTTTAGACAACAGAACTTGATTTCTCAACATGAACACCATATGTTTTCTTTTGAAATGCAGCAAGAGATTGATGATCACTAGGAAATTTTATAGAGAGAAGAGAATCGACTTATTGCTTGCGCGATATGTGCTTAAGCAGTTGAGATAAAAAAACTAAAGAATGTCAGGTTGAGAAGTAAAGCTTCCTTAGTGTCATATATATTTATAGTTGTGTTGCAGTCTCAGATGGCTAAGCTGTTTGTGAATTTAAAAGTGGGAATTACTGTAAAAAATGAAGGTTCCATGAAGGAAGAAATGGAGAAAATAGCTTTTATCTCCGACCTGAATCGGTGAGCGTTTCAAACTTGATCACCAATTTCATCTACTAATGGGGTTGGTGGAAGTAAGAGGCAACGTAGCATTTTTTTGGGTCCCATGTTATAATTTGACCATCACAGCTGTTTGATTGAATCATATTGACATCATCCCTTATGTCACGTTAATTCAACTCCACTGAAACATACACGTTGTCATGGAAAATAGTATTTTTTTTTCTCGAAAATTTTGTATTCTAAGAGCATGTTTTGAACTGAAAACTTAGCATTTCCCTGAACTGAACACGACCAAATATTTACCCTCTTTGTTGGAATATTGTCTATCTTCTTTTCATTGTAAATCTTCTTTACTTTCATTTTTTTTCTCAATCAATTTAATTATGAACATTTAATTTACTTTTTAATTAAAAGGATGCGGTCTTAAGATCATATTTGTAATGAAATAACATTATTTATTTCTTTTTGGTAGGTGGTGTACTGTATAATATTAATTGTACACGCAACACACACGGAACCGACAAAAAATAAATAAGACATATTATGATGCTTCAAAATAGGTCTAATTTTAGTATTTTATATTAATTAAAAAAAATTATAATTAAATTATTTATAAGTGATTGTCATCTTTACATATACATCATGTTTTAAAACTATAAAATTTGATGTATCAAAACAACCAACATTGTATCAAACCGGGCTTGAACAGGCGTGCGGCATGATGTCGGACGCTGATCATGACTGATGCTAACAATTCTCAAGCCATTTTTGTCTAGTTGGGATAAACAGAGATCAACCTTTGACTACAAATCACTTATCACCCTTGTTGCATTACCTGGCGCCCCATAATAATCAACCTTTGACTACAATCTATTAAAACCCTTTTTTTCATTACCTGCCCCTTAGCTATTATCAGAAGTTTAGAACTATATTTGTCTCAGAATGAATGTCACTTTTGACTTTTTAAAATAAATTTGATTTTAATGTTTTTATTAATTAGAAATTATAAGAAAAAAGTTTAATTATAAAAAAAATACATTATGATTGATTGTATTTTTAAAAAATCTTTGAGATTTTTTGTGACAAAAAATGCTTTGTAATTGATTTTTTTTTCAAAAATATCCGAGAGATTTTTTATAGCAAAAAATACCATGTAGTATGTTTTTGATAGCCAAAAATACTCTTTGATTGACTAACTGAAATATATCACAGGGTATTTTTTATAACAAAAAATTATCTGAGTATTTTTTGAAAACAAAGTCAATCACAGGATTTTGTTACCATAAAAAGTCTGAGGGCATTTTTTGAAAATACATTTGACCACATGGTATTTTTGTAATTAATCCTAAAAAATAGATCGGAGTTATAATTTTTAAATACTTGTGAAGTGTATTTGAAAAATTTTAAGAAAAAATAATTATTTAATTGAGCAAATAATGCATAATGATAATATTTTGAGACAAATGAAATATTATTATTATTATTATTATTGTGTCTTTGAAACTTATTTTTATTTTTAAAAAAAATCAAATATAAGTATATATCTTTTCATTAGATTTAATATTTGCAGCCATGTGCTTTGACCAACATTGGTCTTCCAGTAAGATTTCCATGGTCAAGATGGAATCGTTGACGTTGGAGCCTGCAACGTGTCCATTTTGACCAGCGTGTCTGGTGTTTTAACTGATACTACACGTAAAGTTTGAATTTTCTATCTATCCTGGTGAAGCTCACTATACTACACTACAAAATTTAAGAAGGAAAATCATATAATTAACTTCCTCTTTAATTTGAATTAATCGTTTATGGATTCAAAAATTGTTTTGAGAGTCAAGAGAAGTTAAAAAATTTGACTTTACATTGTACAATAATAGTAAAGAGAAGAAAAAAAAATTCTACCTTTTCAAAACTAAATGTTTTAAAACAAAAGAAATAAAAAGAGAAAACACATGTTAAGAATTGAAACTACTTTTGTCAAACTTATTACTTAAAAAACAAAACACATGATAAAAATTAAAAGTATTTATGCCAATGCTGCAGGGGAACGAGTGACATTGTCCCTCTCCCTCTTATTTCAACTCATGAGTCAAGATAAACGTCTGATATATTGTTGGTTTTGAATTCCATTCACACGGAGAAAAAATAATTTTTTAAAGGATTTGTTGATGTCAAAAATCTAAAGAGTTTGAAGAGCAGATCTTGCACACACGAAACAAAAAGAGAACTTAAAAATCGTCGGAAAATCGTAAATAGTGTGTTTTCGAGAAAACTCTTTTATGCCTATATTAGAAAATGGATTTGGTGAATAAAGAGATTTGTATGGAGCTGAGAGCTGTGAGTGAGAATTGAATGTATTTTTTTTATTATGAGAGTATTTTTATAGCGTGTCGGAGTAGAGTTCAATTAAAAAAATGATTTTAATGTTGTGATAAGAATAACATTCATGGACATTGACGTGAGATTACCATAATGTCTTTCGATATAAAATTATTATAATATCCCTTGTTAAGTGTGTAGATTTGATTGGTTGATATGTCTAAATTGTGAAATTAATTTTGTTGCCTTTGAAAGTTTCCACGTGTCATAATATAATTGAAAATAAAAAAATTTTCTTATCAAGAAATTTATTTCAAGTTTTACTGGGTACACGTAGACGAAACGATTTACGTGTACCGAAAAATAATTATATCAAAATGTTCTTCATATTAAAGGTTCAGATACAAGATACTTTCATCACTCAAAAAAAAGAAAAAATTAGAGAAAAGAAAATGTTTGGATTACTGAAAAAGAACACGTTAAAAGAATTGAAAACACCTCGCCGGCGGCCAATAGATAACGTGAGGGAAAATGCAGAAGTTCTGGTATATGGCCACCAAAGTATTCAAAGATCCACGAGATTTTATCTTCGAATGGTCTATTTAGTATTTACACGCTTCAATGAGCCCTCTCTCGTTTTTGTTATGTGTTTGATTTATATATCAAATTTCTGACCACATGCACCTATCTTACATTTTTAACTTTGTTCATTTTAAAGAAACAGAAAAAATAAAAGTGTTTTGAACTCATGTTTTTAGAATAAGATTAAAAAGAGCAAGTTGTAATGATTTTAAATTTGAGATTTGTAATGGATTTAAAATTATTTATATTGCTACAGTTTTTTTGTTCTTTTAAACATATATAAGTTGTTTGTGTATTTATTTAAATATGATTAAATCTATTTAAAGCATTTTAGGCAATTAAATCAATATTTAAACGTTGTCAAAATTATATACTTTCAAGCGATGAATCTTATAAATTATAATTTTGTGACACCATTTTTCAATATACGTTTTTGCTTATGCTTATGGGGAACATATTTTAATATTTAAATTTAAATCTTTTTTAATATTTAAATTTAAATTTGTCATTAATTGTTACATTCTTGAACCAATGGAGATTTTTGTCCTGACATAAATTGTAAAGCTAAAATACATTTTTATTTAGCTTTCTGATCAATTCAATTGGGTTTTTTAATTTACAATTTTATTTCATTTTTTCATAAATTAATAGTAATACTTATTTGACCTTTCAAAGGAAATAACCCAATTGAAATGATCAGAAAGTGAGGAATATAAATAAAACCATGCATAAATCCTAAGCACGAAAATGTAATTTAACCTAAACTTTAATAAAGAAGTTGGAATATTACCAAAGTTTTTTTTGGGAGAAAGGTAATTCTTTATATTAAGTCAAATCCAGTATTGTTAGGCAAATTACATGACTAACACGTGGCTGACTTATAGAGAAAAAAAACCCGGAACCCATACAATGTATGGGCTCAGTTCTAGTGGGTCATAGTGACGGCAAAGACATGCAACTTTTTTTTTAGTCTGAGCTCATTGTTCTTACGCTTAATTGTAAAATTCTATCTGAGTTTAGGGTTAATAAATAGTTTACTCCATGAAATGATTCATCTCGGGTTGGTCACCTTCGAGATAATATCATTATATTTTAAGAATCTTAACATGACACATATATGTAATAAGTACTAACATAAAAATTTTATTTAATCTTCAACCTTTAACAGAGAAGATACGTAAATTTGATATTAATTTACACATAATATACAACGTAAGATGCATGAATATTTATAAAAAAAATATTTATTTCATTTTCTCACTAGTATGAAGATATTGACACGTATGTGACTTACAGAAAACGAATCCGTCTGACTTTTGACCCACCAGACTATTTGTCATGTCTGCTACCCAAAATCATTGTACAATGAGGGATGAGCTTCACAAGCTCAGTGAATTAAATTTACTAAACGTATTCCAACTTCATAAATAGCTCTTTAATATTTAATCATTTATTTCTCATATAACTAGATAATAACATAATGTCTAGCATTTAAATAATCACCATATTATTATATTTCTATGTCTTTTTCTCACTCTAATTGTCTCTCCCTAGGAGACTCATCCATCTATAATTAAATTCACAAGAATATACCACACATCAGCATTTCAATAATGCAAGCAATAATTAAAACAGATGCAATGCATGAATGCTTATGATGGGAGCGTCTTCCCAACTCTCGACAGATTGTTATTATCTTAGACCAATCTCTTCCCGATTCTTTACAGCTTATCCCGGTTGTCACAGAATTTATTTTCAGCATATATCGACTGTCACAGTGTCCCTTTTATTTTCAGCATATACCGGTTATCACGGTTGTTCCATTAGACCAACCCCTACCCGGTTCTTTCAGTTATATTATTAAATGCATATGCACATGTACAATAATATGAAATATGCATCTGAACAGTAATATAAACACTACATGAATTCAAAATATTTAAATTAACTATCTGGTCTTTGCTCAACGTTCTGCTTAATAAATTTCAAAATTTTCTTCTTCTCATATATTACATCAATTTATTTACCAATTAGTCAAAATCTCTTTATCACTGTCATTATTAAATCTACTCATTATTCTAAAAATATTTCTTTTCACATAATAATTTTCTACGTGTCCAATATTCATATCATACATATTCATTTAATTTTTATCTACCACAAAGCATAAGCTAATAATTTATTTTAATATTATTAATAAATATTTGATTTTTATTTATATTACTTAAAGTAAATTCAATTCACCACGTAGCATTTAAAGCTACCCGTGGATCACTTCCTTGCCTTTCCCGTGCCTCTCGAGAATTTTCTCCGGTCGCTGTTCATCAACACCTGACATAATATCAGTATTAAATTTCTAATTATTTCTTAAATTCTTCATAAACCACACTTTTTGAAAATTCCCATTTTAACTTTCGAGAATTTCATAAATACTAAAAAATCAAAAATATAAACATTATGATAATACCTTCTATTTTTTCGATAGCTTCCCATGACTTTTTATAAAATTTCTCTGTAAATCCCTTCAAAATTTTATTCTCTCAATATTTCTTTCAATTCTTACATGTTTAAAGAAAACGTGTAAGAAAAAGAAAACTCCACTTGATAAGTGAAATTTTAAGTTTACGTCAACTTTCTATATATGCAAGTTTGATTTGAAAAATATCTTTAACACTTTAAAAGTTACTTGCTTAGTCACCATAAAATCTCTAGATTTTCTCCACGTATTGGACATTTGCCATGCATACCATTGTCTTCCTTTAAACTTGACATAACTAAAATAAACTTGGCAGCAGGTGCCATCTACCACGTTTTAATGTTTTTTTTTTTGGTCTTTTGTCTTCTTTTGCCTTACTCTTCTTTTGGGATTACTGTTCTTCTGTCTTCTTGGACATTACATCCCAGATTTATTTATTTATTATATTTTTTAAAATTACTTTATTCAAATACTACTAAACTATTCACATAAATTTTTATTTTTAATTTCATGATATATTTATTAAATTATTTTTTTATCTTTATTTTACAAATACGAATATTACACTCTACGAGTTTTTAAAATAAATAATTTAACAATTTACTTTATTAATTTAAAGCAATTTAACCCATTGATCTAATTCCGATCATATTCTTATCAAATTTGAGCTAAAAGATTACCGAAAAACTTAATATATTAACTAATTTACCATCAATAAATATATTAAGTTTTCTAATAATCTTATCCATCTAACGTGACAAGTTAGTAAATATATTAAGTTTTTTGATAATCTTTTAATCGAAATTTGACTGAAATCAAACCAATAATTTAAATTGCTTCAAATTAACAAAATCAAAGATCCTATTTTGAAAACTCAAATATCAATCAGCTAATTAACTCTAAACTTAAGGAGAATTTTGCAATTAAGCCCAGTTCTTAACATGATTCGCTGATGTGTCAAACACGTAATAGGTGCCATAAAAAACCATCTTTCCACTTAAATTTTGAACGATTGCCAATGAATATATTTGATGGAAATCTGGGAATTGTTCAACAAATGGATAAATGTTACAAAAGTTGAAATCCTGAGAGCAGCCATGGGCATTTAAATCCACAGATAGTAGGAACAGAACATAAATAACTGATGTTTAACCTAAATATAACTTGAAAGAGAACATATTTGATTTCAAATTTGGCAAACTGACATTTGACTTATGGAAAATTCAGAAACTGACTGGTCAAAACATACCATGATCATTCAAGTCTAATTGAGTGAAACAGTGTATGACTCCATAGATATTCTGTTCAACCAAAAGTCTAAGGTGTGAGAACTAACCGATTTGATCTCTCATCTCCGTATGCAGTACGCGGTAATAAAATATACAAATTCGGTCCAAACACACTAAATTTTGAGTGCCCCTTTTATTTCTTCATAAGAAGCACGACGGTATGAGCTGCAATACTCCTATTCTCACCAAGGCTATCGACCTTCTCGTGAGTTTTCGCTTTTAGATTAACAACAGAGGGATCTGCTCCTAGAAGCTCAGACAAACTGGCCCTCATTGCTTCCTTGTGTGGGCTCAGTTTTGGTCTCTGGAGAATCAAGGTGGCATCCAGGTTACCAATTTCATAGCCTGCCTCATGCATGAGTCTCACCTGAAATGAACCGTATCAGAGAGGATAAGCTTGATTATATATATAATAATCTGAAATTCGGAACGGAAAAACTCACTCGCATTATTATATCTTCCCACGTTCACATAAAAGAAGATAAAATATTATAGCTAGAAGAAGCAATCCCTTTGCACAACTAACTCAATAAGTGATGAAGCATGAGAACGAGTGTCCAAAGAAAGAACCTTTATGTTTATATCTTGCATAGCATATTGAGATAATTTTTTTTATTAAAACAAAAGAGGAATTCCCCAGCTGAAGTAAAATTTGAACCCAGTACTAATTTCCAAGATGTGAATTCAGCGACTTTAAGAGACCAGATGCCTCTTCCCTTGAATTCAATCAACCGACCTGCTATGTCAACACTACCCTTTGTTTACTGTCTTCATATTTCTTTCATTCTTTGCTCATTTGCTTCTCATGGTTCCTTCCTACCAAACTCACATCCAAATTGCTACTCAGCTCAATGAAACTCTTGCTATGTCTAGTTAGACTTGGCAGAAACTTTTGAAAATAAGGCCTACTGTCAAACCTTTTTAAACATATTTTGGGGAATGGCCAGAGAACTCATCTTTGGTTGACAATTGGCACCCTGCAGGACCTCTTCTAGATCACTATAGTTAAAGAGTTTTGTCTGATTCTACTTTAGCTGAGCAACATAATGTTGCTACTGTCATCTCTTGTACTAATTGGAGCAGGCCTGCTGATCGTTTGGATGATATTGTAGAAATCCAAGTGGCTTCTTGTAATATTGCTTTAAATTAAGAAGATAGGATTATATGGATCCCTTTTGCAAATGGTACTTTTCAAACTAAATCTACTTGGGAAGCTGGGGTATAAGAAAGCTAAAGTTACTAGGACAATCTGATTTGGTTTTCCCACTCTATTCCTAAGCATTTTTTTATTGCTTGGCTAGATCCTAGATAGGATTACAACCAAAATTATACAAAGAAATTTGAATCCTGGAGTAAATTTGGACTGCATTCTCTGTGGCACCTCTGAAGGTTCTAGAGATTACTTTTCTTCATAATCTTGACAGAGGCAGCAATGGCAGTTGGAAATCTGAGTTCACTTGGGCTGTCCAAAATATTGAGGGAAAAAGCCTACCGACCATCTTAAATCTCAATGAAGATTACTTGGTGTGCCTTCCTCTACCATATATGTCAAGAAAGAAATTTGACTTTCCATAATCTAGAAGCTGTGCTAACTCTAATAACTGCAGATGTAAAGGATAAAGTCTTTGAGTCTAGATCCTCATGTTTCTGTTTTAGATAGAGGAATTGTTGTTAACTGGGGGGTTTTTGAGTCCCCTTAGGATTTTATTCCTTCTTATAACCTTCCATAATCTCGAAGCTGTGCCAACTCTAATAATTGCAGATGTAAAGGATAAAGTCCTGAGCCTAGATCCTGATGTTTCTGTTTAAGATAGAGGAATTGTTGTTAACTGGGGGATTTTGAGTCCCCTTAGGATTTTATTCCTTCTTATAACCTTCCATAATCTAGAATCTGTGCTAACTCTAATAACTGCAGATGTAAAGGATAAAGTCTTGAGCCTAGATCCTGATGTTTCTGTTTTGGATAGAGGAATTGTTGTTAACTGGGTTTTTTTTCAGTCCACTGAGGATTTTATTCCTTCTTGTAAGCTTGTAGCAGGTTTCCCTGCTTTGTTTCTTGTTCGTTGGGTAAACAAAATTTTTCACATTTATCCAAAAAAAGAAAAAACTCCATCCCACCAGATCATATTCACAATCTCACATTCAATCATTAGCACCAACAGTCACAAGAAAGAAAAACTAAAAAAGTTACCGAAGGCAGTAATAAGAACTTTAGAGACCTAGAGTAATACTTAGATAGACTCTATCTTATAGACTAAACCAATCATGAGTTGCCACTTCAGAATTTATCAGATAGTTGATATTTTGAAATATGCAAGTTTTTTAAAATGACGAAATGTTTTTTTTTTTGTCTTTTAAAATGGTGGAATAGGATTGCCTTGGTCTAGTTTACAATCCATGTGCTAGGCATAGTCTAAACAAGAATTTCTCACAGACTTATTGGTTTTCTGTATAATCAACATGTTCTATGCATTAGATGTCAGGTTCGCCAATTATTCCTCTTCTTCCGCACATGGGCGCCATATATACTTGTCTATGCACCTGGGGAAAACCATAAAAGAAATATATATATGAACCATCCATACGAGTACAACCTCAAAAATTAAGCTTATCAGCTTAAGACCTTGTTTGTTGTTTCCTTCCCATTTACTACAAACTTGCAGACATGCATTATTGTAAGAAACAGATTGTGTTAGGCGCATCTATATAGACAATTCACTCATCTTTTGCAGGCTAGATTAGTTAACGAAAGCAGGATTATAAATTTAAATTACGTTTTCCTTCATTTTATACATATACTTATCCTAATTCCCTTTGCAACCCCTAATTCCATTCTTTAACCAGGAACAAATAAAGCTGTCCAGAATGAGGGTTAATTTCACTGTTTGGCATCGTCACCACAAGGCAGGAAGCTACATGGTTTCACAGGATCGACATTAAAGCATCGAATGCACTTGCTTTATTGCTCCAAAATCACTAAACCTATATTACCTTGTTTTACTCTTGCATGTTCCACAGAAAATTGGATCTTTCATATGAGGTCGTGAGTTTCATTTAGCAAACAATTCTCTTACCAAGTTCACTCTCAAGCAAAGGAACTAATAAAGGATGTTATCATGTAACAGAACTCCTGTTTTCCATTCCCTATCCTGAACTAGATGACAGATCTGAACAAGCACCAGTGACCAGGCTCAAATCCCCAAGGATTCAAACAGTAATAGTCTTCCATTGTGCTTGATGCTTACCTAAGAGTGACCAACCATGCTTAAACTCAATAAAACTATAAATGGACTCTATTATACAAGTTCTTTCATTCTTATCGCAGAATCTAATCCGTTCTTTATCCTTTCAACAAGGACAATATTTCAAGCTAGCCTTTTTCAAAACCTTTAACACAGTTTCTAAGCACGGATCACATAAGAGATGCCCAATATGCTATGATTAAAAATACAATGAACTCCCTTAAAGCACCCACAAACATATTTAACAACATAAGCACAAAAATAAAACCAATAGTACCACATGATAAAAACCCATTAAAGAATTTTTCAAAATGACCATAACTACATTAAAGAATTAATAAGAACTAAACTCACAGCTTCTTTGATAAAAACAGACGATGGTGCTCCTTTCCACTTAGGATCAGAATCTGGAAATATCTGACCAATATCAGGGAGCCCTAAAGCACCCAAAATCGCATCAACAACGCAATGGAGCAACACATCCCCTGCAACACCAACATCACAACTCAACCCAATGAAAATATAACAATCAAGAATAGCCGATCAAAAAGACAAGAACACCCATCAGGAATTCCAAGAAATTACCGTCAGAGTGAGCCTCGCAGCCTCTATCATGTGGGATATTAATCCCACCTATGATCAAAGGGTAGCCAGGCTCCAACCGATGAAGATCAAACCCGTGGCCTACACGGAAAGGCAAGGGCTTGGAGGGTTTGATTGAGGTTGCGGGTTCATCGACTTTGATGGATGTTGTAGCAGCCGAAACAGAAACAGAAGGCCGTGAGTTAGATGAAATAGAAGAGGGTGTCCGTACGAGAAAACTAGGATGTCTGGTTGCACAAATACGAGGGTTTAAAATAGGAGAAAGAGGAGAGAATGGCTTGTTGGTAATTTTGGTGGTGATTGGAGAATAGGTGTACAAATGAGTAGCCATGGCCATTGAATTTTGTTTTCGCGCAGCTTTCTGTGTGTGGTATCAGTCGAGTGTAGTTTGGTTTGCAATTTTTTTTTTCTTTTTGGCAAGTTTTATATTACTCCGTACTACATTTTAGGTAGTCTCCATCATGGGTTAACATGTGGTACAGGTTGATATAAGGCCAGTTTCCTCTTTACTTGGGCTACCCCCTTTTTTTTTTAGATTTTTAGTGTCTAAATTCTAAAAATCTCATATCGGTTGAAGATAAAAGTCAACTGCATAAAAAAAGTACTACGCAAGTAGTTTAAAGCATTCAATGAAATGATGCAGAACGGTTTAGGATGCATAATTAAAAAAATTGGCAAACATTTCGAACAAATCATACAGAGATTCAATTTAACAAGAATTATGGATGTAAAAAATTGATTTGTTTTAGGTTTTTATTTACTCTTCTGATCGTATTTGCATTCATGAATTGCTGTTCGTTAAATAGATTCCAAAAATGCACACCAAATAATTAAGTGGCTGCAACAGGCAGAAATAACATAGCCAAAAACAGAATTGCTTGCCTGATGCACTTCTAGAATCAAGTTCAGCAAATAAGATGTTTGTTTAATGCAACTATAGCTAAAGCAATCAGGAGCCCCATTCACAAATGAAAACAGCATATAAAGCAAAATATATCTGTCTCACTCCTTGGTATACGGTTCAACCAGCAACCAGCTGTAAATCTGATTTGTACACGATATCTACATGTAGGGCTAAGCTAAGAACTTACGACAATGGGTAAGCAATACCCTATTCAGCTTACAAACGACACGCATGACTAAATGAGAGAATTTTTACATGAACTTCAAAGTAAAACTGTAAAAGGCTGAAGAGCTCAGTATGAGGTAGAAGCCCTAGGTTGCTTGCCTCCATGCTCGGGTATTAGATGTTCAGAGGCAGCTCTCTTTGTTCTCAACTGCAAAGAGAAAGCCAGTAAGAAACTACAACAACTAGCCATACTATCTCTGTCTCAAACCCCACACCCACCCCCCACCCCCCCAACAACCTTTCTCTGTCTCTATCATTTATTAGTTTGTGTGCGAATGTGGCATGCACTCATAAAATATATAGGACTCATAAACGAATTACAAACCTTCCCGTCAGCACGCTGATAGAAACTTCTAATGAGAATATTTTTGGCTTCAGTAGATATCACTGCCAAAAATTTTAAGACAGGTCAGGCACAAGATGAAGATGTCCCCATATCATATGAAGCCCAATCGTAAAAAAAAGCAATGAAGTTCAGCTAATCAAACTTGGACCATTATGCCTATTTACATAACCTGCCCTTGTAGCAAAGGTTCTTCAGGAAAAGCATACAATATTGCAGAATGGTAATACATTGCTTTAAAATCTGTGACAGCCTACAAAATTCCATTCCAATAACTTCAAGCAACAATTTCTATCACCCAATAAAATGATGATCATCTCTGTATTACCCAATCATCTGATGAATCTAGGTTCTTTATGAACTCCTAATTTTCATTGCAACAAAAAAAAAAAAATCACTGAATCTTAACTGATGTCAATGAGCAACTCTTAGAGGCAGAAGGCCAACAAAAGAAGATATCGTACAACAAGGTCACTTTATATTTCTTAAAACTTGTATGTCAAACTCAGACGGGCAGTCTCAATTAAGACAAACTACAGACCTATCTATTTCATATACCTAACAGCTGTTACAAATCTATTAGTGTTGTTCAACAGTGATGGAGCCAATGGTGGGAAGGTTTCATTGCACAGAATGATCCTACCACGAACTGTTTCTAAGGAACTGGCCTAATAGCCAGTCTTAGAAGGGCTAGAGAGGCCTCAACATGAACTTGAGCTGGTCCTTCCGTGTACAGTATATGTGTGATAGTACAACGTTCATGGGTCAGCCAACTCAGTCACCCAACATCACTTAATGTGGTCAAGTTCACTGCATTTAGGACTTTTTCTAGCTCAGAGTGGCCATGTGGAAACATGAAGACCCAGCTACTACAGAATACGGATACAAGCATGTACAATAAATGCTATTATGGTTTTCAAAAAGAGATACTGTAACAATTAGATAAACACAAACGGTATCACAACAAGATGTGATAAAAAATCTAATAGCGTCAACCAAAGGTTTCCATGTTTTTGTCATCAACCGCTAAAATGGAAGGAATATCCCATTCTTACCCAAAAATCAAAAAATGAGAGACAAAGATCTCTTCATTACCTTGATCAGGTGGTGGAAGAGTCCGGCTGTGAGTGGGACGGTAGGTAGCAGGTGTCATTTTCTACCAAAAGAAGAAAGTACAACAATAAGAGAGAACAGAATCTATAAATCAGAATATATAAATAATAGTTTGTCATAAACTATGTAGTTCATTTAATTCTAGAGGGTTGTAACCGAAATTAAGTCCAACAGCATGCACTCTTGAACTGGATGAACATAGCATACAGCTTAAAAAAGCTCATACATAGACTCTGCTTATTGGATATGCCTTAAATGCTACCTGGATGTCTCAAAAGCTCACAATCAATTCCAAACATTCCAACAGATAGGCAGGTCAATCATCAGATCAACACTAACCCCATGTGATCAATCACAAATAGACACCAAAGAGTAACTCTTCAAGATTCATCACTGCGCAATTCTGGATAAGAGCCCACCATAAACTATTCAGAAATAATATGTACAGAATTGCCTAAGCATATACAAGTGAGCATACCCTTAAAGGAAACTCTGGGCGCCGTATTGAATATTGCTGGCATGTGGCAGTAATAAAAAATTCATCCTGCTTCACCGTTACTAGGTGGGATCCACTCATCTAAAGATTTTCAGGGCAATTTTACCATATTTCTCACAGAAACCAGTTCTTTTTTTAAAAGTTGAATTTTTCATCTCAGCTAAAAACGCTTCCTTGCATGTACGACGAGGTATCTACTTTAAAATAGAAGCCATAGTTACCAAATATTTTAATATAATTATGTGCACATGTCACAGTTACTGACTATGGGAATTTATCAATATTTCAATTTATATCATTACGTAATATAATATTACCCTGTAAGGTACCAAAGGGGTAAATACCAACATTTGACAAAGATAGACTTTTGAAGTTGAAATAATATATGAAATAACCTAATGCAAAATAAGAAAATTTCAACAAAAAAAATGACTTCATAAATCTTTGTTAGCATAGTTGTTGCCTCATCAAAACAGAGACAAGCTGAAAATAAAGCAAGAAGCACCTGAAGGAAAAGGGAAGGAAAATGATTAACAGAAGAAGAATTTTCCGAAGGAAAGAAAGGAAAAAAATTAAATACTATGTGAAGATCTCTCATTTAACTCTCTTTACCTCCTACTTGTTCTACTAAAGTGTCCAATATTTATTCCAAAGCCATGAATTATACTCAAATTTCCAAACTTAAAATCAAACTTCTTCAACCCAGTCATTATCTCCAAACATATGAATACAACGAAGTGTCAAAGCTAGGACTAAAGGCTCGTTTTATCAGTTCTGTTACTATCTTACTTTTGACATTATCGGGATTTGTAAAGGAAACTCATTCAATTAATCTACAGAAAGCACACACAGCCCAAGCATCTGCCAAAAGGGCCTAACTTTCTGAAATAGGGTAAAGCGTTAAGTAGGTAAATGACATGTACTAACTTGTCATGATTAACTCCCATCTACAATCTTGAAACATGTTAAGAGCACAATCTTACCTCATTTAAGTTAAAATGTCAAATCATCTTCTTCACAACAAAATCTGAGAGTTTCTTACCTCTGGATCAAGGAAAAGGAGAGGATAAAAGTATCAAATAAATTCTCTCATTTCCTCTCCTTTACTCTCCCTAGTCCCTACCATCTCCTAAACAAGGAGGAATTAGAAAAATTATATATATATATACACCATGTAGTTTTGAGGGACTTTTGAGGGATAAATATACCCCTCCAAATTCTCTCTTTTTTTGACTGAAAACACAAAAAAAAAAAAAAAAAAAAATCCAAACAAGGGGATACATGCACTCCCTCATTTTCTTTAATCCCCTCCTTCCAAATAAGGAATAGAAGTTAATTTAACACATTAATAACTTTGGAAACCAACGTCGACACATGCACCAAATAAAACTTCAATATCATTTTTTAGGAAACTAAACACATTGCATTGTCCAAGAAAAAGATAGCATTCTAATGTTTATTTACATAAACACATTGGTAGTTTAACAAATAGGTTACAAAGAATTATAGCAGCATTTTTTACGATAAAAAATTTACTTCAATGCAGGACCATAACTAGGCCTGATTGGCTGATTCAGTTCAGTTCTATCATCCCACGCCTAAATGTATCGTAAAACAGATACTAAATACTAACCACACAAACTAAGTTTAATTAATAAGCAAATTACATAACAAATCCAGATAAATGAACAGTAAAAATTCGTTCTTGCTTCTTTTTTGTCCATGTAAAGCTTATGGAAGCATACTACTAGGGTAAACAATTTAAACAAATTAAACTCGGAACTGTAGCAACTGGTATCAACCATAGCATTAGGGTACATACACAGAGTTACATATTCTAAATTATTTATTCAACTTGTCCCTGAAACCCTAAAAAATTCCTAAGCAGACCAAAAAAAAACAACGCATCTGGATGTACCCAGAAACCTAATCTAAAACGGGACTAACTGATAAAAAAATTGTGACCCTTTTCACTTATCAACTCAATCAGTAAATCCTTATCTCAACAACTTGTGGGCATTTTTAACAACAGTTATGTAAACATACAAACTAAGTAAATCACACAGAATCGGTACCCTTTTTTAAATAAAATAGTTACAGAAGAAACAAACGAAAGTGGGTTTGATTTTAGACTTTGAGATACTTGCCGAGGGATTTGAAGGATCAGAGCGTCGAAGTTGGCTAAAATTGTGAGGGTCGAATGAGGGCCAGTCACCAAGCATAGACCCCATTGAATGCTGGCTCCTGCACCCAAAATCTCTAGAGAGAGAGAGAGGGCAAGAGAGATAACGAAGCACAATGCTTTTGATTCTAGAGAGCATCTACTGTCAAGCTGAGTCCCCTTTTTGCGCCTACCAAATACTACGATAATCCAAGCGGTTTTCTTCTTAAAAGGAAGGAAAGTATATGAAAATTTCATGGAACAAAAAAAGATCACCCGAAACTAAGAGGCTAAGAGTTTATGAACTAATTCTTCTCATTTTTTTATTCTTCTAATGCTTTCTGTTAACTAGATTTGCGTTTTTTTCGACTCTATCAATAGACGAAACTAATTGATAAATTGGTAATTTAATATTTTTCCATTCATTTTACTTTATAATCTTTTCAATTTTAAAAGGTTATCAATTATAAATGTAAAAAATATCAACCTTTTTATATATTATTCTTTCATCGTATTTTTTTCTCTACCAAATTAAAAAAAAAATCATTTCTCTTGCTTTTCCTCTCTTATAATACACATCTTTATCCTCATTAAACTTGTTTTGAGTTCATGCATTCCCTACGTATTCCATTTTGTATACAAAATTTAGCCAAACAGAAATCATATAACCTGAAATACAAGTTTGTTGTTAATGTTATATGGACACTAATAAATTAATCTATTAAACAATAATAATTTAATAATCACGTGCCAAAATGCCTAACAATTAGGGTAAGGGAACTTTATTGATAGGCTAACCATGAACAAGTGATCTGAGGGTAGCACGGTAGATATGCTGGTTAATTGTTATTTCCCGTAAATTACATAGTTTGGTTTAATTTACATATATGTATAGAATACGTATTTTTTAATATAAAAATATAGATACTATTTAGGATATATATTTTTTATATAAAAATACAGATTTTTTTTTAAAATATGTCTATCCAAAGGGTACATGTATATTTTAAAATTACGAATCTTTGTCTATATGTTAGGTCAAACAAAATAGAGTTAAATGTAATTTACCTTCGTTATCTCATACTGATTTTGTTTTTATAACAATTTCCTTACAAAAATCTTTGATATTAAAAGTGAATATAACAATAAATTAAGATATTAATTAACATTTGTGTTTTATTTTTATGATTGTGAGTGAGATTTTAATTAATGTCGACTTATTAAAATAATTACACAAAAGACCCTTGTGTGTTAGTACATTTGCATTTTTTTATTTTAAAATATCCATTCTTGAAAATATAAATTAAGAGATACAAATGAACTTTTGACTTGAGCCATGCTCATTTAGTTACTCTTTATAATTTTGTCAAATTTTCATTTTTTAAATAATTGGTATATATCTATATTGACGTTTGTGTGAATTTTCTTTGGAGACGTTTGTGAATTGCTTAAATCACTTCGCTTAAAAGTGGTTCAAGTGATTTAAATAGTTCTCAAACGTGATCATTAAGTGTTTAACCGAATTTCTATCGGAATAAAATTATTTAATTGATTTTGAAAAATCATATATTAAATTGAAGCAATTAAAAATATATGAAGTAAAATAATCTTCCCCCACCACCAAAGTATAGATAACAAATTTATAATTTAGCCCTCAGCTCACAAGTCTAATTTACATAACTTTTTAGTTAAATTGTGACTTTACTCCTTCTACTTCATGTGAGATTATTTTACTTTTTATATTTTAAATTACTTCAATTTAGTACACAAACTCAAAATCAACTAAATGATTTATTTTTGGTGAAAATTTTGGTTAAACACTTAATAAAAATATACGTAAAAAGTAAAGTAATTTAAAATATAAGAAATAAAATAATCTCACATTCAAAGTAACAGGTGGCCACTCTGATGCTTTTAAAAAAATATACATTAGCTTATGTGATAAGCAGATACATTTAGTAGTAAAATTATATTTTTATTATTTTAACACAGTATATATTTATTACATAAATTAATTTTTTTAATGGCATCATAGAATCTTCCTAAAACCAAGCTTCAGTCTAAGTTGAATATTTTATTTTTTTCTGAATAAAACATACTGAAATGTTGCCTTGACAATATCATTTGTGGTAGGTGAAGTGAAAACTAAAAAGCCAAAAGGAAACGAGTGAAAAAGTGGTGATAAATCACAAAAGAATTAGATCAGGATTTAAAATTAATATTTTAAATTAATTCAAAATTTTATTTGTAACTTTAAAACTTTTTATTAATAATATCAGTATTAAAGTGAAATCTAACAAATAATGTTATCAATAATTTTTAAAAATTACTAATAAAATTTGTTATCAAGAATTAACAAAAATTTATTGGTTGAACTAGTTACAAACTCAATGGTTTAAGCCGCAATAAGCACAGAAATCCTCCACTCTTACACCATCAAAATCATTCAAATCCGATGAAATCTCCATTGCTGAATAAATGTATCGCATTGAATTTTTAAAAGGCTTGAAAACATTTTTTGGATATGTTTGGATACAGTTTTCGAAATTTTATTTTTATGTTTGGCAAACAGCTTTCAAAAATAATTTTTTAAAACAGTTTTCAAAAAATCAGTTTTTAAAAATTGTTTTCTGAAAACTCAAAATTGGTGTTTTCTGACATAATTTTCAAAAAATAACTCTAAAATCAATATTCACTTTTCTGTTTCATTATTCTTCCATGGTATATAAAAATATTAAAATATTAAAAATAAAATAATATTAATTATTTTTAAATATTTAGTAAATATAAGAAATAAAATTAATATAGATTTTAAATTTAAATTTAGAACTAAAAATAATTACAATGTATATCAAAACAGTTTATAAAATAAATTTATTCAAATAACAATTTTCAAGTTACAAGTATTTGAAAAAAAAAAAAACTGATTTATCTTTTAATTTTGAAAATTATTAAAAACAGAAATCTTGTTACCGAACCCTGTTTTTTCTCCTTTCCTCTTTGGGTTTCGAGCTCTATATTTAACTCTACTCCTCGACCTCTAACAAAGCGGCATCGGTACGGCGGTGGCTGATCAAAGAAGAAGAGAAGATGGCCGCTCCTGAAGCCCCTCTCCGCTATGTCGGCATCCCCCGTGAATCCGCTGCTTTCCGCCTCATGAAACAAATGGTGCTCTCTCTCTCTCTCCGTATATATTTTTTAGGTTTGTGTATCTGTAAGTAAAATGGTGTGTTCGGACTTTGGATGTGTTTTAGGGATGGGAAGAAGGAGAAGGGCTTGGGAAGGATAAGCAAGGGATCAAAGGATACGTTAGAGTAAAGAACAAACAGGACACTATTGGTTTTTCTCTTTTCGCATTCTCTTCTTCTTCCCTTTTAGTTAGTTTGTTTGTTTATTTAGGTTTAACACTTTGCTTGGTTACTGAGAAAGAGTTAGGAAAAAGAAAAATGTGTTGAAATTTTGAAGTATGGAGCGTTAATTAGTAGTGACTGAGGTAAAAAAAGGATAGGCATTTTAATCAAGATAAGTGAGGTTACATAGAATTTCAATTGATTTTTTTCCTCTGCCTTTGCCTTTGGTTTTACTGTCTTAGTGTTTAGTTGTTAATTTTATTATTTTTTAAAATAAATTTGGAACAGGCGTTGGTCTAGAGAAGCCCAATCCTTGGGCATTTGATACAGCTCAGTTTGATAGTATCCTCAAAAGATTAAAAGTGGTAAAGTCCATACTTTTTTCCCCTGATCTTTGACGAGTTATAGTAAGTATGCTATTCCCAACAAGGGATTAATGTCCATTTTTTTCTCTGGTGTGATTTTCAGCAAGCAGGGCAGAACAGTGATAAAGGTAGAAAACGTGATGACCTTATTTCAATATTGCTAGTTATTTACGTATTTTGCTACATATAGTCTTAAGAATGCCGCGTTTGTTCTAACAGTTGTTGAGAAGAGCAATGCTCAAGATGAAACCGAAATTGATGCTTCTAATGATGTTCAGGATACAGTTGTCAAGGCTACTCGACCACAAGGAAGGTTGGTGCAATTATATGTGATTTGGGGTTTTGTTTTTTTTAAATGTCCAAGAGGCAATTGTGTTGCTGTTGCTCGATTTTTGTATTTTTTTATTGGTTATTAGATATAAGAGAAGAGAGAGAGGGAAGCTTGCCCATGCATATTCTTTGAAGGATCTCGAAGGAATTCTTGTAAGTTCCAAACGTAGTCATTATCCTCATTCAATATACAATAATTCGACCTCGTGGTAAAAGAGCTACTTGACCACTATCATAGTTGAAGGTCTAGGCAACCCTCTATGAATGGGATTTTTGATTTTATTTGATTTTATATATATAATCAATCAATCAATCAAAACACTCAATTTAAGCAATTCAAACAACTAACCAGAAAAGAGTAAACTGCAGAAACTAATAAAGAGATAGAGAAAAGCGTGCAAACGATCTTTATAGAGTAAACGGGTGTGGCTCAAACCAGTTACAAGAGATCAAGATAACTTCTACCTAAGTTGTTTTCATCCAACAGTCAAAGCTATCTCACACCCCTCTTACAAACACCCCCCAAGAAATACACCAACTCTCTTACACAATAAGAATTGGAGAGAATACAAATGAGAGAGGAATATAATGATTACAACTCAAAAGATTTCTCTTTCACTAATTTATTTTTTTGATAAGTAAAATATAATTAAAACATGTTAGGTAGGTGTTGAACCTACGACTTATCTTTCACTAATTTATTGTCAAGAATGGCTCAAAAACAATTGAAAAGCTTAAGAACACTTTTGAGCTTTTTAGAATTGTTCAAGATGATCTTAAAACTCAAAATGGCCTGAAATTTATAGTCTTAACCTCAAAGAGCCGTTGGAATTTAGTTTAGGAATGAATCAACTCAAAATCTTTTCATTTAAATCAAAAAGTAGCTGTTATACGTTGTGGTCCAGTCGATTGTGCCTAAGGTCTAGTCGACTGACCCTATGCATATTTTAAAAGATGTTGATTTTGTGCATCCAATCGACTGCGAGAAGGTTCTACTTGATTTTATTTTTAGGCCTTAACTTCCAATCGACTAGGCTCTTTGAAAACTGAATTTTTTTTAGTGAAACTTTGGTTTTAAATCTTAGTTTTAAGTAAATCAAATTTTAAAAAGATTTTTGAGCTATCAAATGAATCAAGGACTTGAGAAAATGGTTACATTACTCTTAACTTAATAACTTCAAGTATTCTCTTCATTCTTCTTCTTGGATGATTCTCATGCTTGTTTGTTGTGAATTTTCTTTGAGACTTATGAGCTTGAAACACACTTCACAAACACATTAGCATAACATAATCAATGTGGGATTATCATCACAATCAATCTGGGATTAAAAATCTCCCTTTTTTTGATATGACAAAACCAGTGTCTAATAAAGACAACAAAAAACTAAGTGTTGATTTTTTAAGGAAAATTCGAGAGTTGCCTCTGTTTTTAGGACTTCCCATGCAATTCAAAGCAATTTAATATATCCAACACACACACACACACATCCAAACATCTCAAATCTACTTTTTATTATTGATGCTTCACCTCTATAAGGTTATTCTTGCTTTGTGCTCCTTTCTATCTTTCCCCCTTTTTATGTGTTTTTAAAATAATGCATATCATGTTATCATGCAATTGGAAACCAATTTACTAGTATAATTTGAATGCAAACCATGAACTTAAGTGCATATCTTAGCTTTTAAATTAATGGCATGGTTTGCATTCAAAATGTATTGGTAGATTGGTTTTCCATTGCAGGGAAAAAAGTTATAGAATTTAATCGATTTATATTTATGCTCATGCTTAAATTTTATAACTTTTTCCTTCTTCAATTGGAAACCAATTTGCCAATAAAATTTAAATTTAAACCATGAGCATAAGTGCATATCTTAGCTTTTAAATTAATGTCATGGTTTGTATTCAAATTGTTTTGGTAGATTGGCTTTCCATTGCCGGGGAAAAAGTGCTAAAATTTAAGCAATTTATATTTATCCTTATGATTGCTAAAATTTGAGGAATACTTTGATAATATGATATGCATAATTTGCTTAAAAACATATAAAAAAGAGAAGAGATAGAATGGAGCACAAAACCAGATGCATAACCTTATATAGAGGTGAAGCATCAATAATAAAAAGTAGATTTGAGATGTTTGGATATATATGTGCTTGGTTGGATATATTAAATTACTTTGAATTGTAGAGGCAAAAGTCCTAAAAACAGAGAAAACTATGTGAATTTTCCTAAAGGAAATTAAGCTTTTCAATTGTTTTTGAGCCATTCTTGATTCAAGAAATTTGTGAGAGAAATCTTTGAGTTGTAATCATTCTATTCTCTCTCGTTTGTATTCTCTCCTATTCTTATTGTGTAAAATAGTTGGTGTAACTCTTGGGGAATGTTTGTAATAGGCATGAGATAGCTTTGAGTGTCGGATGAAAAACACTTGGGTAGAAGTTATCTTGATCTCTTGTAACCGGTTTGAGCAACACCGGTGACGTTGCTTTGTCGTGGCCGATTGTATAGTGAAGAAAACTCTCAAGAAGGAGCCTTGAGGTGAGGACTAGGCACAAGTTGTCATCGAAAACCTAAAAATATTGCTCGCAAGACTCTTTTAATTTCTGCAATTTACTCTTTATTTTTTAGGCCTTAACCTCCAGTCGACTTGGCCCTTTGAAAACTGAGATTTTTACTTAAATTTATTTGGTGCAATTTTAGTTCAAGTAAATCAAAAGATTTTTGAGCCATCAAATGAATCGGTGACTTGAGAGAAGAGATTACATTATGCTTAACTTATTTTAACTTGAAGTCCTCTTCTTGGATGATTCTCATACTTGTTTATTGCATAGTTATTAAAAGCGCGCCTAGGCGCGAGGTGCTCCGAGGCTCCAAGTCCAGTGCCTCTGTATACCCCAGGCGAGGCAACCTGCGTGAGGCGCGCGCTTTTAGTTAGGCGCAAGGCTCACTAAAAAGTGTGCCTATTAAATGAAAGAAGAAGAAGAAGAAAACCCCTTTTTTGCTAATTTTTTTGATAAAAAGCTTATGCATACCTCTTCGACTGCCTTCGTCTTGAAATATAGCATACCCAAGTCCTTTTTAGTTGTCTTTGCTAGGTTTTCAAATTTAGGCTTCGTCTTCTCCATGGAGAAGACAGTACTTATAGGTGAAAAACCCTTTTTTTTTCAATTTTTTTTAATAAAAAGTTTATACATACCTCTTCTACTGCCTCTATCTTGAAATAGAGCATACCCAAGTTCTTTTTAGTTGTCTTTGCTAGGTTTTCAAATTTAGGCTTTGTCTTCTTCGTGGAGAAGACAGTGAGCAGTGCGCAACATACACAGTAACCTACAGGTGAGTTCTCTAACTTTTTTCACTCTACGTTTTTTACTAATGGAGTAGTGGGTTATGGACTTATGGCCTTTTCGACCTTGTGTTGCCTTTTTCTTCACTATGTTCCACTGTTGCCCTCTGTTTGTTTTTTATATCACTAGAAAAGCTTCTTGACTAAGCTTTTGTTCCTCTGTGGCCTTCAGCTGTTCTCTAGAAAATATTACTTTATTCTTTAATAGGCTAAGTGGTTATCAGCTAATATAATAGAACTATTATATTATTGTTTCGTTTCTAATTATATTTCTCTGGTGGCTTAGTATCTTTAATATAGTTAATAGTATTATTATATCATACTCTTTTGTATATGGTTATATTTCATGGAACTATGGAAGTATGGAACATGAGTTTCAAGTACTTTATATATTATACATGGAACTATGTGAGTATGGAACTATTGTACTTTTTATATGGTATGCACCAGTGTTTAAAAAGGCGAAGTCTGGGTGCGCCCAGAGGCGAAACGGGGCTAAAACGCCCCAAGGCGTGAAACCTGGGGCAAATCTGTCGCTGAGCGTGCGTTTTTCAGGTCTGAGCGAAGCGTGCGCCTTTTACGCTCTGGGCATCTGGGCGTACGTCCAATGCCTTTTTTTTTCGATAGCTTGAGCTTCTTCCTCGATGCGTCGCCGTTTCCGCCATCTTCGTCATCGCTTCCGCCGCCACGAGAGCAAGAGGTTCTCTCAGCCTCAGTCTCGTCTCCAACAGGCTCCCTCTCGCTTCACTTGCAGCTTATACTAGAAACGGTGCTGTTTGGTGATGATACACCGATCTCTTCCTCACAGTCAAAAACTGATGGCACTCTGTTCATGTCTATTCCTCGGAGAAACGACCACTTTTCTGGGTTTTCTTGTGATTTTCCTGGTGTTTGGATACTGAGAAAGCAAAATGGAAAAACAGGATAGAAAATGGCTTCCTTTGCAGCAAGAGGTGTCACAGCCTTTTTTTTGCCTTCGTGCAGCAGTACAGTGAAAGGATGGGTCAAAAATCAAAATATAAAGAGATAGTACAAGGAGAGAGAGAGAGAAAGGGACAAATGGGTATAGATTCAATCATGACTTGTGTCAGTGAGGACCCTATGGCTTTTGTTTAGGCTTAGCTTGCATGACTTAGATTCTTTTTCACTCAACTATAGTACAATTTTTTTAAACCGTGGTTAAAAGCGGACTTTTTGTAACTGTGTTCCTTTTAATATCTTCCTCTTTTAAACCACGGTTCAAGTCTTGCCTGGGAGTTTTATCAACTTCGCTTAAAAAGCGGCTTTCTCGTTCGTTGACTATTGACTGGCAACAATGGATGAAAAAAAAAAGCAGTTGCAAATATGGATAAATATTTATTCATAGTCTTAAGTTAGTAAAGTTTATTGATAATTAATTAATTTATATTATTTTAATTTTTTAATTTTTTAATATTTTTATAATTTAATTAATATTATTCTATTCAAAATGCCCCAATGTTTCAAAAGGCTTACGTCCCAACATCTCGGGTTTACACCTCGCCTGATTGAGGCAAAATACTTCACCCAACGCCCTCGCCTCTGAAAACACCGGTATGCACTAATATGTATACTGTGCACATATATTTTATATATAGTATAATATTATTTAGTGTTTTATTACATAAAAAAAATAAAAATTTATATTGAATTTAATTTAGTATATATGGTTTTAACTTATCAAAAAAGTATATACAGTTTTAATGTTTAAGTTAGTATGTGTTTGCATTAAAGTAATGGTGATAAGTTGATTACAAATTGAAAATCTATGATATTTCTTTGTATAATTTGTGTTATATGAATTATATACACATTTTTTCATAAATGTGTGCCTCACCTTCATCATGCGCGCGCCTGCGCCTATGCTCCAGATACCATTTGCGCCTTAGTGAGCCTTGCGCTTTTAACAACTATGGTTTGTTGTGAATTTGCTTTGAGACTAATGAGCTTGAAACACGCTTAGCAAACACATTAGTATAACACAAAGTTTTATTATCATCAAAATCAAATTGAGATTAACAATAGTTGTGCTTTCCAATTTATTTTTTCAAATGGGCTTTTAAGAGTAGTGCTTTCCGCTTTATATCAACAAGTAGATCACAATATTTGGTCACTTACAGTCAAAATATCTTAGCAACACCTTCACCCTCCACTCTATTGCTAGCATACATTTATGGATGTTTCTGTTTCACTTTGAAAGGGTGATTTAGCATACAAAAGCCTAGGCCTATATTTAGACTTTAGTATACGTTTATTCTTTAAATTAAATTTACCTTTGGTCCTAGTGGTACTTGCCCTCATAAGACGCGAGTGAAGGTTGAGGTAGATGTTCAATTCCCCGTGGGTTTGTCATGATGTTTGTGTTAAATTGTCAAGCAAAATGAAAAGAAAAAGGTAAATGAACTTCCAATGAGTAAAGAGCAATAGTTGTCTGTTGTCATTATCTTAACCAAATGTAATTGTGTTCTAATTCGTATTAACAAGTTTGATCACTGCATATTTACCATGGCAAGCTGTATTGTAGGTAAAAAAAATGGAGGAGTCACCACAGACAAATCCTAATTTAGATGGCATATTGGAGACCACAGAGGCCTCGGAAAGTCAAAATTTTTATGCTGAAGGTAATAATACTGCTAGATAGAAAACAGTAATATTCTCACAGTATGTTGCACTTTCTGGTACATGTTTGTTTCAGAAATTTTAGTTAATCTTATTTTGCTGTTAATGTTTATCTTGTCCAATGGCAAAGGGAGATCAAACGTAAGTGGCATTAAGTGCTTGCAGTTTTTCTCTACTTACGAATTCTCCAGTATGACACAAATTATGAATTGCATTTTATGATGATGATATCATATGGTTGCTTTATCTCGTCTCTGTATTCAATACCTATTGTTAAAGCTGTTTCTTATAGTAACTTTCTTCATATACCAACCCTTTTGACATTTAATCTGTGTTGGTTTGTTCGTTTGTGTATAAATGGTTTCTGTTGATGTGCACAGTATTGTTGACATAAATGGTATCTGTTGATGTGCGCAGTGTATTGTTGACTGCATTGCCTTTCTAATTTTTCTAAATAACTAGGTCTTGTGTGTTGCTGAAATAGTTTGAAAATGTGACTTTGATTGTAACTGGAATAACTTTAGAACATTGGGACAGGAACCAGAGTTGAAGATGTTTCTCCGAAGTGGTGGGGCTTTAAACATGGGTTTGTTTCGGGAGGTTTTCTTGGAGCACAATCTGCTAGAAAGAAATCACTTAAAACTGGAGATCCTCAAGATGGAAACGAGAGAAGAGTATTTTGTGAAGATGATCAAGAGAATCTTTACAAACTTGTCCAAGTATGTGTTGTGTTAATTCTTTCTTGCAAACTTGTTATATGCCCAGTTTCTTTAGTAATATGCACGTGGAAGGGAAATTTTTGCAAGTTTCTGACTGGGAATTCCATGTTATTCTTTTTTTTGCTTTATTTCTATCAACATTTCATATAATTAAGTGAATAAGTGGTGTTTAGTGGCATAACTGACATTATAGTTGATAATACTATGTCTTTTAAGGTGATTGTCGACAAAACTAGTGTTAGAAGTTGATCGTATTGTTGGGTTTTTTTTTTTTTTTTGGGGGGGGGGGGGGAGTAACACAATGGAAATGAATTATTGAGTGTGCCTTTTTGACCCTCAAATTTTTCAGGATAAAGCCACAACAGGGAAGCAAGGACTGGGCATTAAGGGCCAGCCAAAGAAAATAGCTGGTGTCTGCTTTCAGGGGCAAAAGACATCTTTTGAAGATAGTGGCGATGAGGATTCTGCTGATGTTGATTCATCAGCAAAACAAAAACGTGATGTCGCATTTGAAATGGTAAAGGTTGACGAACCAAAAGTGAAATTGAAAAAGCTATGTGAACAATTTCTTCATCAGGTGCGTCATCCAGCATTGTAACAGCTTAAAACTGCTTATAATTTCCTGAATTATTTGTCTTATAGACTGCTTATTGCAGGTACCTGGAGAGTCACTAAAGTTGAAACAGCTTAAAGCTCTTATTGACGAACATGCATCCTCAGTTTTCTCAGAGTTCTCTTCCAAAAGAGATGCTCTTGCTTACTTGAAACATAAGGTATGGATGTCTAACTTCTGGGTATCAGTTTTGCAGCTTAGAGATGATTCTAATAATCTCCAAAGGCAACAACATTATTATTAGGGTAAATTATAACTATATTCCTCATATTTGGCCATAAATTCAATTACATTTCAAGTTTTTACGATGTCATTCTCTCTCACCTCCCCCACCAAAAAAAAAAACAAAAAGACTTTCATATAAAATTAGAAATGCATCCTGTGGTGCATACAAACATTAGGAAATCTAACAAAATCAAGTTAAACAATGACATGACATAACGTGTT
Organism: Bretschneidera sinensis; assembly: GCA_023935145.1. Lineage (NCBI taxonomy): Eukaryota > Viridiplantae > Streptophyta > Magnoliopsida > Brassicales > Akaniaceae > Bretschneidera > Bretschneidera sinensis. Next base: position 14,692,712 of record CM043703.1, read on the forward strand.
TTTCTAGTTTAATTCAAAAAGTAATTCATACATGAGGTTTCAATGCGTTGATGGAAAGACAATTTCCATGATTTCAGCTAACAATATTAGACATTGGGATGCTATTGTCTTTTTTTGAGAACTTGAGATGTAATTGTATTTATGGTTAAACCTGAGGGATGCAGTTATAATTTACCTTTATTATTATTACTATTTAACTTTTTCCTTGGGGATATAACAATTTGTTCATTGGTGAGTAACTGTAAGGGCTCTGGATACATGTTCTGTTTGAATCTGAAGATACATCATGTTTTTGTTTATATAATGAAAAATACCAATGTAAGTCTATTGTTAATTATTCTTCTGGATGCAGCTGTATGGAAGTCGGAAGTTCTCTGTGGAGGGAAAGAGAGTTAGTCTCCTATCAAAGCGAGGCTGAACGTTTTGTCAGAATTTGATATGCCTGTAACGGTCTGTATATGGCAGCTGAGATGGGAATAAAATTAGATTAAATAGATCAAGCATTCATTGGATTCGACAGTGATTAGTTTGCAAATTTATTGGTCTTTGCAATCCATTTGTGTTATTTGATAGGGTCTGTGTCGCACGCAAATAAACACCGTGATATGATTTTGCTGTTATAGATATAATGAACAGAGTGAGAAAAATGAAACAGGAAGGCCTCAAATCAAGCAATCAATTTTCCTGTGTTCGTGGCAAAGCAGTGTTTAGAATATATGTTTGTTTTAACATTCAATTTTTTGCAAGTTTATGACCTATTTTATATCCCCTCACAGTTCGTTACCACACCCTTCTATTTTATAAATGGTATGCTCATTTTCAACTTTACTGATGCATTATTTTCGAGTGTTAGATGTAATTTGCTCGTACAACTTTCTTTGCTATGTATTTTCCCAAATAATCATATCCATGGCAAAACAGAGCTTCGATTTCTGCTCTCTGACCAATCTGGACCATTAATGCCAACTCTTCTCTGTAGCTATCCTGTTAATCAACGGTTGTGCTTGTTCAAGATTGTGATCTACTATGGTAGGAAGTTAATTAAAGATGGAATCAATCATTCGCCTCACAAAGATGTGAAAAAGGGGACGAAGGAGAGTCCATGATTTTGAGGTGCTCGTTCCCTTACCTGTAAGACATCTGAGGACATCAAACTCTTAGCAATCTGCAGGTCCCGTGGCTTTAACGGAACTAAGGATTGTTCAGGTATCAGAGGTAGATCATCCCCTCGAAGCCCCATCCACTTCACATTGCAAGCTGAATGGTATACATAGAACATTTAACACTGGTCATTTTCAGTCTAGATATCGATGAGAAGAAAATGCGTACAGCAGTGAGAAAGCACCGTATCTGTATGCCTCCAGGCCCATCCCTATGCTTCCAAACTTAAAGGTGCATAGTATAGCCAATCCAGCTGGATTCCTTGAAATTTTTTTAGCGTGCAAGTTAGAAATGAGTACTAACATGTTCATGGTAGAGATGAATTGAAGAATTGTCATCCATACCAATCAACCAGAGCTAGGATTGGCAGGTTAGGGAACACACTGCTCATTCGATGAAGAAGAAACCTATATGATATGTAAGATTAAGAAATCATTGAGCTTTGAATACTACCAGTGTGATCTATTTGAGAGTTACCTTGTGGCAATATCTGGGTATCCTTTCGCTGTGATCAGGATGCTAGGAATGTGATTGAATATCCGATCCTCCACCAGTCGATGAAATATTGCATGCTAAACAAATCCAGACAGTGAGAATTTGCCATGGAAAGATGGAAACTGTATAGCCATTGTAAGGTGCTTATTTAACAAATACCTTCTCCACCACGATGATATACCGTGCATCTGTTCTCATAACCAACTTCTCTAACAAATTCAGGTCGCCAGAAATAGCATACCCAGAAGACCCACATGCAGAACAATCCACGACTTCCTGGTTTGGTTCCTACATATTTCAATCTTAAAGTGAAGGAGACTAATACGAAACAGAAAAACAAGCAAGAGCAGACCATGCTCAAGGTACTTGAAGCAGCGGCAGAAGTGCATAATTGCCTTCTCCACCAATAAAATGATTACAATAAAACAAATTAAAAAAATATCATGAGATAAAGTAATCTCTATCCAATGTCCTCCGCCAAGTGTTGCTAAAATGATCAATAATCTCTGCCGTTTATCAACAACTTATATTTCATAGCCAAGAAAGAAGACCATTGCAGGAGTTAATTAAACAAGGAGGCAGGACTCAAACAAGTGAAGGCAAAAACTGCTTGCTCACAGCTTAATGTTGGTGTAAAAAGTGACAATAGACCATCATCTGATCAAATAGCACAAATTCATCTAAGATCCATTAGGCAATATTGAAGCCTATCAGCTAGCAACATAGTTCCAAGAGAGAAGTTTTTTTAATTTACTAATATGTCGAATTGGAGCTTATAACATATGGTATAACCTGAAGTGCTATTACAAAAAGAAGGAAATGCGGAAAGAGATCAGTTAATTTACCTGCAATAATAGCCGCCCTGCAACAAGTCCCCTGCTAGATGCCATGATTCCAAGACTGTACCGGCTGCAACGGAGCAATGCTACAACATCTATGGCACACAAGTTCTTTTTACGTACTCTCATGGTTGAAACAAACATAATGGATCCAAGTAAAATGCGCTTTGTTAAAATGCAAAATAAAGTAGTTATGAGAGAATCAACCTTGGATTATCCTGTTAGCCTCTAATTGAGACGAGAAATACTCCGGTGAGTCACAAAGCAACTTGTAAAAGAGCTCCCTCTGCGTCACTCGCTTTTCTTGAAGCAGAATTTTAAAGCACATCTCCATTACCTTCCACACTGTGTTTGCTCAAAAGAAGTTGGAACACATTAAGAATATAAACATTTCATAAAGAATAAGAAAGTGAAACAAAGGTGAACAATACCTCTAACAAAGGCTTTGGCTGCGTTTGCTCTCATCAAGGACCGTGTACAAAAGGAACGACAGAGGAAAACCGACGAAACATCTGTCAACAGTCCCTGACTAACTCGGCTGTTACTCCACTTTCTATTTATCTGCCAATCGATTATCCGTTTGTTTTAGTCTCATTTTCCGTTTGGTTACCCAGAAAATCCAAAGAAAAAGTTGAATAGAAAGGAACTCCAGGTATTTTAGCTTGATATAAAATTTGAATATGAAATTCAAACTAACCGCATAACTAGAAGGTCAGGTTTAATTGTTTACACATAATTATCATTTAAAGCATTATCAAAAGTAAATGATAATTTGATGAGAAATGAAAAGACATGAAAGTGATAGTTATACCAGAGGGAGATCAGAGATTGCAGGATCTGGAGAGTTCAATATCTTGAGGAAATTGAGCACGGCAACCTCAATTCTAGCTCGAGCCTGAGTTGAACCAAAACTTTCAATTTGAATCCGAAAATCAAAAATTAAAATAAAGGTAAAAAAATATGTTATCGGTGACGAGGGTTAACGAAGGTTACCTCATGAGGAGGGAGGATATCGGCGTAGCAGATATGTTGATCGGAGAAGAACTTCATTGATGATTTGCAGAGATTTTCCATTTCTTGTGTTTTGTTGCAGTGAATTAGAAGAGGCTTTTGATTTCGAGAGGGATTGGCGCGCTAGCGACAGTGAAATTTGGGTGCAATCGCCAATAAAACTGGACGGAGTAGTGGAGATGGGCTTGAGACGATAGTGGCCCAATATGCTCATAGTGTAGCAATGTAGCCTTCAATTCCCCTTTGCATCATGATGGGCCTTATTTTTTTTCCTCCTTTTTCTCACTTGTCATCTTGTACTAATCTATAATATCGGGTGCAAAACTTTTGTTAGGTAAGAATATTTTTATTTAAATGAATATAGTTTTGATTCTATATTGGACTATATAAAATTAATATTGTAATTCTAATAGAATTTGGATTTATATAATATTTTATTATAACTTTTTATTGTACTATTATAATTTGGATTAAATCTGAATAAAATGTAAAACTTTTGATAAACGAAAGTACTTTTATTCAACTCCATACAAACGAAATACTTGTGTTTAAAAAAACGTGTTAATTAATGTGTTAACTGAGTGCTATAAAAAAAAATTTGGTTGTACTGTGTTCAAAATTTTCAAATTATTCATCGTTTTTTTCTCAATAAAAAATAATACCATTATGTAGAGAGAAAAAAATTTATTACAAAAGAGTAAACTCAAATGAATGCTTATTTTGAATAAAGAGAATGTACATAAGTTTTTCTTTCTATCAATATAGTTTCAGTTATTATCAAAAAAAGATTGAAGTATCAGTTAAAATATTGATTTCTGGGTATAACTGGTGATTTTATGAGACTTGATTTGATAGTATTCTACATCTAATTTAGGGGTGCAAATCAGTGGTTAATCAAATTACAAAAAAAAAAAAATTATAAAAAATTATTAGATATTTTTTTCCAAAATTTCAGTGATTTGGTATTTTCAAAATATAAATTTATAATTTGATATTAATGAAATATTGAAAAAAAATTACATTTCTAATTTATTAAAATAAAAAAAATCAGCCATTCAATATTACCAGAATATAAAAAAATTGAAAAATATTAAAAAAAATTATAAAAGTTCTAAAAAAAATAGTATAAAGTACTAAAATAATAGAACCAAAATTTTCGGTTCAGTAATTCGATTTTTTTCCTACACACACCTCGATATATTCAACCCTAGAACAATTTTTTACTTTCACATAATTTGGCAATTATTATCATGACACAATTCGAAAGTCATGCATCTTATGTTTAAAACTTAGATGGAAATGCTTTTGTTGTTATTGTTGTTGTTTTACCATTTAACTTTTCTTCACATGTAATATCTTCATTGAGATATATTAGTTATATATTGCTATAATTTCTTATAAATAATGCAACTGATATAGTTTGTGTAAATTTTTATTTTTTAGAGTAATCTATAATATATATATATAATTTTTTTCAATAGACAAAATAAATGCACTTAATAATTATTATTATTTTTTTATTTTTCTCTTAAAATTAAGATTCTCTATAAGCAATTGTTTGACAAAAAAACCATAACTTTATATAAACAAGTTTTTTTTATAAAAAATTATTATGAACTAAATTAATTTTTAATTTTCTCAAATAATTAATATTTATTTCTACTCTATATAACCAAGTTATTTACAGAAGAAAAAAAAATCATTACTCTATATGAACAATTTTTTTCACAAATAATTAATTAATGTGCAATTAAATTATAAAAATAAATAAATATTGATAAGCTTAAATTTAGGATATTTCTTACTTATTTAAATCAAATTATACTCTTCCATTTTGATGAGAAAAAATATTTTCTTCTACTTCAAAAGTTCTACCACGAGAAAAATTATTGACAAAGCACATCTAACAATTAAAACTAAGCAACATGTATTTGACATGCATTTTCTTAAGAAAAAAATATCATAGTAAACAACTAATTTTAAGAGCACTTAATAATAGCTTAATATTATATTCATTTTGAATTTGCATTATAAACCATTGAAATAGCACAAGCCTACTAAATGTTGAGTGATTACCTAAAAACCACTTTTAAGTTTGATTTTTTTATGACACCTAATGTAGCTAATATATCGGAGTTAGGTAAGTTAAAACTTTTACATAATTATTTTCAATAGAACGATGATTTAATCTATCTATATATATTTTGCTAAATTAATAAATACTTTAAGTCTTCTTTTGGAACAAATGAATTCTATGGTTGTCATGTTTGAAAAAAAAAAACTATAGAATTCACTTCGAAATGAATTCACTATGAGATTGAGTTAACTTGTTACAAATTCTATAAAAAAAATGTTAGAATTTACATATGAATTCTATAAAATGAAGAGTAAAAAACTGTATTGATCAAAATACTCTCTATTTCCCTCCCTCTTCCCTCTCTGTCGTCTTTTGATTTTTTTATTCATTTCAAACATTTTAAATATGATAATTTAAATGAATTCTACTATTTAAAATAAAAAAGCCAAATGTAAAAATTCATATATAAATAAATTTACTTTCGATTCATTTACAAATGAAATGAATTTCATTTTTATTTGATTCCACGTGGACTCTAAATATAATTTACATGTTATCATTCATATCATCAATTCATTTAACCACGTAATAATTTATAGCATGTTTTTTAGGAAGCTCATGCATTATTCACTCATAGCCGTTGGACTAGTTAGATGCTGATCCAACGATTGGAAACTCAAGTACATTGAGCTTTGTGAATCTTTACCCTAATTAATATATAGTTTTGTTTGATCGAAGATTGTGATAACTGTAATTAAACTTGGTATTACACTGTAGGCTAAGAAAGATTGATTTGGAAATGATCTATTAGATTGAGTCATTAATAAATAATGAATCAATCTATTTATATTCACCGAAAGTCACCAGAAAATTAATTGTGTTTACCACCTAAAAAATATCTCATCTATAATAATAAGCATGCACATTATCTGAATCAATTGGGTCAATTGGATCCATTGAATTTATAGTTGTTCATCATCACTATATTTTATTTTTGGGTTCAATTCTCGATATCGAGTTCAATTCTCTTCCAATAAGGTATATATAATTTGTGCTTTTGAGCACAAATATGTTGTAAACTAAGGTTCAAACCTAAGAGGGGTGAATTAGGTTTTAAAAACTTTTGCTAATTACTTTGCAAGTTTTTAAACAGTTAAATGCACAAACACACAAACAAGTAATATGCTTGAAAGTAAAAGAGTTTAAGGAAGATAAAATGTAAATTTTGTTTATAGTAGTTTGGCAATATCAGATTCTTTCTGACCCTACGTTCACTCTCTTCAAGGCACCTTTCCACTAAAACTTTAGTCGTTCAATTTCACGGGTGTTGCACAAACCTTACAACCGATCTCTTCCTCACGGAAGCTACAGTGAAGTGTTTAATCCTAAAAACTCTAATAGTTAAACCAACTTTTTCCCTTTACAATAAATGTAATTTGCTGTAAAGTAAATTGTAGAGAGACAACAACAAGTGCTTTTACAAATGAACAATATCTCTCTTTCAGGAACAAGCTTGAAAAATGGCACAATAATAAAATTTTCAAAGCTTTTGAGAATTAATGAGCTATTTTGTGAATTGAATGTGTTCTCTTCTTCTTTTCAATGCTCAATGAAGTGGGTTTATATAGCTTTAAATCAGTATGGTCGTTTGACATTGACTTGGTAGGTTTGAGGCATTAAATGCTCAAGTCCCATGTCTCAAATGGTCATATTTTCAAATTACCAGTCGATTAGGTCTTTGTACCAGTCGACTGGGTCTTTGTACCAATCGACTAGGTCAAGTGAAGATTTTTCAATTTTTAGGCTAAGGAAGAGTACCAGTCGACTGGGTCAGAGGACCAGTTGACTAGGTGAAGTTGCCAATCAACTAGGTCCTCAACACCAGTCGACTGGAAACTTTCTGTCCCATATCCCAGTCAAATGGTATAGGGACCCAGTCGACTGAGTTGTCCTTCAACCCAGTTTTCTTTTTGAAAAACAGTTTTTGACTTACAAACTTTTTGTATTTTCAGTTTTGTCAAAGTATTTTGTAAATTGAGCCACATATCAAGCTATGTAATTGAATATAGGATATTTACAATTGTTTCAATTACCTTAATGCTTATTCTAGATCTTCTGTCTTGTTTAGGTGTCTGAATCGCATTGAGTTCCTGCATCTTGTTTCTGTACTGAATGCTTTTATCACTTAAACATTTAGATAAAACTGTTAGTGCAATTAGAGTAGTGTTTTGTCATTATTAAAATCAAATATGGATCAACATGTGTAATAGTAATATTTGATTTAAATTATATTTTAAGTTTCTGATACAGCCAGTAAAGGCACCCATTAATAAACCGATGACACGTGGAATAACTTCCCCCCAATAGACCGCTGACAAATGGAACAACCTCTCTCCTATAGCAAGACGACACACAGAGCGGGCAGTTGACGTAACCGTCAAAGTGAAAGCATGATTAAAAGGACTAAGCCCCTTCTGAGCATGCAATAGGGACCTTCCAGCAAAGAAGCGAAATCTTAGGGATCTCACCATCCCGGTCACGTCTCAAAAACCCTATAAAAGGCCTAAAGGTATGCAAAACATCTCCATTTTCAATTTTACAAACTCATTACCAAAAACTCTGATTATAACTCTCCCATTTTCTCAAAACATTGCACTGATAAGGACATAGGAGTGTCCTCAAAGGCTTCACCTCCGGTGACTCTCTAAGTTCACCCCTATCCCCTTGTGCAGGTCCCTCAACACCGTCCTACAACTCAGAAAAATATTTCAGGCATCAATAGATTGGCACCGTTTGTGGGAAATAATCAAACTTGCTGAACAATAAAAGCAAAGAAACCTAAATAACTCATCTGTTGCCATGCCACCTAGAAACATCACCAAAAAGAGTACCGAGGGAGTTGCCAGAGCATGCTCTGCACCCATACAAAGCCGCACCCATAGCCAACAATCGAGGTCGAGGTTCCCCACAATATCTGAACACATGACCCCTGGGTTGGACTGATAGGCTCCTCTCAGAGAACAACGCCTTCGCCACTCGGGGACTGATTCCCCCGACCTCGGGAGGACAACTGCGGAACATCCCGCTGCTCCTATAACCCAGACCCAGTTCAAAGAGCTCTCTCAGTTGATAATCGACCTGGCCACTGAGGTTCGGAAAGAAAGCCGACAGCCTTCACTGTAACGACCCATCTCGGGTTGGCCACCCCCAAGACGGTATCTTCACATTTTGAAAATCCTAGCACGACATATATATGCAACAATAAAAATAACACCAATAGAAATTTTTATATCAATCCTCAACCCTCAACAGGGGAGATACATCATTCTGATCTTGACTTAAATATTATATACAACGTAAAATGCATGAATATTTACAAATAAATTTTTATTTTATTTTCTCATTAGTTTGAGGATGTGGACACGTACGTAGCTTACAGATAATGATTTCGTCTGAACCTCAACTCACCGAACTATTTATCCTGCCTGCTACCTGAAATCATTGTACAATGAGGGGTCACAAGCTCAGTGAATTAAATTTACTAGAAGTACTCAATTTGTATAAATGATCTTTCAATAATTAATCATTTATATCTCATATAACTTGATACTAGCATTCCACTATCACTACACATATCATAAGTCTCATTCTTTATCAATCTCTTCTTCTTATTTGTTGGTTCACCTTAAGACTATCAATTATCTCATAATTACCTCGTAATGAGGTTCACAGCATAAAGTCTATCATTTAGATGGTTCTTATCATATCATACTTCTATGTTTCTTTCTCACCATAACTATCTTTCTGTGAGACTTATTCATCTATAAATAAATTCACAATACCAAACAACATTTCAGCATTTCAGTAATGCAATCAATATTTAAAACAGATGCAATGCATAAATTATTATTAAGGAACGTTTTCCCACATGTCGACATATTTTTATCGTAGACTGGCCCCCTTCAGGTTCTTTATTTCCAGCATATACCGGTTGTCATGGTATTTACTTCTAGCATATACCAGCTGTCACAGTTTTCATTTATTTCAAGCATATACCGGCTGTCACGGTTTTTCAATTAGATCGGCCCCCTCCCGGTTCTTTTATTTCATGCATATGCATATGAACAATGATATGAAATATGCATATGAACAATAACATAAAAACAAACATAAATTCAAATATTTAAATTACTTATCCTGATTATTCTCAATTTTTTATTGAAAGAAATTCTACTAAATTTCTCTCCTCATAAATCACATCAAATCATCCATCATAACTTGTCAAGATCCACTCAATTTCATTTCCTCATAATTCGTATCTAAATATCAATCATAGCTCATCAAGAATTTCACTTATCGCTTTTATTACTAAATTAAGTTATTATTCCAAAAATATTATTTCTCACATAATAATTTTCTACATGTCCAAAATTCCTATCACATCTATCAATCAATTTTTCATCTACCATCGAAGTATAAGCTAATAATTTATTTTAATATTATCACTAGATTACTTAAAGTAAATCTAACTAACCACGTAGCACTTAGTGCTACTCGTGAATCACCTCTTTGTCTTTCCTGTTTCTCGGTTGCTGATCAGCAACACATGACATAATATTTATATTAAAATTTCTAATTTATTCTTCAATTCTTCCATAATTCACATCCTTTGAAAATTCATACTTTGAATTCCGGGAAATTTCTTGTATGCTAAATTTCAAAAATAAAACTTACATTATTACCTTCTGTTTTTCTTAGAGTTTCTCGTGCCTCTCTATAAAATTCTCCCGTAAACTCCTTCAAAATTTTGCTTTTTCAACATTTCTTTCGGTTCCCAAGTGTTTAAAGAAATATAATAGTTTGAATTGAGGAAATGAGAAAACCAAAGATTTGCTAAGGAAAATTAAAGCAAAGCATAAATTATATATGTGTGTGTGTGTGCAATATTTTTTTTTTGCTTTAGCATATTTCTCTCCCTCCCCCCCCCCCCCCCCCCCCCCCCACCAAAAAAAAAAAAAAAAATTGTTCTACGCAAGTTTGCATGTATCCTACATGCAAACCTCAAGTTTTTCATTTTGGCAGCAGGTGTTGCCACCTGCTGCCATGTTTTTTTTCCTTTTCTTTTATACTGTTCAGGAATTTTTTTTTTCTTTTTCCTTGTAGCTACGTCTCCACGCGTCCATTTTTTTTAAGAATTGTTTTATTCCAATAATAATAAACCTTTCACATATATTTTATTTTAATTCTACGTTATATTTATTAAATTACTTCTTTACTCTTACTTTACGATTAGGGGTATTACATTCACCCTCGCCCTCTCACCACACTCCTAAGGGAACTAGATCTTCCGGGGATGAGCTCCTTGTTGACAGCCACTCCACCGCCGAACCCTCACTGATTTGTGTCGGCCAGTCTAAAGAAAGCTCCTCCTCCAAAAGCAATCCCAACCTAGATAGGCGAATCGAAAAGATGGAGGAAAAAATCAATAGAGCCCTTAAACACCAAAGTCACAGCATCCTAGATGAGCTTAGCGTCTAAGAACCCGTTCATATAGGAGGTCCTCGAGACTCAACTCTCGCTGAACTTCAAAATGCCACAAATCAAAGCATATGACAGTTCGGCAGATCCCCTAGACCACTTACAACATTACAAAACAACCATGACGCTACACTGACATTCTGATCCAATCATGTGCCAAGCCTTCCCCCTAACGCTCGAGAAAGCTGCTAGTACATGGTATTCACATTTGAAGCCAGAGAGCATTGGCAATTTCAAAGAACTCAGCTACGCCTTTACCTCCCATTTTCTCAGTAGCAAAGGACTGAAAAAAACCTTAGAAATCCTATTCAACATTGTCCAACATCGAGGGGAGAGGCTTCGAGCCTACATATCGAGATTCAACACCACAGCTTGGGATATCCCTGACCTTGATCCCAACATCCAAATTTTGGCATTAAAAAATAGACTAAGATCCGGGGTCTTTAGCTCCAAACTCACCAGACGTCTGCCTAAGGATATGAACGAGGTCCTGGCCTGAGCCAAGAAGTATATGTTAGTTGAGGACGATTAGGCCTTCCGGAGAGAAAGAGAAGGGGAGATAAAAAAAAGAGTAAAGACGTCGACCCCCACAGAGGGACAGCCAAAAGACCCAAAACTCAATTTAATAGCTTCACCCTTTTCAACGCATCCAGAACTAACGTCCTGACGCAATTTTAGAACAGGTCGGTCCACTAGTGGCCCCTAAGGCCACAACACCTCAGCGGAGACCAAAGCAAGTGGTGCCGATTCCACAGGAACCATGAATACGACACTGAAGAATGCCATAGCTTAAAGTTGCAAATTGAAGCCCTCATCAATTGAGGGCACCTAAAGGAGTTTACCGGATCCCAACAGAGGATGACTCATGACTAACTTAAAAGAAACCCCAGATGCCCCTCCCATCTAGACCGAGAGCATCAAAACCCCTAGAAAAACCCCAGGCTTAGCCAAAGAGAACCAAACTAAAAGAATCAAAAGTTCGTGGCGACCAGGGTTATCAAAATGATATGTGGAGGCCCCGTAGCTGGAGGTAGCTCGGGATAGAATAGCAAGGTGTATGCCAGATCTGTGGATTCTGTCAGTGACCCCCATAAACTGAGGAAGACAAGCTTGGTAATCTCCTTCACGGATGAAGATTTAGATCGGGTAAAAACTCCACATGGTGATGCGATAGTGGTCTCCTTGCTGGTGGCCAACCTCGAAGTCAGAAGTATCCTAGTAGACAACAGGAGCTCAGTAGACATCTCGTTCTATGATGCTTTTAAGTGGATGCAGCTGAAAGATGAACAATTAGAGTCAACCTCCACTCTACTGTACGATTTCACAGGAACCCTAGTATTTGCAGAAGGAAGCATAGTCCTCCCTGTCACCGTAGGAACAGCACCACGGACAGCCACCGTACGAACTGTCTTCTTGGTTGTCAAGCAACAATCGTCTTTCAATATGAACCTCGATCGACCTACCCTCAATAAGCTGAAAGTAGTTGTCTCCACCTACCATCTGAAAATGAAATTCCCTACCGACGATGGGGTAGGAGTGGTCAGAGGAAACCAACAGACCTCCAGGTTCTGCTAGCCAAGTACCATTAAGGAAGGGAAAATGATTGAAACCTTACCTCTCGAAGTAGAATACTTTAGGGACGAAATGAAAACTCATAGAGGTTGACCCATGGAAATGCTGATCGTCGTTCCCCTCGGTGGGGACCCTTCCAGGACAATTCAAATTGGCTCCAGTCTCCTTTAAGATTGCAGGGACACCCTCATTTCTCTCATTCGGGAGAACCAAGATTTATTCGCTTGGTCCGTGTCAGACATGCTTGGGATCGACCCTAAATTCATTGTACATAGACTAAACGTAGATCCAAGACACATGCTTGTCATTCAGAAGAAAAGGTCATTCTCCCTAGAATAGCAAGCCTCCATCAAGTTAGAGGTAGACAAGTTGCTCGAGGCTGGCTTCATCCGGGAAGCAAATTACCCCGATTGGGTGTCAAATGTGGTAATGGTCAGAAAAACTAACGGCAAGTGACGGATCTGCATCGAATTCACTAATCTAAACAAAGTCTGCCCAAATGATAGCTTCTCTCTACCACGGATCGACCAATTAGTAGACGCTACTTCAGGATATGAGCTCTTCACCTTCATGGACGCGTATTCCGGATATAACCAAATCTTTATGCATAAACTCGATCAAGACAAAACCGTCTTTGTTACAGGTAAAAGGCTGTACTGTTACAAAGTTATGCCCTTCGAACTAAAAAACACTGGCACAACTTATCAAAGGTTGGTAAACAAGATCTTCCACGAGCAGATCAGAATGAACATAGATATCTACATGGATGACATGTTAGTCAAAAGCATCGAAGCCAGAAACTATAACTCTGACTTAAAAGAGGTGTTCGAGGTATTACACAGATACCAGATGAAGCTGACCCCAACGAAGTGCGCTTTCGGAGTGACTGGATAGAAGTTATTGGGCTTTATGGTCATTTAGAGAGCGATATAAGCCAACTCAAAAAAATAAAGGCTATCCTCGATATAAGCCCTCTTAAGATGGTGAAAAAAGTGCAACGGCTTACCGGACGAGTAGCAACACTTAGCCATTTCATGTCTAAGTCTGTAGAAAGGTGCCTCCCCTTTTTCAGAGCCATTAAAAAGTCGAAAGACTTTGCTTGGACAGAAGACTGTCAACAAGCTTTCGAGAAGCTAAAGAAGTATTTGAGCTCACCTCTGCTCCTGACCAAATCTCTCACGAGCAAAGAACTCTTTCTATACCTGTCGTTTGGACAAGATGTCATAGCCTCCATCCTGATCAAAGAAGAAATGGGCATCCATAAGCCTGTCTACTATGTCAGCAAGATCCTCCATGATGTAGAAGCAAGATACCTCCCGATAGAGAAAATGGTGTATGCTCTCATAGTCACGGCATGAAAGCTCCGACTGTACTTTCAAGCACATACTATCATCCTCTTGATGAATCAACTACTGAGATAAGTCCTGCACAACCCTGATGTTTTTAGGAGAATGGTCAAATGATCCATAAAACTCTAGGAGTTTGACATCTAGTACCACCCTCGAAAGGACATCAAGGCTCAGGCTCTCACAGATTTCATCGTCGAAACGACCCTCCTGGTGGATCCAGATGAAGTGTCAGGTCTGAAACCAGATGAGCAAATCCCACGGTGGACCCTTCATGTCGATGGTTTTTCCAACGTTGCTGGAAGTAGGGCCGAGCTTATCCTCTGCAGCCTAGACGGATTCATTATCGAGTATGCCCTAAGGTTCGGATTCGAAGCCTCTAACAATAAAGTAGAGTATGAAGCATTGCTTGCTGGTATAAAGCTGGCAAAAACAATGGCCGCTGAGACCCTGGACGCATACAACGACTCGCAGCTGGTGGTAAATCAAATGGAGGGAGAGTTTGAAACTCGAAGAGAGAGGATTGCCCGTTACCTTGGGTAAGCCAAGGAGCTCGTTGCCGGATTCAAAACATTTCGGGTAACCTAAGTTCTTCAGATAGAGAACTTGAAAGCTGATGCCTTGGCTCGGCTTGCCTCCTCTCGACAGCCCGAGCCAACCCAAGCCATATACCTCAAGACCCTCACCACCCCAAGCATTGATAAGATCCCAGTATTCTCGGTGGCGGAAAAAGAAACACGAATTGACCCTATCTTCTGGTATCTGTGAGACAAAAAGCTCCCCGAGTAAATAAATGAAACGAGGAAGCTCATTTCCCACGCGTCCCGATACATGGTCATAAACGGGCAGCTGTATAAAAGAGCCCTTACAACACCTTACCTAAGGTATCTTAGCTCCGCAGAGCCTATTTACACTCTTCGAGAAGTCCATGAGGGGATATGTGAAAATCACCTAAGAGGCTGAGCTTTAGCCTTTAAAGTGCTTCAACAGGGATACTATTGGCTTGGGATGAAGAAAACGCCACAGAATTGGTCAAGAAGTGCAGAAACTGCCAATAGTACTCTCTCGTGCCTCGCTAACAAGCTAATCATCTCACTTCAATCACAAGCCCCATTCACTTCGCTATGTGGGGATTGGATCTACTCGGTCCCTTCACAGGAGCATCCGGTCAAAGAAAACACCTCATCGTAGCTATCGACTACTTCACTATGTGGGTTGAAGCGGAGCCACTGGCTAGTATAATAGATCATCAAGCTCGAAATTTTGTCTAGAAGTCCATCGTATGCCAGTTCGGTGTACCCCAGGTGTTAGTCACCGATAACGACAAACAGTTCGACAACACTTGATTCAGAATGTTCTGTGAAGAACTCCACATTGAACATTGATTTTCATCCGTTGGGTATCCGCAGGCCAGTGGATAAGCTGAAGTGACCAATAGAACGCTTCTTCAAGGCATCAAATGGAGGCTCGACGAGGCTAACAAACAATAGGCTGACCAACTTTCCAATGTTTTCTGGGCTTATTGGACGCCAACGGGGAAGACCCCGTTCTTCATGGTATACGGCTCGGAAGCAATCATTCCTCCAAAAATTGAAGTACCGTCGTTGCGCATACAAACCTTCGAGCAGAATGACAACGAGGAAGACTTATGAATAAATGCCGACCTTATAGATGAAGCTCGAGATAGAGCCCAGATCTGTTTGGTCACCTACCAAAAGAGAGCAACCTGATATCATAACTCTCGGGTCCTAAGTAGAAGCTTCAAGTTACACAACCTCGTTCTCTGAACAAAAGAAGCGTCTCAGCCCCAGGAAACATGAAAGCTTGTTCTAAATTAGGAAGGTCCGTACTGGATTAGGAAAGTATGCCGAGTCGATACCTTCGAGCTCGAGGAGTTAAGTGGTAAACCCATCCCTCGCACCTGGAACACGGAGAACCTTTACAAATTCCATCAGTAGTGCATCTCCGAGTATAACTCGCCTCAGCTCTTTAATGAAAGTTGTAAATACCCTAGGATGAATGAAATGAAAAAGACAAGTTAAAAACCGAGGCCCCATTGATCGAAACGATTACAAAAGAGGCTCTACTGGCCTCGGTTTACATAAAAAACAGAAAAGACTATCTAACTATCCAAGTTTTCGTGGGATGGCCTCCCTTCGGGGGCAACCTCGATCTCAAGCCTCGGCTCGGTTGCCTTCTCCTCCTCATCACGAGCACAAGTCACAACCCCCCTCATCAGCCCCGGAGCATCCCAGCTCAAGGCTCAAGAAGTCAACCCCAGGATAGAGGGTCTCAGCCTTCTTCTTAGCCTCGCAGAAGCCCTCGAAGAATTGCTAGCCGACCTCCTCAACAAAGGCCTCCCGATAAGAAGTAGAGTCCTTGAAGGAAACCAGGGCCTCCTCCACGGCCTTCTTGGTGGACTTGGCAGCTTCCTCATTCACTTGCCGTTCTGAATCAAGAGTGGCATCCCCAGCCAGACGCAGGGCGTCCCTCTCCCTCGCAGCCTCCACCTTGGCCTGGTCAGCCTTTTCCAGGGACACCTGGAGCTGTTGGAAAAGCTCGCTGCTCTTGTCTAGCCTTTGTTAGCATCGTCCCAGGTTCTCTGCCATCGTCACAGCACTTTAAGTAGCACGCCAGACTGAAACAAAACACTAGTATCGTTAGTCAAAGCAAATAATGAGAAAAAACTTAAGGAAATAGAGTTGCGATGATTCTTACCTGAGAAGTCAAGGTCTTTGTAATGACCCATCCCGGGTTAGCCACCCCCGAGACGGTGTCATCACATTTTGAAAATCCCAATACGACACATATATGCAACATTGAAAATAAATAACATAAATTTTTTTTTTTTTACATAAATCCTCAACCCTCAACAAGAGAGTTACATCAATCTGATCTTTAAACATTATATACAACGTAAAATACATGAATATTTACAAATAAATTTTTATTTTATTTTCTCATTAGCTTGAGGATGTTGACACGTATGTGGTTTACAGAAATGATTTCATCTGACTCTCAACCCACCAGACTATTTGTCATGTCTGCTACCTGAAATCATTGTACAATGAGAGCTTCACAAGCTCAATAAATTAAATTTACTATAAGTACTCAATTTGTATAAATGGTCTTTCAATATTAAATCATTTATATCTCATACAACTTGATACTAGCATTCTACTATCACTACACATGTCATAAGATCTATTCTTTATCAATCTCTTTCTCGTATTTATTGGTTCACCTTAAGACCATCAATTATCTTATAATTACCTTGTGATGAGGTTCACATCATAAAATCTACCATTTAGATGGTTCTTATCACCATAATTATTTCTCTGTGAGACTCATCCATCTATAAATAAATTCACAATAACACACCACACATCAGCATTTCAATAATGCAAGCAATAATTAAAATAGATGTAATGCATGAATTATTATTATGGGAACGTCTTCCCACAGTCAACATGTTTTTATTATCTTAGATTGGCCATTTCTCGATTTTTTTTTACAGCTTATCCCGGCTGTTACAGATTTATTTCCTGCATGTACCGGCTGTCACCGTGTCTCTTTTATTTCCAGTCTATATTGGCTATCACAGTTTTTCAATTAGACCGGCCCTTTCTCGGTTCTTTTCTTTTATTTAATACATATGCATATGAACAATGATATGAAATATGCATCTGAACAGTAATATAAAAACAACATGAACTTAAAATATTTAAATTTAGCTATCATGGCTTTCCTCAAATTATTATAAAAATTTCCACTAAATTTTTCTCATCATAAATCACACCAAATCATCCATCTTAGCTTGTCACGATCCACCAATTTTTATCTCCTCATAATTCGTATCAAAACATCAACCATAGCTCATCAAGAATTTCACTTATCGCTTTTATTATTAAATCAACTTATTATTCCAAAAATATTATCTCTCGCCTAATAATTTTCTACATGTCCAAAATTCATCTTATACCTATCAATCAAATTTTTATCTACCACCAAAGCATAAGCTAATAATTTATTTAATATTATTACTAGATATTTCATTTTTATTTAGATTACTTAAAGTAAATCTAACTCACCACATAGCACTTAAAGCTACCAGTAGATCACCTCCTTGCCTTTCTCGTTCTTCTAAAAATATTTCTCCGGTTGCAGATCATTAACACCTAATATAATGTTTGTATTAAATTTCTAATTATTTCTTCAATTCTCCATAAACCACACCCTTTGAAAATTCCCACTTTGAATTCCAAAAAATTTCATGAATGCTAAAAATTCCAAAATAAACATTTTGTTATTATCTTATGTTTTTCTAATAGCTTCCCGTGATTCTCCATGAAATTCCGCAGTAAACCTCTTCAAAATTTTGCCCTTTCAACCTTTTTTTGGGCCCCCAAGTATTTAAGAAAATAGAATAATTGAATTGAGATTGAAGAAAGCCAAAACGGTAAACTAAAATGAAATTCAATATTTATAAAATCTTTTAAGTGGTTATCACCACCTTTTACCATTCAATTCCTACAGCTGCAACACATGCAACATTTCAACATTTAAGGTGCAACACCTGGACTTCTAGATATTGCACGATTTTTTTTTTGTTGAAAAAATATATTTTTATTTTTTCTTCATTTTTTTTCATGCTGGACATCCTGGTTTTTTTTTTTCTTTTTCTTTGTAACTATGCCCCCACGGGTCCCTTTTTTTTCAAAAGAATTATTTTATTCAATACTAAATCCTTCGCGTAAATACATTATTTAAATTTCGTGTCATATTTATTAAATTACTTCTTTACCCTTACTTTAAGAATACGGGTATTACAGTCTTGACCGCGGAACAGAGCCCCTTGATGGGCTTCCGAGAAAGCTCAAGCATATCTCAGGGTGGGATCCCCATGATGAGATGCTCTCGGGCCATCCGTGGATGGGTGAAAAACCGAGTCATCAACCTTCAAAGCCCAGTTAGGCGTGAAGACCCCGGCCACGAAAGGGGCCCCTTGAGAAGAGAATGGGACCTGAAGAGGCTCGGGTTGAGGCATGGCTGGGGAAACCCTCGGTTCTGGAGAAGATCTCGATGGATTCTCTACTATGACGGGCACGGGGGAGGATGCACACAACCGCTTCTTTGAGCCTTGGGCTGACACCGGTTCTTTCTCTTGCGATGCCCATTTCTTCTCCTAAGCGATTTTTCTGGCCCACTTCTTAGCCTTAGCTGCTAACTCTATCTCTGCCTAGAATGAAAAAGCATAAATGTGAATGCCAAGTTAAAATGTGAAGGAAAAATTAAAGCGCGGTATTAAGAAAGAATCAAACAGAAAGGCGAAAATTAAAAGCATAAACTACGAGATTACTGTGCTCTAAGCTTGCCTCGAGACAGCTGGGGCAGAAGCCACGCCTTGTTAATTCCTCATTATCGTACTAAACTTCAACATCCAAGGGCGCGGCCACCATAGCCCTCAGCATCTCCTGCTCTCGATGCAGAAGGTGCGGCTTCTTACATTTGTTTACACTGTCCAGACTCTAGCTGAGGGGGACTTGGAAGCTCTCATCATTCTGGATGAAGAAAAATGACTTCTTCCATTTTTTGATTGAAGAAGGCTTCCTCTTCAGTAGCCTTATCTTCGCCCTCGAATTGATCACTACCCATCCAGTCTGCCCGTGCTTGCTTATTTGAAAGTGGGCTTTAAAGGTGTCTATATTCATCAAGCCACCCACCTCCGTGCACACGCAAATAAAGGCCATGATAAGGCACACCGAGTTGGGCACTAGTTGGCATAGTGCTATGTTGAAGCACCTCAGCATTGCGTAGAAGAAGGGGGTGGAGGGAAAACCTGAGCCTGGCCTTCATGTGCTATTCATAGACGCACAGTCATTAGGTACGCGGTTCAATAGGGCATCACAGGCTCTCTCATCAACCTCTGTTAGCCTGAAGGTGTAGTTCCCTGGAATACGGTACACCCTCCTAATAACTTCAAGTTCCTCCTCCCCCACGATGCTGGGCACAGAGTTGGCTGTGTACGACCATTGAACTCTTTCTTTGACCAGTATATCCCCCCTCACCTCGGCCAAGGTTCTGTCAGCCTCGTCCTCACCATCAGAAAAAAAGTCTTCTTTTTCTAAAAAACTGAACAATCAAATAAATGAGTGCCGCTATTTCGTCAAAAAGCAGTCGTATCCATTAAATACCCAATGACTCCATGATTAAAGACATCCTAACAGTTCATGCATTAAATGAGCCAACAGAAGTTACGAAAAAAAGCCCAAAAGGCCAAGTGGAATATCCATGAAGAGAAGCCCAAAAGGCCCACTAGGAGATCCAAGAAGAAAAACCTAAAAGGCCCACTAGAATATCTAAGAAGAGAAGCCTAAAAGGCCTACTAGAAGATCCAAGAAAAGAAGCCTAAAAGGCCCACTAGAAGATCCAAGAAAGAAAGCCCTAAAGGCCCACTAAGAGATCCAAGAAAGAAAGCCTAAAAGGCCCACTAGGAGATCCAAGAAGAGAAGCCTAAAAGTCCACTAAAAACTTTAAAAAGTGCACGGAGCTCGGACGAAGTGTCTCCAAGGTTGAGTATATTGATTGCTACTCATATGCTCGAACCAAAGTCTCCCGGGCCGAGCATATTGGCTGCTGCTCATATGCTCGGACTAAAATCTCCCAGGCCGAGCATATTGACTGTTGCTCATATGTCGACCTAAAGTCTCCAAGGCCGAGCATATTGACTGCTTATATGCTAAGCCCAAAGACTCCAAGGCCGAGAATATTGACTGCTGCTTATATGCTCAGCCTAAAGTCTCCAAGACCGAGCATATTGATTACTGCCTATATGCTCGGACCAAAGTCTCCTAGGCCAAGCATATGGACTGCTACTCATATACTCGGACCAAAATCTCCCAGGCCGAGCATATTGACTGCTGCTCATATGCTAAGCACAAAACCTCGAAGGCTGAGCATATTGACTGCTTCTTATATGTTCGACCTAAAGTATCCAAGGCCAGGCATATTGACTGCTGCCCACATGCTCAGACCAAAGTCTCCCAGGTCGAGCATATTGACTGCTACTCATATGCTCAGCCCAAAGCCTCCAAGACCAAGCATATTGACTGTTTCTCATATGCTCAGACCAAAGTCTCCCAGGCCAAGCATATTGACTGCTGCTCGTATGCTCGGACCAAAATCTCCCAAACCGAGCATATTAACTGCTGCTCATATACTAGGCCCAAAGTTTCCAAGGCTGAGTATATCGACTGCTGCTCATATGCTTGGCCCAAAGTCTCCAGGGCCGAGTATATTGACTGCTGCCCATATGCTCGGTCTAAAGTCTCAAAGGACGAACATATTGACTGCTGCTTATATACTCTGTCTAAAGTCTCCAAGACGAGTATATTGACTGCTGCTCATATGCTCGGCCCAAAGTCTCCAAGGCTGAGCATATTGACTGCTGTTCATATGCTTGGTCCCAAAACTCCAAGGCCAAGCATATTGACTGTTGTTCATATGCTTCGCCTAAGGTTCCCAAGACTAGGCACGCTAATTGTTCTTCAAGAAACGCTCGACCCCACATCCCACAAGCCGGAGCCCTACTATACTTCTTCGAAGCACACAAATATGCTTGAGGAAGTGGGGGGCCTGTGATACAGCCAATAAAGGCACCCATCAATAAACCGATGACACAAAGGACAACCTCCCCCCAATAAACCGATGACAAATGGAATCATGCCCTTCCCCAATGAACCGATGACATGTAGAACAACTTCCCCCCAATAGATCGTTGACAAATGGAATAACCTACCTCCTATAGCAAGACGATACGCGGAGCGGGCGATTGACACAACTATCGGAGTGTAAGCGTGATTAAGGGACTAAACTCTTTCTAAGCACGCAACAGGGACCTTCCAGCAGAGAAGTGAGATCTTAGGGATCTCACTATCCCAATCACGTGACTAGCCCATCTCAGAAACCCTATAAAAGACCCAAAGGTATGCAAAACATCTCCATCTTCAGTTTTACAAACTCATCACCAAAAACCATGATTATAACTCTCCCATTTTCTCAAAACCTTGCACTGACAAGAATGTTTGAGTGTCCTCAGAGGCATCATCCCCCTCTCCTCTGGTGACTCTCTAAGTTCACCCCTATCCTCTTGTGTAGGTCCCCCAACACCGCCCTCCAGCTCAACAAAATATTTTAGGCATCAACAGTTTCAAACCTATTTTTTTTATAATAAATCCAAAATTCCATTAATTTTCAACATCATATTTTGAACTTTATGATAACAACAACATAGAACTTGATCAATATTTTTTTTCTTCCAAACTCATCTAAAGGTTCAATCTAAAAGGGTGTAAAGTCTAAAACTAAGGTATCGTTTTGATAAATGCTTAAGTAGTCATATTTAAGCCCCTTAATTTACACTTGTTAAACTCTTTATTTATATATTTTAGTAGTTTCTACTTCATTTTCGTGTTTTATGTGTTTTTCATAGGACTTGGACAAAAAGATGATAAATTGGAGCTTTTAGGAGCAAAAGTCAAGATCTGCCATCCAGCAAGGTGCGCTCGAGCGCACCCCCTTTGAGATCGAGCGCACAAGAGTACTAGCGCACTTGAAGAAGGCTCGAGCGCACACTTGCACTTGAGCGCATCCCGTATATGATCGAGTGCGATCACTCCAGAGGTGGCAGAGCCAGATATGGAAAGAAGTCTCCAGACTCCAAATAAGAAATTAGGGTTTCATGACACTATAAGAACCCTATAAATAGCCCTGTAAAACATATAAACCATACCTTTTGTTCTAGATTCGAAGTAGCAAGCTTAGGAGAAGAATTGATGACTCATCTCCCGAGTCTTCTTCGGTTTTATTTTTCTGTTTTTATTTCATTATGTTTAGAATGTTTAGTTTATTTAGCATGTGTAACTAAACTCCTATAGGGCTCGATTGAAACCTTAGTTATGCTTTTCCACATGTTCATTCATTGATTATCTTTGCTATAGCCTTGTTAGAATATTTAACTCGATTAATGCCTGTTTGTATTTAAATTCTTCATATGTGTGTGCCTGATCAACGTATGCATGTGGTATGGATAAGTTAGTCGAATCAATTTGGATGATCGAGTCCTGGGTTCAACATTAGTAACAAGGGATATCCACACCGAATTCCCAGGTTAATCAACATGGGAAACCAGGAGCGGACCAAGCCCTAGGTCCCGTGTGATTGCCAATCTCCACAGCCCTCATGCTATCTTAAGGAACAAATCGGTATACACCGATGCTGAATCCCTTAAGAGAGAAAAAAGTTAGAGTATACACCATGCCTAACTCGTTGCATAGGGAGATCAATAGCCTAAGGTGTGGACCAAGCCCTTAGGTTGGCAACCATTAGATATTCATGATAAGGCTAGAGCATTGACACTTTATTTAGTGGGAAAGTATAATTAGGGTGGATATCGTAGTCCTATGTTCTCATTATTGTTATTTACTCACAATCAAATTTGTTATTTCTCTTTTTAACTTGAAGAAACTAATTCCAAAATGAAATTCACCAGTCCCTGTGGAAATGATCTCGCACTTGCACATTATGCTACCACATACCTTGTGCACTTGCAAGTAAAACTATGACAGTTATTTGCATATTGATTTAGGTAGATAATCGATCCCAACAAGTTTTTGGCGCCGTTGCCGGGGATTGCGCTAAATTTCTTTTTAGAATTAATTTTTCATTTAGTTTAATTATTGTTAGTCCCTTTTTAATCTATTCCATTCTTAATTCTTGTTTTATCATATTTTTTATTTTCAAAACCCTAATCAATTTCCTTTTTCTCTGTTTCAGGTACTTCAGGAGAGTTTTCTGTGCCACTTGCGATCGAGCACACCTTCCTGTGCGATCAAGCGCAATTGAGGCAGAGAGTCATCCGAGCAACAGTATTTGACTACCACCTAAGTGGAGGTCGATGAAGCAATCCTTCATCCCACAGAACCTCGATCAACCTTCGTGTATTGCGTATCAACCTGAGGCGGAAGGAAACTAATACATATCTCCGCAGATACTCAGTGCACTGACTCACTTTAGGGGTACACCTAGTGAGGATCCACATTTGCACCTTCAAGAGTTCTTCGACCTCTGCAAATTCTAGCACATCCGAGGCTTAGACCAAGAAGGAATAAGGTTAATTCTTTTCCCTTTTTCTTTAAAAGATAATGCTAAATTATGGTACAATTCTTTGCCTGTAGTTTCCATCCACACTTGGGAGGAGTTGGCTAGCAAATTCTTAAGGAAGTTCTTCCCAGCGCAAAAGACGAGGAAAATGAGAAAAGAAATTCAATTCTTTCAACAAAAGGATGGTGATCTATTCTTCGAGGCCTGGGGACACTTCAGCGAGCTACTACTCAAGTGCCCACACCATAACCTATCCCAAGACGAACTGGTACAAGCTTTCTATGAAGGTTTGAGTGATTCTAACAAAAACATTGTGGATTCAGGTTCTGGAGGAGTGCTGATGGAGAAGAGCAGCGAAGAGGCTATGGAACTCTTCAAAACTCTAAGTGAACACACGCAGTAGTTCTCCTCTCGAGGTAGATATATAACCAAAAGTAAGGGTATGTATGAGGTAAGCCTGAATGGAGGATCATCTCCTCAAATAGCTGCTATAGAGAGGAAACTTGATCTATTGGTTAAAGCTATAGCTGCTCAGAACACCTCAACGAACCCACCAGCTACACCACTCCAGGTACGTGCCATTTGCTCACAATTTGATCATAATACTGATACGTGTCCCTTGTATTCATCTGCAAATCATGAGCAAGCCAACTTTATGGGACCAAATAATTATCCGCCGAAGAACAACCCCTATGCTAACACATACAACCCTGGATGGCGGAATCACCCGAATTTCTCATGGAGCAACAACCAAAACAGTCAAGGGCAGCAAAGACACTTCCAACCAGCAGCCCAACCTGCTCCTGAATCAAAGAAGAATGACCTCGAAAGTCTTGTGAGGCAACTAGTGACTCAGCAACAACAAATCCTAAATAAACATGAATAATTCATGGAAGAGTCAAGGCAATTTCGGACTGAAATGAAGAAAATCACTGCAAAACACGATTAAGCCATTCAAGGACTAGAGGTACAAATGAAACAATTGTCCAAGGAATTGAGTAGCAAAAAGCAAGGAGTGCTCCCAGCCCAGCCACTACCTAATCCAATAGGACATCAATAATTAAATGCTGTAACAACTTTAAGAAGTGGTAAGATCATTGACTCCAATAAGCCTACACAAGCATCTCCAGACCAAATCTCCACATCTAAGGTAAGAGAGATAGAAAAGGTAAATACATCTCCACCCTTCCCTCAAAGGTTAATGAAGCCTAAAAAGGAAACTAAAAGGATTGATATTTTCGAAACCTTGAAAAAGGTGGAAATAAATATTCCTTTGTTAGATGCAATAAGACAACTACCTACTATGCTAAGTTTTTAAAAGATTGTTGCACTAACAAATGGAAATTTTAGGAGCATGAGATGGTAGCCTTGACTGAAGAGGTGAGTGCTGTATTATTGAGAAAATTACCACCTAAACTAAAAGATCCAGGTAGTTTTACTATTCTTTGCAGGCTAAGTGACCAGCTTTTTGAGCATGCATTATTAGACCTAGGAGCGAGTGTCAATTTGCTACCTTACAGTGTATTCGAGACACTAGGTTTGGGGGAACTCCAGCTAACCTCCTTTACATTACAATTGGTTGACAGAAGCATCAAACGACCAAGAGGTATCATCGAGGATGTTTTGGTAAGAGTAGGTAAATTTATTTTACCTGCTGATTTTATTGTGCTAGACATGGAGGAATGCCATATGCCTGTAACACTCCCTATCATCTTAGGGAGACCATTTTTGATCACTGCTGACACAAACATTAATGTGAAAAGAGGCATTGTCACTATGAGAGTAAATGATGAGGAGATAGAATTTAAAATATTTAATACACTAGACTCCACTAAAACTAATAATGAGTGTTATAATGTGAGTTTCATGCAAGGTTTCGATGAGAAAATTTCTAAACTCCGTTGCACTGTTCCATTGGAGACCATCCCCAACCATGCTGACATGAGATTGGAAATTGAGCCAAATGATAACGTGATTAAAGATATTAATGGAGCTGTGCAGACCATCATGAACACACCCAAGCTCTCAAGTAAGTGTAATCCCCAATTTAAAAATCTTGCACTTACTAATACTACTTCTTCTTATTTTATTGACCAGGCACCAAAATTGGAGACAAAGCAGCTATCAACGGCATTGGAACCACCTGATGGGGGTCCTAAGTGCCTCTTTCAAAGGACATAGCCTTAAAGATACCATAGAGAGCGCTTGAGCAATTCCACTTGCATAACATATAGCTCAAGTGCCTCTATCGAGGTTAGTGGTACTGAATGCCACTAAAATACGATATGATTGTATCGTTCTAATTTTGTTTTTGATACGCTATACATACTGCATTGCGCTCGAGAGCACCATTCATTAGGCTCGAGCGTACATCCCCTACATCCCAGTACGCACAAGCGCATTACCCTACACACTTGTGCATCATGCGATCGAGTGCACTTCACAAAAGCGCTCGAGTGCACACAGGGCAAAGAAGTCATGTGCATATTATAAACAGTTTCTCATTTCTTCCCTCATTTACGCTCAATCGCACCTCTGATATCTCTCTCTCGCACTCACCATCTCACACAGCAAAACCTTACCCCCAATCCTCATCCGGCACTTCACACCACCACCACCTCGTCTCATAACCAAGCCCACCACCAGGCCAATACATTTTCTTTCTCCCTAGCACACACACTACCCTCCTAAGCACACAAGGTACACACATGTTTTTTTTTTGTTTTTTTTAGATATCTACGCACACACACGGTTCTTGATCTTCAGTTTACATATACATTATCTATATATGATTTCTTGTGTGTTGATTAGGTATTTTTACATTTGTAGGAGGTTTGGATCAAGGGTGTATAAATTCTACAGCTTCTGGGTTTTGGTGTGTATAAGGTGTTTGAAAAATTGCCTGACCGAGTGCAATCGAGCACTAGGTATCAGCGATCGAGCGCACTACCTCTCGTGCGATCGAGCGCACAATATCTGTGATCGAGTGCAATTTTGACAGTAACACAGTTTCAGATTTCAGAACATGGCTTCCACATCCCGTGCTTCTAGCAGTCGCCATCAGGCATCCCGACCCAGTTTCAAACAGCGTGAAATACTGTTCGAGACAACATTTAACGTGGAAGAGGACTTCAAGAGTTTAGACGCCATAAGATGGGTGGTCCAAGAGTTCAATAACCGAGGACTCAAGCGGTTATTCAAGCCAGTCCATTCGATGGCATATACATGATTTGCGGTCAGCTTCTACGAGAACCTGACCTACGACTGCAACAGATCAGAGATCTTATCTTCTTTAGTCCAGGCAGATTCATAGAGCTGACCACCACCGACATAGCCGGTTCTTTCTACTGCAGTGATGAGTCCCCACCGGAGGATAGCCACATGGAAGAACAGCCTGACCCGTTCCCTCTACCACACATCATAAAAGATATGTGTGCGGGACAGTAAGCAGACCACCACAACAATGCGGGGAGCAGGCCGAGGTTGCTTCCCCGTTTATGGTTCATTAACTCAGTCCTACAGCGGAACGTGTGTCCTTTGGGGCATAAGACACAGAGACGGGATCAGTTCTTACAGGCTCTCTACACCTTTCACCGAGGTCACTGGTGCTCTATCCCAGCAGTTATATGGAGTTAGATACACAAGTTCTGGGATGGGGTGTATAACCGACAGACGACCACAGCTAATGCCTGTGGCCTTCCTTTCCCCTTCTTGCTCAGTCATATCTTCAAGAAGAAGTGTATTAGAGGCTACTCTATAGACGGCTCGGTTAGTGAGCATCCTTTCTTTGGGAGAGCTCAGTGGAGCCTCAACCAATCTCACATGCCCCGAGGCCCTCGAGCACAGATTCCAGCTGACAAGCCCATAATAGATGATCCGATGGAGGCCAAGCATCCACCAATGAGGCCTTCATGGGAAGAGGACTAGCCAAAAATGGGATCCATGGAGAATCAGCACCTCTTAGATGAGCTATCTTCCTTCCGCTGTGAGCTGTCCGATATCCACCGGGAGGATCGTGAGGCAGCCCATTTGATCCATCAGTGGATCGATGGGTTAGAGGCACAGTTTACATGACAGAAGGCGATGCTACAGGCCATCTTTAATCGCCTACCTCCTGCACCCGGTACCTCTTCGACTGCACCCACTGATGATCAGCAGTGAGAGAATACCCTATCTGGCTGAAGACGTAAAACTTAGCACCCATGGGAGGCACCCCAGACATATCCTTTTCATTTTAGTACTTTTTTTTTTGTTTATATTTATAATTACATGTCTATTATTTATATTTTGTTTTTCGGAACAACATTTCTTTTTCTTTGTCAGATACTTAGTGCGTGCATCCAGTTCAAGTTTGAGGGCATGTACAAGCAAGCAAGTAACCTAGTTCTCCATCTCCTAGGTAAGATCTTTCCATGCCACACACATATCGGGGACAATGTGTATTTTAAGTTTTGGGGTAGTGAGAGATACTAGATACTATTACACACACACTTGAAACACATGCACACACTAAGTCCCAGTTTTTTTTTAGGAGAGATAAATGCATGTTCTTTTGATAAACAAAAATTTTGGTTGATTTAAAAATATGATAACACTTCATTAGTAAGCTTAAAAACTAGAACACATAGTCTTGTAATAGGAATTTTACAAAGTTTAGTTACTTACCTCAAGGCACCTAAGAATTCACGAGTTTGATTCAAATTTGCACAAGCACATTTTAGCACGCATTTTGTGTGGGGTATGACACATAATTCTTTTATATATATTTTCATAACCTAACTGTAACCGGATAACTTGTTAAAAAGAACACTTTGGCATAAGAAAAATAAAGAAAAATATTCATCATGCAAAAATAAAATCGAAAGCTTCTAATGATCATTAAAAACTTTGTACTGAGTAACTGGGCCTCTTGCCTTAGTAAGTAGTGAGTGTTCACGTCAAAAGGTGGGAAGTAAGCCTTTAATTATCATAATAATAAAAAATTTCACTGAGTAACTGGGCCTCTTGCCTCAGTAAGCAGTGAGTGTTCACGTTAAAAGGTGGGGATTTCATTTAGAAGCATTAAAACCTGTTAGTTTCGTAGCTTTTTTTACTCGAGTTAGTAAGTCCTTAGGGGTATCTTTACACCTATTGCCCTAAAACCTTATGGTTTAGGAGTCATTGGCCAAACACTCGTTACAAGGGTCAATTAGAAAGCTCGATAGAACTCAACATAACAAATATCGCATGATAAAAGAAAATGAAAAAGAAGCAAGCATTATTCCATTTTTGTTCTCTTTGGTAAGGAATTCGATAAAGGTCCCTATACACTAAAATTATGTGGAAGCCCCATCTTATATGTGCTAATTCATCACATACAAATCAAACTTGTGATGCCTTAAGCCAACCTTAGGTAAGTAACATGAACTTTTGAAAATCATTTTTCAATACAAAAATGTGTTTTTATTATAAGCTTACTCATGAACGGTTCTTATAGTTTTATGCACAACATAAATCTTTGAGTATCATGGAAATGAATTTATCTTTAAATTTTGTTCTAACATAGCCTTTAGCTTTGTATTACTAAGGGACTAGCAATATGTAAGTTTTGGGGTGTGATAAGTGCTTAAATAGTCATATTTAAGCCCCTTAATTTACATTTGTTAGACTCTTTATTTATATATTTTAGTAGTTTCTACTTCATTTTCGTGTTTTATGTGTTTTTCACAGGACTTGGACAAAAAGATGATAAATTGGAGCTTTTAGGAGCAAAAGTCAAGATCTGTCATCCAGCAAGGTGCGCTCGAGCGCACCCCCTTAAGATCGAGAGCACTTGAAGAAGGCTCGAGCACACACTTGTGCTCAAGCGCATCCCGCATATGCTCGAGTGCATTTTGCATACGCTCGAGCGCAATCACTCCAGAGGCGGCAGAGCCAGATATGGAAAGAAGTCTCCAGACTCTAAATAGGAAATTAGGGTTTCGGGACACCATGAGGACCTTATAAATAGCCTTGTAAAACATATAAACCATACCTTTTGTTCTAGATTCGAAGTAGCAAGCTTAGGAGAAGAATTGACGACTCATCTCCCGAGTCTTCTTCGGTTTTAGTTTTTTGTTTTTATTTCATTATATTTAGAATGTTTAGTTTATTTAGCATGTGTAACTAAACTCCTATAGGGCTCAATTGAACCCCTAGTTATGCTTTTCCACATGTTCATTCATTGATTATCTTTGTTATAGCCTTGTTAGAATATTTAATTTGTTTAATGCCTGTTTGTATTTAAATTCCTCATATGTGTGTGCCTGATCAATATATGCACGTGGTATGGATAAGTTAGTCGAATCAATTTGGATGACTGGGTCTTGGGTTCAACATTAGTAACAAGGGATATCCACATCGGATTCCCGAGTTAATCAACATGGGAAACCGGGAACGGACCAAGCCCAAGGTCCCGTGTGATTGTCGATCTCCACAGCCCTCATGCTCTCTTAAGGAACAACTCGGTATACACCCATGCTGAATCCCTTAAGAGAGAAAAGATTTAGAGTATACACCATGCCTAATTCGT
The DNA here is from genome assembly GCA_023935145.1 of Bretschneidera sinensis. NCBI lineage: Eukaryota > Viridiplantae > Streptophyta > Magnoliopsida > Brassicales > Akaniaceae > Bretschneidera > Bretschneidera sinensis. The sequence continues at coordinate 14,723,462 of CM043703.1, forward strand.
TGCATAAGGAGATCAATAGCCTAAGGTGTGAACCAAGCCCTTAGGTTGACAACCATTAGATATTCATGATAAGACTAGAGCATTGACACTTTATTTAGTGGGAAAGTATAACTAGGGTGGATATCGTAAACTTATGTTCTCATTATTGCTATTTACTCACAATCAAATTTGTTATTTCTCTTTTTAACTTGAAGAAACTAATTCTAAAACGAAATTCATCAATCCATGTGGAAATGATCTCGCATTTGCACACTATGCTACCAGAGACCTTGTGCACTTACAAGTAAAACTAGGACGGTTATTTGCATATTGATTTAGGTAGATAATCGATCCCAACACGTTTGACCAAACTTTCAAAACAATTTAGCTTTTAGAAACAAAAATTACAACGTCAAAAATCTCTGAATAAATAGTTTATAAAAGGAATTAGAAGTTGAAAAATATATTATAAAAATTGAATTTATGTCAAATGCAAAAGTTTCATAACTGTTCTACCATTAACTCCACGTACTTTACATAAACCAATGTTGAAAACGCTTTTGATTTCCAACAAATAAAATTGCGCTTAGGCCAAACGGTTTCTAATTCTTTTGAAAATTTCTCTAGCAGTTAATTTGAATTGGGTTGTTAAAACTTCGTAACTTTTTTCAAAACCCTTGCTAATGGATGGAAAATATCAATTCATTCACCGAACTTTTTAGGTTATATTATAATATTAATGAGAAGCTGTATCCAGCAGAAAATATTGAACAAAAATCAAAGGAAGACTTCAAAACACTCGGTTTCTTGTATTTTCGTGAACTTCATGATAGTGATTTTTTCATTCCGCGTGTGGCACAGTCCCCCCCAAACTCAACCAAACCAAAGAGCTTTCAAAATTCGCTTTTGTCAAACCTCTTTTTGCCGCTTATAGCCCCCCCTATGTATACTCACCAGCTACGAAAAAGATGTGAATCCGAATGAAGAAGAAAATTTAAACAAAACGAATCAAATGATATGGCCTTTGCCCTTTGCTGGTCCAAAATTATCAAACTTTAATTCGATGCCCTACATATCACGTTAACTATAATATAAGAATATACGGTAAAATACAATAACATCCCTCAAATTTGATATTAATTACAATTTAATCAAACTTTTAAAAGCAATAATTTTCTTTTAATTAATGTAAAAATTACAAAGATTAACAAATGAGCTATCTGGTACGTACACATACACACACACACATATATATATATATATATATATATATATGATGGGTATTAATTAATTGTTTATGTTTTCCGCACTTTTCAGTTAAATTCTTTAACGGTATGATGATTTTGTCAACATTCTTTTAAAATTTGAAATTAAGTTATAATAATTATTACCAAACTTGAAGGATCTTAATTGCATTTAAATTAAGAATAATATATGCTTTCTTTGTTTTACCATAACATTAACATTAGATAAGTAGTCCACACACTTGAGTGCATCCTAATTTTTATTTTTATTTGTTTTTAAATATAAAAATAATATAAAATACTCTTATTTTTTTATTTCTACCATCCAATATTTTTTGAAAAGGTAAACTTTCAACTAACTATTTGACATGTGGCAACCATTGAGACTGCTACGATATATAATAGTTTAATTTCTTTTATGATAACTATGTAATATGGAATATGATGAGCTGTTTGGTACATACATGTGATGGGTATTAATGAAAGAACGTTTACGTTTTCCTCACTTTTCTGTTAAATTCTTTAATGGTTAGATGAATTTGTCAATATTCTTCCGAAGTTTGAAATTAAGTTATAATAATGATTATCAAATTTGAAGGATGTTAATTGTTTTTCACCTGAGAATAATATATACTTTCCTTATTTTACCATAACATTATGTAAGTGGCCCACGCAATTGAGTGGGTCTCAATTTTTATTATTTTTTTTGTCTTTAAATATAAAAATAATATAAAGTACTCTTATTTTTTTATTTTCTACCATCAATTTTTTTTTTTTGAAACGACAAATTTTCAACTAACTGTTTGACATGTGGCAGCCATCGAGACTGCTATGGTGTACGATAGGTTAATTTCTTTAAAAATAGCCATGTAATAAGATATGATGAGCTGTTTGGTACATATATATGATGGGTATTAATTGATGAACGTTTACATTTTCCTCACTTTTCGGTTGAATTCTTTAACGATTAGATGATCTTGTCAACATTCTTTCAAAATTTGAAATTAAATTATAATAATTATTATCAAACTTGAAGAATGTTAATTGCATTTCACCCGAGAATAATTTATGCTTTCTTTATTTTACCATAACATTAACACTAGATAAGTAGTCCACGCGCTTGGGTGGATCCTAATTTTATTTTTTTAATTTTAAATATAAAAATAATATAAAATACTCTTTTTTTTTCTACCATACAATATTTTTTAAAGGCAAATCTTTAACTAACTGTTTGACATGTGGCAGCCATTGAGACTGCTACGATGTACAATAGTTTAATTTCTTTTATGATAGCCCTGTAACATGGGATATGATGAGTTGTTTGGTACATACGTGTGGTGGGTATTAATTGAAGAATGTTTACGTTTTTCTCACTTTTTAGTTAAATTCTTGAACGGTTAGATGAATTTGTCAATATTCTTTCAAAATTTGAGATTAAAGTATAATAATTATTATCAAACTTGAAGAATGTTAATTGCATTTCACTTGAGAATAACATATGCATTCTTTATTTTACGATAACATTAGTACTAGATAAGCAGCCCACGCACTTGCATGGGTCTCAATTTTTATTTTTATTTTTTTAAATATACAAATAATATAAGTACTCTTATTTATTTTTATTTCTACCATCCAATATTTTTTGAAAAGGCAAACCTTCAGCTAATTGTTTGACATGTGGCCGTCATTAAGACTAATACAGTGTACAATAGGTTAATTTCTCTTATGATGCCATGTAATATGAGATATGATGAGTTGTCTGGTACATATATGTGATGGGTATTAATTGAAGAACATTTGCGTTTTCCTCACTTTTTCGGTTAAATTCTTTAAGGGTTAGATGAATTTGTCAACATTCTTTCAAAATTTGGAATTAAGTTATAATAATTATTATCAAAATTAAAGGATATTAATTGCATTTCACCTGAGAATAATATATGATTTCTTTGTTTTACCATAGCATTAGCACTAGATAAGCGGCCCACGCACTTGTGTGGATCCCAATTTTTTTAAAATAAAAATAACATAAAGTATTCTTATTTATTTTTATTTTTACCATCCAATATTTTTTGAAAATGCAAACCTTCAACTAACTGTTTGACATGTGGCAGTCATTGAGACTACTACGGTATTCAATAGGTTAATTTCTTTTATGATGCCATGTAATATGAGATATGATGAGCTGTCTGGTGCATATATGTAATGGGTATTAATTGAAGAACATTTGTGTTTTCCTCATTTTTTTTGGTTAAATTCTTTAACGATTATATGAATTTGTCAATATTCTTTCAAAATTTGAGATTAAGTTATAATAATTATTATCAAACTTGAAGGATGTTAATTGCATTTCACTTGAGAATAACATATGTTTTCTTTATTTTACCATAACATTAACACTAGATAAGTAGTTCACGCACTTGAGTGGATCCTAATTTTTATTTTTTTGGTTTTTAAATATAAAAATGATATAAAATACTCTTTTTTTTTATTTTTACCATCCAATATTTTTTGAAAATGCAAACCTTCAACTAACTGTTTGACATGTGGCAACCATTGAGAATGTTACGATGTACAATAGTTTAATTTCTTTTAAGATAGCCATGTAATATGAGATATGATGAGCTGTTTGGTACATACATGTGATGGATATTAATTGAAGAACGTTTACGTTTTCCTCACTTTTCGGTTAAATTCTTTAACACTTAGATGAATTTGTCAATATTTTTTCAAAATTTGAGATTAAGTTATAATAATTATTATCAAACTTAAAGGATGTTAATTAAATTTCACTTGAGAATAACATATGCGTTCTTTATTTTACCATAACATTAGCACTAGATAAGCGGCCCACGCACTTGCGTGGGTCCCAATTTTTATTTTTATTTTTTTTAAATATACAAATAATATAAAGTACTCTTATTTATTTTTTATTTCTACCATCCAATATTTTTTTGAAAAGGCAAACCTTCAGCTAACTGTTTGACATGTGACAGTCATTGAGACTAATACGGTGTACAATAGGTTAATTTCTTTTATGATGCCATATAATATGAGATATGATGAGCTGTCTGGTACATATATACGATGAGTATTAATTGAAGAACATTTGTGTTTTCCTCACTTTTCCGGTTAAATTCTTTAAGGGTTAGATGAGTTTGTCAAAATTCTTTCAAAATTTGAAATTAAGTTATAATAATTATTATCAAAATTGAAGGATGTTAATTGCATTTCACTTTAGAATAATATATGCTTTCTTTATTTTACCATAGCATTAGCACTAGATAAGCGGTCCACGCACTTGTGTGGATTCAAAATTTTTTATATTTTTTAATATAAAATACTCTCATTTTCTTTTTCTTTTTTTTACCGTTTAATATTTTTTAAAAATACAATAGTTGAATTAACTCTTTAACAAGTGACGGTCATTGAGACTACTACAGTGTCAAATAGGCTTGGTTTAATATTAGTATTAGTAATAATAGCCACCAGTCACTCTGCCGTTGAACTCATGCCTCACATTTTTTTTTTTTTGCAGCTCATGATGTAAGGGTGAGGCATGCATGACACGCTTTCAACTTGCAAAATTTTGACCGACTTTTTAATTTTGCTGTTATTTTTGACTGCGAAGTTAGATCTTACGTGTAGCTAGGCTTGGTTGTACATGTTACAAAATTTTGACCGACTTTTTAATTTTGTTGTTATTTTTGACTTCGAAGTTAGATCTTATGTGTAGCTAGGCTTGGTTGTACATGTTAAATTCCCTTCAAGTAAGTAGTAGATCAAATTGGAGTTAATTAATAGAGTAAGCTGATAAGAGAACAAGTGGTGAGAATCCGCAGTATTGGAGGGGGATTTGGTTTTATGGGCTTAAAGGTAAGCCTATGTTCTATAAGTGCATGGGGAGAAGGGGACCAACCCAACCCAAAACAAAAAAGGAAGGATTGACACTGATTACGCGTGTAAATCTTATGCTTGAGGGCAACAAATGCGTGTAATGTATGAACAACATCATGGTATGCCACAAACTTTTCCAATACATGTAAACTCTCGCAAAAAATTGAGGATAAATCGCGTGTCACAAAGCAAACTAAACCGTTTCAATCAGTTTAGAGTTTCAAATATTAAGATTGTGCATTGATCGGACAATATCGAATATTCGATCCATTTTAAACCGATTAGATCAATTCGTTTCAATTGATCCGATTGTAAAATGATAAAAATAAAAATAAATTGTATTTAAAAGTCTGAAAATCGGATTGATGGGTGAAAATAAATCTTTATTCGAACCGATCGAATAACCGACTTTAAGTTATTTAATAAATTAAATTATTAATAATTATAAATATATAAAAAATTTAACTCATATTATATATATATCATTAAATTGTTAATAATTATAAATATATAATAAATAATATATTTTTAACATTTTGTTAACCAAACTTTTAATCGAAATTAATCAATTTCAATCAGTCAAAAAAATTAAAATATATTAATAAAATCGATTGGGTCGAAATAAATATTTTATACTGAAAAAATCAATTAATTTATTAACCAATGGAACTCACCGTTTAAACACCTCACTAAATACTTACACATGATAGTGAATCCGTGTCAGCTTTAATGGTTCATTTATAACATTATGGTGTCATTTGGTTGGGAACCAAACAACGTCTTTGAAGTCCAATATTTTTGAGTTCATGAAACTTTATATATAACAGAATGTTTCTCCCATTTAAGATGTTAGTTGTCATTTATGACACGTTTATAATTAAATCTTGTACCTGAGAACAATACATATAATACATAAATGATTATGATTTTACACTGATATTGAGATCTCCCACTGAATTTCTTAGTTCTATGATTTAAAATGTATGTAGTATTAAAATACGAAAATTTTTTACGTTTGAATGAAAAAAAAATAATATTTTTTATATAATTTAACGTGTTTTGAGTACTCCAATGACAAAGAACTAGTCAATTATCATCAAGCAAGTAACAAGTTACTGCTGAGTATTATTTCCAGGTTTTCGCACCCATTGACTTTTTGAAAAGTCAACTCGATGGATAGACTTCCAATTGGATGCCTCTATAAAATGTATCAATATCTCTCCAATATGTAAAGTAAACAAAGCCTGCCTTTGAAATTCTCTCATGTCCATCTCCTTGCAATTCTCTTAACAACCTAAAGTCAGCCTCTCTACTATTTCTCTTCTCCTCATTCTTTCTCTCTGTATATTACATTATATAAATCAAATCTTTGATGGGTGAGTTTTTTTTCATGGAGGACTGGGATTTGCAAGCAGTAGTTAGTGGATGTACCAATATCATCATGGACGACAGTACCCCACAATATTCTTCTTCTTCTTCTCCTTTGAGTATTGAACAACAAGAGCTTCTTTGGGGTCGTACCCCTGAAATCTTTGAAACCACAACAGTTTTTGATGAATTAGGGGATCTTTACAAGCCTTTTTACCCTGTGTTGCACCCTCTCTCAACACAAACGATCCTTGCCAGTTCCGTATCTCTTCCCACAGAAATGAAAGAATTACAAAATGGGCAAAAGCAGCAGCCTCTCTCAACTAGATCTGTAATTGCCAAGCCTAGCACTGATGATATCATTATTAATGCAGCCAAACAGAAAAGAAGGTCAGTAGATTTACTTTTGTGCTCTTGAAAAAGTTTAATGGGTTCAATATTGATGGGTTAACTTACCTTATATATTTGTCTATTCATTTTCAGCAAGAAGAATCAGCAGAAGAGAGTTGTTAAACAGGTAACAGTTGAAGGTCTCTCATCCGATATGTGGGCTTGGCGTAAATATGGACAAAAACCAATCAAAGGGTCTCCTTATCCAAGGTTATTAATCAAGCTCTCTCTCTCCATTATACCTTTTCATTTTCCAAATAAGGTTTAAATCTAAGATCTACCAAACCTGATCTACTGTTATAGGCTTATAGGGTGCGTTTGGATTAATGGAGAATGAATGGAAAAGAAAGGAAGAATTTTAGTGAAGAGGTACGTGTACCCTTCCTTTCCTTTCTTTTTCTTTCTTTCCGTTCCTCTCGATCCAAACGCACTGTTAAGTTCAAAAAGCAAAATGAAAGGCTAAAGTTGAGTACTTCAAAGTCCAGTGCCGTATTGAAGGGCTTTTTCTTCAAGCCATTGAACCAGACTTAGTTGCTTTTGTCGAACAAAATTGCAGGAGCTATTACAGGTGCAGTAGCTCAAAAGGATGTTTGGCAAGAAAACAAGTAGAAAGAAGCCCTTCGGATCCGGGAATATTGATCATAACCTACACTGCTGAGCATAGCCATGGACACCCAACTCGAAGAAATTCCCTGTCTGGAAGCACCCGAAACAAGAAGTCCTCGACACCTAAAATTTCAGCTTATACAAATGAACCCCATACGCAAACAGATCATCAGACAGTTCTTTCTCCATCAACCCCTTCAATCACACATTCCATTGAAAATGACTTAATGCAACAAGAAAGTGTTAAACAAGAAGAGGATCAAATCGTTGGAGACACTACTGAAGTTAACATATTTGATATGATGTTGAGCGACGAATTGTTTCCAAGTCTGGACAGTTTAATTGGGCTTACCACGGAGTTTTCCTTTGATGGTTGCTTCTTGGACTAATTAATCATCAGGTGGTACTTTCTCTAAGGCTTGGTTTATCAGTAATTAGTTATGCAAGCTGTAAGTAGCATGCAGTTGATGAGAAAGCCAGACCAGTTAAAACTTTCTCATCAAAGAGAGTAACTGTTGCTTCTTTTTTCTACCGAGTGCTACTTATTTTTGTATTGTAACTTTGTGTAATTTTGTATAGCCTGTCTTCAAGCTCAACAATTATAAAGATGAATTTTTAGCTTATCTTTCTCCGTTTTAAGATTGCAGCAAAAGGGTTAATATCTCATGATTTCTTATTTTCAATAATTGGGTACAGTTAATATATATATATATATATATATATATATATATATATATATATATATATATATATATAACCAACTTGGATGTTATTGAAATCAAGTATAATACTAATTGGCTAGCCGCCACGGCCTATCTGTCAGTGAAAATGACAGCCAATTATAATTTTGATTTGAAAGGGATTAGTTTAATGATGTACTGTACTCACCCTTATTTGATTTCAATCACAATCTAGTTGTTGCAGGATATGATGTTATTGCCTTCAATTTTATTACTATAAGTATGAGACTGCTGATTCTTTCTTTAAAATTTAAGTACAATTTTATTACTAGTTACACACAACCTTTTACTAGTAATTTTATTCACATATAATCAACAATATTTGCAGTTTTATTGGTCTGCAAAAATTGCAGACAATCTTCTTTATGGCAAAGTAAAGCAGCTACTGAACCTACAAAAGCAGCATTCATGTAAGTGGTAGGTTCTGCATGAGAGTAGTCTGATCTTAAATCATTGAAATGATCGTTGGAATCAGGACCTCCAACAATTGCACCCACATGAGTATTTGGATTCGGTTTGCTAGAATAGTAATAGACTGAGTAGCCATCATTGCAACCAATCTTGTCCGTGTGATCGTGGATTGAAGGGATGGATGCACCCCTATGGTGAATCTGCATTGGGTACTTGTTGCTAAAGCCTACCATATATGACATCTTCATTGGGTTATTCCCTAGTATATAGTCCACCTGAAAATAAAGGAATTAAATAAATTAGTGTACTAAATCGTGGGACTAGTTATGATTGGAAAAGAATAAAATGGGATGAAAAAAAAAATGTATTATTAATTTATAATGTTTTTTTATATGCGTTCTTTTAAAAGTTACAATTTTTTTTTCATTTTTTTTTTCTTTTTTTCAATTTTTCTATCATTTTTATTAAAACGTTATTACATGATAGAATAGAATTAGCTATTTTATAATAAAATTGGTGTCCAAATCATTTATAATTTAAATCAAAAGTTAAAATTTCATGAAGTTTTTTGTGTTAAAATACTTCTCTAGTCAGCAAAGTGGATGTAATTTTGAAAAATCATATATTTTTAAAAAAAAATTATTGATCAAAGGTTATGACCCACTTGCGGCCGCACATGGGCCAGCTTCCTTGCATCGAACGACGACGAAAATCCATAGATCAACAAGGCAGACCATTTCCAACCTGATTGTAGTCCTACTTTCTAGTAATAATCACTGGAAAGTATCATATTTAAAAAATACTCCCCTCAAGTAACAGCGGGTCAGCCGGCACAACTGGGCGATGAATCCAGGTCCTATCTTGTAAATTTCTTTGAGTTCTTTTCACCGGTTGGCCGATATCATAAAATGTTTGAGATTAAAAAAAAATTAAATTCATGTTTTATTGAATTATTAAAATATTCTTATGTTCGTTTAAGACAAATTTGAATTCACATGATTATTTTAATTATTTCACCCTCAATAGGAACAAATGGAAAGAAAAGGGATCCAATAAAAAAATCAATCTTCCCTCTCTTTTTTCCTCTGGCTTTTTTTCAATATTGGAGCAAAATCCATCTAATCCAGTTATCCATTTCATTTAAATAATATTGTAGAAGAGAAGGTGTCAATCACCTGTGATTTGGCAAAGGCTCTGATTTGAGAGACAGAGAAATGAACAGAGCCACATTGGATTTGATCAACATGGGCTGCAGTTAATGTTTTGGAGTAGATAAACAAAACCATTGAAGAGCTTGTAACATACTGTAAATTACTGCTATCTCTAATATACAGAAGACCACCTGCATGTAAACAACCAGAAAATTATCAGTCCTGAAAAATTCTTGGAATCGTAGTAGAAATTGTATGAATTTAAGTGATCTGATAAAGTCTACCAGGAGTTGTTTTAATCTGTACAGAGCTACTCCCTGGCATTAAGCTGCACATAAATGAGTCCATGTCAGTCTTGAACTTCCTCAGATCCTTCTTGCCTGCGTAAAATTCCTGAACAGAATTTTTTCACTTATTTATTTTTTCCACGGAATTATAAGATTTTAACAGCGCCATTTGATGGTTATAATAATACCTTTGCTAGTAATGCCTGAGCTCCGGCAAATTTGTTGTCCCAACTGAACTCAGAGACTGCCTGACTCCAACCTTGATTGCTTGAAACATAGCTCAAATACTTATTATCTCTACTTGCCTTGTATAACCAAGCCGCAGCCCACAACAATTCATCCTTTATAAAAAGTTCAGTCACCATAAACTCAGAAAATAATGAATAGTTTTGAATCTTTTTTTGAGAAGCATTAGTTTTGAAAATTAGCTTCACTTATGTTACCTGATACCCAGAGTAAGAACAATAGAAGGGGCAAGAATCTTTGTAAGATCCTCTGTACTTGTCTGCAAATTCAAACAGCTGTGACACCATTTTTAATGAGTTTAGAAAGCTTATTAGGCATAAGGGAAATTGACATTTGTACTGATTACTCACTGACTGTGACTGGCTTAGTAGCCTAGCAGAATAATTGGAATTAATCCCTTTAAAGACAATCGAAGCAGCAGCAAGAGAAGCTGCGGCCTCAGCTGCTGCCTCAGTTCCTGGTGAATCAGGCGTGATTTTGTAAAGTGTTCGAAGGGTATCCATATCTTCAGGCCTCTCCCAACATTGGTGATCAGAATTTCCATCTCCAACCTAATAGAAAAGGCATGTGTATTGCTTAATTTTAGCCATAAAATATGTATTTGTCTTTGGCCTTATCGTTTATTGTCAGACTTTTAAAGTACTAAGTGGGGTACAAATGATAGCTTTCATTATTGATTATACCAACCAATTAATCTGATAAAATTACAATTTACAGTCTGATTTTCATGAGTTAATGGGTTGTGCTATAGCGTTAACAGGGCAAATTAAGCTATTTCCAAACATGCACGAAAGAGAGAGAAACCTGAGTATACAGTGTGGTGGGTGAAGTATGGGCTCCCAAAATGAAGTCAGTGCCCCAGCGGATTGCAGTGTGGAGGCAGCCAAGCTGGTTAACAGAAGAGATCTCTTGCTTGTACTCAACAGCAGCCCAACTCAATAAGCTCACTGTAAATGACATTGGCCACCCAAATTTTAGATTGTCACCAGCATCATAGTAACCTCCACTTAGTTTTACCTGCCAAAAAAAAACGATACCCTTTATATACAATCAAATTGCATATACACATAGAAGCACATGTTCCTTGAAATTACTAATAAATTTAAAAAAAAAACATAATTTTTAATTCAAATTATCTTATAATAAGCTATACATTATCTATCTTTCCATCAGAAAGTGCTGAGTTTCCCCTCCATTTTACACGCTGGTTCGCCGGCAACTTTCCTGAGCGTTGCCCTTCAAAAAATAAGATTGCTTTGCTAATTGCATCTCCATAATCATGAACTTGGCAGCACAAACTTTGATCCTCCATGGCTTGCCCATACTGACTAGCCAAGACGCACAAGAAGACCAGACCCCAGACCAACACACTACAACCCATGATTTTTTAAAAGTACAATTGCATATGGGTGTGTTTTGGTTTGGTTGTTATTTATAGACCCAAATTATTATACTAAAAAATTTATTTTGATTCGTACGTGTTCAATTTTATCAAAGTATAAATGGTAGTATGATTTTCAATGACATAGCGGAGTGGAGATGGCGTGAAGGGCTTGGAAACACAATACGTTGAGTCACAGATTATGCAGATTCTTTCATCACAAGCAGCAAGACACTAATTGTAATACCGTATTTGTAAAGAAATAATAAAAAGGTAATTTAATAAATTTCACATGAAATTAAAATAATATATATATATATATATTTAATTTTTATAAATTTTTTTTTTTAAAAAAGGAGCAAGTAGAAAGCATAAAGAAAAAGAAAAAGAGAAAGAAAAAAAAAAAAAGGCGTTGGCTGTCTAAAGACAGCACTTGCAGTTCGTGCAACCAAATGAGAATAGGTGCTGGCTTTTGTTTATATATTATATTATATTATTTTATTTATTATTTATCAAATCTTGTTTGATTTTTTTCAATTATAATTTAAATTACTCTCTTTCTTTAAACACTTGGTGACTGAAAGAAAGGTTAAAAGAAAAATTTTGAAGGGGTTTACAGGAGAATTTTATAGAGAGTCACGGGAAGCTATAAGAAAAACAAAAGGTAATAACGTAAATTTTATTTTGAAATTTAGCATACATGAAATTTCTCGGAATTCAAAGTGAGAATTTTCAAAGGGTGTGAATTATGGAAGAATTGAAGAATAAATTAGAAATTTAATATAAATATTATATCAGGTGTTGACGATCAGCAACCGGAAGAAATTACTGAAAGGAGTAGGAAAGACAATAAGTTGATCCACAAGTAGCTCTAAGTGCTATGTGGTGTGTTAGATTTATTTAAGTAATCAAGATAAATATGAAATATATAATGATAATATTTGAATATATTATTAACTTATGATTTGGTGATAGATGAAAGTTAATTTATAGGTATGATAGGAATAAGTGATGTGTAGGGAATTATTATATGAGAAATAATATTATTGGAATAATTAGTCAATTTAATAATAAAGGTGATAAGTGAAATTCTTGACGAGTTATGGATGATGAGTTGATATGATATATGAGGAGAAGAAATTAATCAAATTAATCAAATAATGATTTGAGAAGAAGCATGATAACTAATTTGAATGTATGAATACATTTGTGTTTTTATATTATTGTGCATATGCATATTTCATATCATTGTTCATATATATATACATGAAATGAAAAACCGTGACATCCAGTATATGCTGGTGATAAATGAAAAACCGAGATAGTCGGTATATACTGGTGATAAATGAAAAACTGTGATAGCCGGTATATGTTGGTGAGAAATGAAAACCGTGACAGTCGGTATATGCTGGTGAGAAATGAAAACCATGATTGCTGATATATACTGGTGAGTGTAAAGTTTTAATTATTTGGAGAATTTCTGCCTTACCTTAAACGCAGGTATAGGCATGTATTTATAATATATTCTGTTACAACTAAATCATGAAAGATAAAGCAGAGGAGAATATATTTGAATTTAAACTGATTACATATCTAAACATTTGAATCTAAACTGATTACAGATCATAACTGCTTTGTGAGGAGCTGAGCTGCTGGTTGTTGCTGTGGATAAGTCTTTGTGAGGAGCTGCTGGTTGTTGCTGTGGATAAGTCTCTAACACGCCCCCTCAAGCTTAACTGTGCAGAGGCAATGTTCAGCTTGTCACGAAGGAGAGAGAACCGAGATGAGGATAGCGGTTTGGTGAAGATGTTAGCTACTTGATCTTTGGTAGAAATGAAGCGAATGTCTAATGTACCACGAGCAACCATATCCCGAACAAAATGGAAATCTATCTCGACATGTTTGGTTCGAGCATGGAAAACTGGATTTGAGAATAAATATGTTGCACCAATATTGTCACACCAAAGAATGGGACGTGTAGAAGGAAGCGATTCGAGTTCAGTCAAAAGAGAGCATAACCATGTGATCTTAGAAGCGGTATTTGCTAAGGCTTTATATTCAGCTTTGGTGCTAGACTGGGCTACAGTAGCTTGCTTCTTGCAACTCCAAGAAATTAAATTGTCCCCAAGAAAGACACAGTAGCCACCTGTGGAGCGTCTATCATCACTGCTCCTAGCCCAATCCACATCAGAGTAGGCTTGTAGTGACCATGAGTGTGACTGGTGAAATTGGAGGCCAAACTCCACGGTTTGCTTGAGGTAGTGCAACAAACGCTTGGTTGATTGCCAATGGATTTTTGTCAGCTTGTGAAGAAACTGAGATAGTTATTTAACCGTGAATGCTATATTTGGTCTGGTGATGCAGAGATATTGAAGAGCACCAATAGTGCTTCTGTAAAGTGTTGGATCTGAAAATGATTCACCTTCATAAGCCGAAAGTTTTGTGGATGTGGCCATAGGAGAATGAACCGGTTTTGCTTCTAGCATATTGGTATGTTTCAATATATCCAGGACATATCGATGTTGAGATAAAATGAAGCCCTTGGAATTTTGAATTAGTTCTACACCAAGAAAGAAATGGAGAGGACCCAGATTTTTAACAGCAAATTCTTTGTGTAAAGCTGATAGTAAATCATCGATAACCGTCTGTTTATTACTTATGAGGAGAATATCATCCATATATATAAGCATAAATATTTTGACTGTGGAAGATGTATAAACAAACAAGGAAGTGTCGGACCGAGTACCTTTAAAACCAAGAGCAAGAAGCTTGTTGCTGAGTTTGTCGAACCAAGCCCGTGGGGCTTGTTTAAGACCATATAGAGCTTTTTGTAATTTACATGCATGGTTGGGTACTGGGGATGAAGAAAACCAGGGGGCTGAGATATATGTACTTCTTCTAATAAATTCCCATGTAGGAAAGCATTTTGAATATCGATTTGATGAATGAGCCAACCAGATGAGACGGCTAAGGAAAGAACAGTGTGTACCATTGTAGGCTTAACAACAGGGCTAAATGTTTCACCAAAATCAATGCCTGGTTGTTGATGGTAGCCTTTGGCAACAAGATGCGCTTTGTAGCGTTCAATATTACCATCAGCATATCGTTTGATGCAAAACACCCACTTCGAGCCAATGATGTTACAAGCTGAATTAGGAGGGACCAGGGTCCATTTTTGATTTTTTAGCAATGAATCAAATTCAATATTCATTGCTTGACGCCATAATGGATCTTTGATGGCTGTGGAACAGTAGGTAGGCTTAGTAGGCTGTTGGGAAGATTCAGTGAGGAAAGCTCATGGAATTGGATGTCGGATCATGTCTGCAGGAAGGTGTTTGGGTTTTCGGATATTTTTTTTGGAACGATTGATCATTGGATGTACTGATGTGGTTTAAGTGGCAGTGTTTGAAGGATGAGAATTTTCTGAGTGTAGGGAAGGTCGTGGGTTCGAAAGAGAAGTGATCGGGTTGGTGGGGGAAGGCTCAATAGGTTCAGTTATATGTGGTGAGGTTAAGGACGGGTTCGGACTGGATGTTTCTGGTTCACTTGTGTGCTGGCTTTGGAGAGGAGTGTTTATAGATTCGATTGAGTGATTGCTTGGAGAAGCTGCTGCTGCAGCTGAGACCCTTGTATCCAATAGACTCAGAAGATGACCAGTATGGAATTGAGATGGAGGAGAATAGCACGCTGGGATGGTTTAAAAGGAAATGTAAATTCATCAAATTGCACATCACGGGAGATATAAACACGACGAGTGGGAACATGGAAACACTTATATCCTTTGTGTAAAGAGCTATATCCAAGAAAGACACATGGAAGAGAACGATGTTGAAATTTGTTGGTATTAAATGGCCGTAGATTAGGCCAACAAGTGCAACCAAATATTTTTAGAAAAGTGTAATCAGGTGGAGATTTGAAAAGAACTTCATATGGATTACGATTTTGAAGTGTGTGCGTGAGTAGGCATACGATTTATTAAGTAACAGGCTGTGAGGAAAGCATCGTCCCAAAATTGTTGAGGAACGTTTGCTTGGGATAATAAGGCAAGGCCTGTCAATAGCACCATTTTGTTGGTGCGTATGAGGGCAAGAAATACGATGAACGATACCTTGATCTTGAAATTTTTTGTGAAGAGAGCGATATTCACCGCCCCAATTAGAATGCACTACTTTGATTTTGGTATTAAGTACCGTTCAACGTATGATTGAAATTTGAGAAAGACACGACTAACATCACTTTTTAGAGAAATGGGATAAAGCTAGGAATATTTGCTAAATGCAGCCAAAAAGGAAACATAATATTTATGGCCAGTGTTTGAACAAATAGGAGCAAGGCCCCATACATCAGTATAGATTAATTCTAAAGGTTTTGTAGCTTGAGTTAAAGAAGTGGAAAATGGTAATTGTCGACTCTTTGAACTCAAGAAAGCAGAGCATTTGTGTGAAATGGAGTGACGAGGGACTGAGACTTGTAGTTGACGAATGACTCGATGAATAATTTGAAACGACGGATGACCCATGCGAGCATGCCATAAGAAGAGAGTTGAGTGTTCACTTAAGAAAGTGGACGGAACACTTTTATTTTGAGTGGATGAGATTTGATAGAGTCCATTGTTACTCAGGCCTTGGAGCAGCAGCTTCCTCGTTGCTCGATCCTTCAAAAGAAAATAAGATGGGTGGAATTCAAAAAATGTGTTAGTATCTTTTGTGAAGCGCTGGACAAAAAATAATTTTTTTCAAATATTGGGAACATGTAAAACATTGTGGAGGTGAAGTTTAAATGAAGAAGTAGTAATTTGGGTGGTTCAAATATGGTGAATAGGAAGACCATTACCATTGCCGACACGAATTGTGTCGGATTCATAGTATTCCTCAACTTTAACATTCAGATTGGCAAGGTCCGAGGTGAGGTGGTGTGTAGCACCCGAGTCCAGGTACCAGTTTGCATTAGTCGAATTGTGGGAAGCTGAAAAATATGCTAGGCCTTGAGAGGAGTCCCGCTGGTAAGATTCATCATACCTGTAATAACAATCGAACGCCATATGACCCGTTTTGTTGCAAACTTGGCAAACGAGACGCGAGTTATTGGATGAGGATAGAGAACTTCGACCACGCCCCCTGCCTCGGTAGTTCCGAGATGGTGAGTTCTGATAATTTCCTCGTCCATTCTGGCTTGGAGAGCAGCGAAGATTGCCACGGCCACCACAATTGGTGGTGTTGCGGGATGTGAAATTAGCATTGGTGACAATTAGATCAACTGCGGCCTGATGCTGCTCCAATCGCTTTTCATGAGCAAAGAGATGACCGTAAAGGTCTTCAATGGATAGAGGTTCAACTCTAGTGGTAACGGATGAGACAAATGAGTCATAATCTGGTCCAAGGCCTGCAAGAAGAAAGGATACCAGTTCATAATTGTTCAAGGGTTGATCAACGGCAGCAAGGGTATCTGTGAGATTGGTAAATTGCTGGAAATAATCAGTAATTGAAAGGTTGGATTTTTTGAGTGTGGCCAGTTGGAAATGGATGTGGGTGATCCGAGCATGAGAGGTAGAGGAAAACATTCGTTCTAGTGCAAGCCACATATCACGCGAGGTAGTGCACTTAACGACGTGAGATAAAATTTTTTCCGTGAGGGAGGAGGTAACAGCACTCAAGATGAGTTGATCTTGAAGATGCTAGGAGTGGAAGGCAAGATTTGGGATGGTATGTGTTTGGTCATTTTCGGAGGAAGAGATATGAGTAGAGGGTGCTGGGAGGGAACCATCAACATAACCGAATAAATGGGTGATAAGTGCTTAAATATTCATATTTAAGCCCCTTAATTTACATGTGTTAAGCTTTTTGTCTATATGTTTTAGTCTGTTTTACTTCATTTTGTGTGTTTCACATGTTTTTATAGGTCTTAGAGAAAAATAAAGCAGTTTTGGCACTTAAGGGAAGAAGCCTGGAAATCCTGGAGCAGCTTCTGGTCAAAGTGTGCGATCGAACGCACATGCGATCGTTCGCACACATGAAGGATCGAGCGCAGCAATGCTATTGAACGCAAGACGCATGCGATCGAGTGCACATGTACGAGCGTGAACAGTAAACTGCATAACCCTATTGTGGAAATAGCTCTATTTTGGAAATAACCCTATTTTGGAAATAACCCTATTTTGTGTTTTAGGAAAGTTTAGGAACTCATGAGTCTTTTAGGACTACTCAAGCCCTATAAATACACCTGTAAAGCACACAAAAAAAAAAACATAACTTCTTAGACATAATCACTTCTTTTATCTTTTGCTTTTAGCTTGGAGAAGGAAACCGTGGAGGAGAATTGACGACTCTTCTCTCAGGTTTCTTCTTTCATTTTTTTTTTATTATGTATACTTAACTTTTAGTAAGGGCTTGGTTGAAGCCCTAATTATATTTACTCAATAAATTAGTATTGGCACCTTTGCGATATTTATGTTGTGTTGCTTAACTTGATTAATACCTGTTTTTATTTAAATTCCTCATATGTATATGTCTGATCAATATGTGCATGTGGTATGGACTTGTTAGTTAGATCAATTTGGATGACCGAGTCCTGGGTCCAACATTAATAACAAGGGGTATCTTATCCGGATACCCGGGTTAATCAACATGGGAAACCAGGAGTAGATACCATGCCCTAGGGCTCATGTGGTTATCGATTTCCATAGTACTTATGTTTTCTTAAGGAACAACTCAAGCAGATATCATGCTGAATCCCTTAAGAAAGAAAAGAGTTAGAGTAGATACCATTCCTAACTCGTTACTTAGGGAGATCAATAGCTTAAGGAGTAGATACCATGCCCTTAGGTTGACAAACATTAGGTATTCATGATATGAGTAAAGCATTAGCATATTGTTTTGTTGTGGTAGCATAATTAGTGGTAGATATCAAGTCCCTGCGCATTTATCTTTATCATAATCAACTCTTTTATTATTTCTATCTTTTTTACATTATGAATATAATTCTAAATCGAAATCTACCAATCCCTGTGGAGATGATCTTGCATTCGCACACTATACTACTAATTTGACCTTGTGCACTTGCAAGTAAAACGAGTGCGATTATTTACTTATTTATTTAGGTAGATAACCGCCACAACAAGTTTTTGGCGCTGTTGCCGTGGATTTTACTAAATTTCTTTTTGGAATTATTTTCGTTAATTTTTATTTTATTCTGTTTTATTTCTAGTTTTATCAAAAATCAAATTTCTTCCTTCTTTTCGTTTTCTTTTGTTCAGGTATATAGCAGAGGAGTTTTTGTCCTCATTGCGATCGATCGCAGTGCCTTGTGTGATCGAGCGCACATCTGCGATCGGGTGCAGTTCAGTGTGCGCTCGAGCGCAAAAGCTCTAGAGAGTACCCGAGCAGCAGTACTGAAACTGCTGACCTGAAGCTTTTCAACTAATTCATTTGAGGGAGAAGCACCAATGGCGGAAGCTCGATATGCTTGTCTAGATGCTTTGGAAAGGAAGCTAGATATGAGGCTAGATATGATTGTAAAAGCCATGTCTACTCAAAACATCTCTCCTCGACTACAAGCTACACAAGGCCAGGTATGTGCTATATGTTCTCGTTTTGATCACACTTCTGAAACTTGCCCTTTATATTTATCTGCAGATCAAGAGCAAGCAGACTATGTGGAACCAAAAAAACTATAATATATATGCACCTACCTACAATCTCAGATGGCAGCACCACCGTAACCTCTCATGGAGCAACAATTGAAACACCTTGAACCTTCAAAGGCAATAAAGGAACTTCCATAAAGCAGCCCAACTAGTTCCAGAACCCAAGAAGGATGGTCTAGAAGATCTTGTAAAGCAATTAGCCACTCAACAACAGCAACTAATGACAACATTGATGACTTCATTAGATCACCAAAAACAAACCACTCAAAGGCTAGAAGAACAAATGGGGAAATTGGCTAAGGAGCTACGTGAAAGAAAGTTGGGTGAACTTCCAGTCCAACCACTACCTACTCCAAGAGGACATCAACAACTAAATGCCGTAAATGGTAAGATCATCGGAGCTGATGAGCCTGCACAAGCATCCATATCTAAGGTCCATCACATTGATCCAGTAGAAACCGCTCTTACCTATAGTGTCCTAAGATCGGATATTAAGCCCAAATGCAAGGATGTCACTGATGACATCATTGACACTATACACCTCCTTGAGGCCTATCCAAAGCATCCAAGTAAGCACATCGATCCATTTGACCCTCATGTGCCTACTAATACTATTTTTTTCCTTTTTATCGTCCAGGCATCAAATTTGGAGCTGAAGCAATTGCCAAAGTACTTAACTTATGCTTATATGGGAGAGAATAAGACACGATCTGTGCTAGTTGCTGCAAATCATAGTTTTGGGGAAGAATAAGGCTTGGTCCGGCTGAAGACGTTAAACTTAGCGCTTATGGGAGGCACCCCAAACTTATCCTTTTCATTTTAATATTTTTCTTTTATTTATATTTATATTTACATATCTAGTATTTATATTTCTTGTTTTCCGGAATAAATGTTTATTTTTCTTTGTCCAGTACTTAGTGCGTGCATCCAGTTCAAGTTTGGGGGCATGTTACAAGAAAAGCAAGCAACCTAGTTCTCCATCTCCCAGGTCAGATCTTTCCATGCCACACACATTGGGGACAATGTGTATTTTAAGTTTTGAGGTAGTGAGAGATACTAGATACTATCACACACGCACTTGAAACACATGCACACACTAAGTCCCAGTTTTTTTGATTCGATGAATTCATGTTCTTTTGGTAAACAAAAATTTTGATTGATTTAAAAATTTGATAAAACTTCATTAGTAAGCTTAAAAGCTAGAACACATAGTCTTGCAATGGGAATTTTACAAAGTTTGGTTACCTACCTCAAGGCACCTAAGAATTCACGAGTTTGATTCAAATTTGCATGAGCATATTTAACATGCATTTGTGTGGGGTATGACATATAATTCTCTTGTATATGTTTCCATAATCTAACTGTAATCGGATAACTTGTTGAAAAGAACACTTTGGCATAAGAAAAAAAATGAAGAATAAAAAAAATAAAGAAAAATGTCATCATGCAAAAAGTGATAAAAAAGCTTCTAATGATCAGTAAAAACTTTCCACTGAGTAACTGGGCCTCTTGCCTCAGTAAACATTGAGTGTTCACATCAAAAGGTGGAAATTTCATTAAGAAGTATAAAAAAACCTGTTAGTTTCGTAACCTTTTTGATTCGAGTTAGTAAGTCCTTAGGGGTGTCTTTACACCTAATACCCTAAAACCATTTCGTTTGGGAGTTATTGGCTAAACACTCATTACAAGGGTCAAATAGAAAGCTCGATGGAACTCGACATGGCAAAGATCGCATGATGAAAGAAAAAGAAAGAAGAAGAAAGTATTATGCCATTTTTGTTCTCTTTGATAAGGAATTCGATAAAGGTTTGGGCATCGAAACCCTATACACTAAAATTATGTGGAAGCCCCATCTTATATGTACTAATTCATCACACACAAATCAAACTTGCAATGCCTTAAGCCAACCTTAGGTAAGTAACATGAACTTTTGAAAATCCTTTTTCAATACAAAAATGTGTTTTTATTATAAGCTTACTCATGAACGGTTATCATAGTTTTATGCACAACCCAAATCTTTAAGTATCATGGAAATGAATTTATCTTTAATTTTGTTCTTCATTTAGTTTTTAGTTTTGTATTGCTAAGGGACTAGCAATATGTAAGTTTGGGGGTGTGATAAGTGCTTAAATATTCATATTTAAGCCCCTTAATTTACATGTGTTAAGCTCTTTGTCTATAAGTTTTAGTCTGTTTTACTTCATTTTGTGTGTTTCACATGTTTTTATAGGTCTTGGAGAAAAAAGAAGCAGTTTTGGCACTTAAGGGAAGAAGCTTGGAAATCCTGGAGTAGCTTCTGGTCAAAGTGCGATCGATCGCACTACTGCATGCGATCAAGCGCACATGCGATCATTCGCACACATGAAGGATCGAGCGCAGCAATGCGATCGAGCGCAAGACGCATGCGATCGAGGGCACATGTTCGGGCGTGAACAGTAAACTGCAAACCCTATTTTGGAAATAGCTCTATTTTGGAAATAACCCTATTTTGGAAATAAAGGAGTTTTGTGTTTTAGGAGAGTTTAGGAACTCATGAGCCTTCTAGGACTACTCAAGCCCTATAAATACATCTGTAAAGCATACACAAAAAAAACATAACTTCTTAGACAGAATCACTTCTTTTATCTTTTGCTTTTAGCTTGGAGAAGGAAACTGTGGAGGAGAATTGACGACTCTTCTCTCAGGTTTCTTCTTTCCTTTATTTTTATTATGTATACTTAAATTTTAGTAAGGGCTTGGTTGAAGCCCTAATTATGTTTACATAAATTTAGTATTGGCGCATTTGTGATATTTATGTTGTGTTGCTTAACTTGATTAATACCTGCTTTTATTTAAATTCCTCATATGTATATGTCTGATCAATATAGGCATGTGGTATGGACTTGTTAGTTAGATCAATTTGGATGACCGAGTCCTGGGTCTAATATTAGTAATAAGGGATATCTTATCCGGATACCCGGGTTAATCAACATGGGAAACCGGGAGTAAATACCATGCCGTAGGTCTCATGTGGTTGTCGATTTCTATAGTACTTATGTTTTCTTAAGGAACAACTCAAGCAGATACCATGCTGAATCCCTTAAGGAAGAAAAGAGTTAGAGTAGATACCATGCCTAACTCGTTGCTTAGGGAGATCAATAGCTTAAGGAGTAGATACCATGCCCTTAGGTTGACAAACTTTAGGTATTCATGACGTGAGTAAAGCATTGGCATACTGTTTTGTTGTGGTAGCATAATTAGTGGTGGATATCAAGTCCCTACGCCTTTATCTTTATTATTTTATCTTTATCATAATAAACTCTTTCATTATTTCTATCTTTTTTACATTACGAATATAATTCTAAATCTAAATCTACCAATCCCTGTGGAGATGATCTTGCATTCGCACACTATACTACTAAGTTGACCTTGTGCACTTGCAAGTAAAACAAGTGCGATTATTTGCTTATTTATTTAGGTCGATAACCGCCACAACAATGGGTGCCTTTAAGATATGGAACAATTTGGGCACGCCAGAGCAGGTAATTGTCACGACTCAGTTTGATGGAGATGAAGGGATGATGAGTGAGAGAGATGGGTAGGGTCGGGATAAGAACAGAGGACGAAGTGGGAACTAAGGAGGCCATGAGGATTCATGCGTTTGTCACTTAGGCTCTAATACCATGTAAAGTTTTAATTATTTGGAGAATTTCTGCCTTACCTTAAACGCAGGTATAGGCATGTATTTATAATATATTCTGTTACAACTGAATCATGAAAGATAAAGCAGAGGAGAATATATTTGAATTTAAACTGATTACATATCTAAACATTTGAATTTAAACTGATTACAGATCATAACTGCTTTGTGAGGAGCTGAGCTACTGGTTGTTGCTGTGGATAAGTCTTTGTGAGGAACTGCTGGTTGTTGCTGTGGATAAGTCTCTAACAGTGAGAAATGAAAACATTGACAACCGACATATGTTGGTGATAAAAGAACCAGGAAGGCAGCCAGTCTAAGATAAAAACATGTTGACATGTGGGAAGACGTTCCTAATTAATAATTCATGCATTGCATCTGTTTTAAATATTGATTTTATTACTGAAATGTTAAAGTGTTGTTTTTTATTGTAAAATTATGGATAAATGAATGATCTCACAGAGAGACAGATATGGTGGGAAAGAAATATGAAAGTATGATATGATAAAAACTATCTGAGTGATATACTATATGTTGTAAACCTCATAACGAGGTAATTATGAGATATAATTGATGGTTTCAAGGTGAATAAATATGTGAGAAGAAGAGATTGATACAGAATGGGGGTTATGATATGAGTTGTGATAATAGAATACTATTATCAAATTATATGAGATATAAATGATTGAATATTAAAAGACTATTTATATAAATTGAATACTTCTAGTAAATTTAATTCACTGAGCTTGTGAAGCTCATCCCTTAATGTTAAATGATTTCAGGCAGCAGGCAGGACAGATAGTTGGTGAGTTGAGATTTAGACTGAGTTATTATCTATAAGCGACGTGGTCCACATCCTCAGACTAATGAGAAAACAAAAAAAATTATTTGTAAATATTTATGTATATTATGTTGTATAAAATGTTTAAGTTGAGATTTGAATGATGTATCTCTCATATTAAGGGTTGTGGATCGATGTAAACAATTGCAGATGGTATTATTATTGTTGCATGTATGTGTCGTGCTGAGATTTTCAAAATGTGACAATACTGTCTCGGGAATGGCCAATCCGAGATGGGTCGTTATACTAATACCACTCTTTAATGTCATTAGATATTAGGTTTCGTTTGGTCCATGGACATGATTATAATAGGATATGATTAGAATAGATTAAATTGATACTATCCTAATTCTATGTTTAGTTCTTAACAATTCCAAATTTGAATTAAAGTGGGATAACAAGTATAAAGACTAAAATACCTTTACATTTGATTCTTATATAAAACAAAAAAATATATCTCTCCATAATCTTTCCTTTCCCTTTCTTATCTCTCTTACCTTTTTTTTGTTCTTCTTTCTACACCATCAACAATGAAGAAAATTGAAGAAAAAAATTTTAAAAAAAAAATTGGACAAAACTATTTCTTCTCATTCTTAGTCTCATTCTTCTTTAGCAAATATTTTTTTTTCTCTTTTTTTTTTCATTTTCTGTTTGTTTCTTGAGAAATTGAAGACTTTTCTTTTGTTTTTTTAGTACGTTTTGTTTTATTTGATGCTCTTAAATTTTTCTTCTTCTTCTTTAGCAGAACCATTTTTTTTCTCTTCTTATTTTTCTATTTGTTTCCTAAGAAAATACATAATTAAATCTAATGTAACAAGTTAAGTGCATATGAGACATATGCTCCGGTTTGAGTGAATGTTAAAATATATTAGTATAAAGATTAAGAATTCTTATCTGCTTTCTCATTATTCTATTCTATATAAATATGCCTGCTAACTTTAAAGTTAGTAAGCTATTTATTGATAAGGAAAATAAGAATCAATTCTCATTATGATTTTTGCATGCTGATGTAAATGGTTTATTTCTTCAAGCAAACAACTCAATAAAAGTTTGTTAGTGATTGTTTTTTAAACAATCCTGCACCCCACCCCAAATGGCTCTTTCGTTGATTTTAGCCTTGATATGACCACATGTGAGCCCTACTTAATTGAAAGTGGGGTTCCAAGGAATTCTGTAACATTGCGTGCGTCGAATTCTAAACAATTCTTTGCTTCTACGAATTAATCAATATTTCACGATAAAATTACGTGAAAACTCTTTTTAAACAATCGATAAATTTTTTAAATAAAATTATGTGAAATTTTTTTTTAATTTTATAACTTAAACCTCAATATATCTAATGTTCACTAAATCATTGGATTTTTATAACTTTTACAAGTTATATTGGTGTTTAATTTGCTATATTCCATATCTGACCAATTATTTCTGTTTCAGGAATAGAGTGAGAGTCTACGTCTCTTGTTGCCCATATTGATAATAATTACCCACATCCCTTTGAAAAAAAAACGATGTGAAAAAAAAACTACTTACAATAATACCTCTTTTTTATGTGGGATTTGAAAAGTATTTCAACAAATTTCTCTCTACTTAAGTCCCTAAACACTTCAACCACTGTCCCAGATTTGCCTCCATCCAATAAAAACTTCTCTGTTTTAATTGAATCTTCAATATCACTTAATCAGATTTTAGACTTAATCCCAACAAAAAAAAATCACAATTCTACTGTATTCCAATTATAAAGCCTCAATTAATTTCATGCTACCAAATAATAGTATTTGCACCGATGATCATTTAATGATATGTAAAGTTACTAGAAGATCATTTTTGTGTCAAAAACTCATATGCAAGATGCTCTGAACTGGAAATTAAATACAAGTCCTTTCCTTTCCAAACGTTTAGCTTCTAAACTACACTACTGAAACCTTCTTTACAAAAGTACTAAGCTACTACTATGATTTCAGAGGCTCAAGCTCCCAATTTAGGAGTAAATTCATGAATCTTCTAAAGAGATCACATCTTTTTTCCACGAAGTCATTATTACTTCATGAAATTCATGCATGTGATCCCTTTATAACCACTCTTCCTCCTTAAACTAGTACTTCACACAAAGGAGAACTCTTTTTTTACTTTGACAGAAAGGAAAGAGAAATCTTACTGTTATTTTACCATGTGCATATACTAAGTTTGTGACTGTTATTTCCTCTGCATATAAAGCAAACTCCATATTTGTTAGTTACTTGTCTTTTATTTTTAATTTGGGTATTTTATCTAGTAGCAAAACTTGCAGTTGCAGAACCATATGATACAACAAAAGATCATAAGAGCATATATATATATATATATATAAGAGATTTCATATTGTTGATGCAAAAAAAGTTAACGATGACATTTAGTCTTCAATGGCGCTCAATGGGGTTTGTTGAATATTTTTCTTTGAGGGAGGAGCCTCATATGAGAGAGTTTTTTTAAAGTTGATGATGAACATAATCTACAAAAGAGGTCTCTCAGAGTTTATGTGCTCCGGGGAGGACCCTCTGACTTTTAAGTCAATAAAAACTCTTATGGAGTAAAAAAGAAAGAGACTTTAAGAGGTAAAGAGATATTTGAGAGAAGGATAGAACCAGACAGGCTCTTTTTGTTCCTAATATGATTTCTCCTTGTACTCGTGGCTCTTTCTCAGTTTTTTACCTTCTCTTTTATTGTGTTTGGAGTTCTTTCTTTTTCTATTGGTCCATCTATCTTTGTATGCGTTCTTGTCTCTTTTCTTTTTCCTCTCCTCTTTTTTCCATCCCCTTGCTCAAAGGTGAGGATCCATTTATATAGACGTGACATGTTATTGATTTCTCGGGGTAGGACACTGTTAGACTGAGGTCTCAGTGCCTCAAACCTCCCAACGGATAGTTCTTTATACTTGAAGCATTGTTTCCTTCTTAACTGTCTTGTCACCGTGTCAAAAAGTATGACTTTAATAGCTGATCCGGATCACTTTGCCGCTCAGGAGTTATTGAGTAACCACGTGTCGAACTATCCTTGGACTGTATTATTTTGGCCACATCACATGTATAAAATATAGGGCAAAGTTTGAAAGATAAGGGATAATTTCCACAAGAAAAATTCAAAGAAAGAGATCTCATATAATAATATAAAACCCATATATTTGTAAGCATCCCAAACGTACTGCTTATTTCAGTTACATTTTCTCAAAGACTGATACTGAGTATGGGTGAAGAAGGGATTGTTGTCAATTGTTCCTTGTTTATTATTTGTATATAGGATAGCTCTCCCCTTTAGTTAATATTATAAATGGATAGCATTATTTCTAGTTGCTTTATATTCATAGATGATTCTGGTCTTATGAATCAGTCATACATGACAACTGAAACTTGGCAGATTTCACCATTTTTTAATTTTGAAGATACTAATGTTGAGAGAAATTTGAGATTATCTAGCCTAAATGAGCCCAATTCCAAGGTGATGATACCATTCCGTAATTTTCTTGGCATACTTCAATTTTTTCTTCGATTGGTAGATTATAAAAAGTAGTTGAGCCTTTTTAGTTGGGTTTTTTTTTCTGTCCATTTAAACTTCTGGAATAATTGATCACCCAATCATTTTAGGCTTTGATCCACATGAAAAGCTAATTAATTCTTCACTGGTTTGAACTGAGGGACATATTAGACTATAAAGTGGTGAAGTAGTTCAATAATCCAGCCAATCACCAAAATATTGAGAAATTGTGTTTCCCTGAAAGAAAAAAAGAAATTGAGTTGGTTTCCATCTTGTTTAGAAGCTCTAGAAACACCAGCAAAAAGAGTGCTGCTATTGAGCACCCGGCCAATCCTGCCACTGCCTGCGCAAACCCATTCAAACCCACAAATTGCAGCTGCTATAGTAAAAAATTTGAAGTAAACCAATTAGGCTCGTGCAGAACACACATAGTTACTCATCTACTATGGCCGGGTGGCACAAGTGGGTGTCAAAAATCGTGTCCCCTTCCCTTAACTCCCAGCAAAAATACAGGCATGATCCATAAGAAATGAGCATCTAGAGCTCTCATTTTGTTCTTGGGTAGTTCTCATTTTGTTCACCAGGTGCTTGTATTTAAGCCTCTTTGGCTCCTAACTCTAGCTTCATTGCCTTTTCTGTTATTACCCAATGATAACAGTATTTCTTCACTGTTAAAAAAAATTGCCCTAATGGATGGAGAAATCAAACCACCAATATTGACCCTACACAATATCTCATACTCTCTCATAGATTCACTTCCATCAACCTCAATGCATCCTTAACCACAAATGCAAGGCTCACAAAGTACAACTAATTCGGATATCAATTGGGTTAGTATCTTTTCTGGTCCTGCAAAATTGGTTCCCAAAAGCACTCGTCACCAAATGTATCAGTATTGGCAAATTCTAGAGGTGGAGAGATCGTTAATGGAGGGTGATGTAGTAAATAATTCACTCTCCAGTAGCCTGGTGACATGAGGATAATTCTCCCTCCAATGACCAGATGACACGTGGCTGCGTTAATAATGGGTACGTAACAGAGTAGGTGACGAAGCCGTGATCATTTACAGACCTCCCACACACAAAAAATGGAAGCAAGATTTCAAGGACTGCACCGTCCCTAAACACGTTACAAGACCCCTAGAAAGAAAAGCGAGATCTCAGGGATTGTGCTGTCCTGAGCACGTGATAAACTTGTTCTCCGAACCACTATAACAAGTCCAAGGTACGTAGATCTCAACTCAGTTTAAGTTTATTACAAAAACACTATCACATCATAATCCTCTCTGCTTTCTCAAAACTCGCACTAACGAAGGCATCAGAGAGTCCTCGAAGGCACCACCCTCATTTCCGGGGACTCTTTAGTTCATTACTCTTACTTTGCAACCCAGCAGCCGATTTTCGGCATCAACAGATTGTCGTCGTCCATGGGAAAAAACTAATCTCTCACTAACTAGTAGAAGCGGAGAAATCTAAAGAACTCATCTATTTCCATGCCGCCTAGAAACACCGCCAAGAACACCGGCGAAGGAGTCACCGGAACCAGCACCGCACCTACACAAAATAATACTCACAGCCAACAGTCCGACTCAAAGTTCCCCGCTGTGTTTGAACATATGACCCCTGGCCGTGACCCGCAAGCTCTTCCGAGAATGCAACATTATCATTAAGCTGAGATTAATCCTCCTAAAGATCTCAAAGGAGCCACCTCAGTGCATCCCGCCATTCCAATGATTCTAGCATAGTTCCTAGAGCTCTCTCGTTTGGTGACAAACCTGGCCACTGAAGTCTGAAGAGGAAGTCGACAGCCCTCACCTCCATCTCCTCACCGCACTCCTAGGAAAACTAGCCCTCCTGATGACAGGCTCCCTATCGACAGTAGATTTACTGTACAGTCTTCACCACCTCGCGCCAGTAGAGCTAAAGGAAGCTCTTCCAGAAGCAACCTCAACCTGGACAAACGAATCGATGAGATGGAAGAGAAAATCAACAAGGCCTTCAAATGCCGAAATCGTAATGTCCTGGATAAACTCAACGTCTAGGACCCACCATTCACACAGGAAGTTCTCAAAGCTCCACTCCTGCCAAATTTTCGGATGCAACATATCAAGCCTTATGACGGTTCAACAAATCCTTTGGACTACCTACAGCATTACAAGACCACCATGATGCTTCATCAGCATTCTGATCTTGTCATGTGCGAGTGTTTCCTCTGACACTTGAAAAGCTGCCAGCATATGGTATTCTCAGCTGAAGCCAAAAAGCATCGACACCTTCAAAGAGCTTAGCTACGCCTTTACTACCCACTTCCTCAGTAGTAAGGGACCTAAGAAGACCTCAGAAAGTTTGTTTAACATTGAGGGGAAAGGCTTCGAGCCTATATCTCAAGGTTCAACGCTGTCGTTTGGGAGATCCCTGACTTCAATCTTAACGTTCAGATGCTGGCATTAAAAAATGGATTGAGATTTGGAATCTTTAGCTCCAAGCTCATCAGGCGACCACCTAAAGACATGAACGAGGTCGTGACCCAAACAGAGAAGTGCATGTTGGTAGAAGACGGTTAAGCTTTCCCAAGAGAAAGAGAAGGGAAAACCGAGAAGAAGATGAAAGACACCAACGATCCTCGTGGTAGGACGACCAAAAAACCCCACCATAAGGGCTGATATAAGGCCACCACCCATTTTGAAAGTTTCACTCCTCTCAACGCATCCAGAACCAATGTTCTGATGCAGCTCCAAGACAGAGCAATCCTTCGATGGCCCCCGAAGCCGCAACCCCTCAACAGGGATCAAAGCAAGTGGTGCCAATTCTATAGAAACCATGGGTATGATACTGAGGAGTGCCATGTTCTGAAGCAACAGATTGAGAACCTTACCAACTGAAGGTACATAAAGAAGTTTACCAGATCACGACAAGGAGGAATTCCCGATCGATCTAAGAAGAGTCTTGTATGTCTCTCTAGTCAGAACCGAGAGTATAGAGCTCCCCGGAAGAGCCTTAAGCTGAACTGAGGAGAACCTGACCAGGGAGGCCAAGAAGTCACAGTCACTAGAATTATCAAAACAATCTATGGTGGACTAGTTGCTAGAGGCAACTTTGGACAGAACAGGAAAACATACACCAGGTCCGTAGCTTTTGTCAACGGGCCTCATAAGCGAAGGAAGACAAACCAGACAATCTCCTTCATAGACGATGATATAGACAAAGTATAAACCCCGTACGATGATGCCATGGTAGTCTCTCTCCTTATAGCCAACCACGATGCCAAACACATCTTGGTGGATAACGGAAGTTCGACGAACATCTTATTTTATGATGCATTTCAGAAGATACAATTGAAAGATAGTCAATTAGAATTAATCTCCACCCCGCTATACAACTTCTTGGGGGATCCGGTGTTCGTAGTATGCAACATAATTCTCTTGGTCATAACAGGGATGGCTCCACGGACTACTATTATACAAACTACTTTTCTGGTGGTCAAACGACCATTGTCCTATAATGCAATTCTCGGCAGACCCACTCTCAACAAAATGAAGTTGGTTGTTTCCATATACCATTTGAAAATGAAGTTCTCCACTGATGATGGAGTGGGTGAAGTCAAAGGGGACCAGCAGGTCTCCATGTCCTGTTATCTGAATACTATAAGAAAAGGAAAAAAACCAAAGATTTACCCCTCGAAGTGGAAAACTTTAGGGGTGAGATAAAAACCCCGCGTGACCAACTCATAGAGGAACTAACCGATGCCCCACTTGGCAAGACATCTCCATAACAGTCGAAATTGTCTTCAGTCTCCCTTAAAATCTTAAGGAATAGCTCATCTATTTTCTTCGGAGGAATCAATATTTGTTTGCGTTGTTAGCCTCGAATATGCCCGGGATTAGCCCCGAGGTCATCGTGCACGGTCTAAACGTGGACACGAGCCACAATCCAGTCACTCAGAAGAAAGATCGTTTGACCCCGAGCGACAAGCTGCCATCAAGACGAAAGTTGATAAACTACTCACAGCTGACTTTATCTGGGAGACGGACTATCCCGACTGGGTGTCTAATGTGGTGATGGTAAAAAAATCCAATGGTAAGTGGTGAATCTATATTGACTTCACAAATATGAATAAGGCCTGTCTGAAAGACAATTTTTCTCTACCGCAGATTAATCAACTGGTTGACCCCACCTCAAGGAATGAATTTTTGACTTTCATAGATGCCTATTATAGCTACAACCAGATCCTTATGCACGAGTTTGATAAGGAGAAAACAGCCTTCGTCACTGATCAAGGGTTATACTGTTACAAAGTCATGCCATTCAGGCTCAAAAACGCTGGGGCAACCTATCAAAGGTTGGTGAACAAGATCTTTCGTGAGCATATCAAAAGAAATATGGAAGTTTATGTGAATGACATGTTGATCAAGAGCATCAAAGCCAAAGACCACAACTCCGACCTGGAGGAGGCATTCAGGTTGCTTCGGCATCACCAGATGAAGTTGAACCCAGTGAAGTGCGCATTCGGACTCATTAAAGGGAAGTTTCTCGGTTTTATGGTCACCTAAAGAGGAATAGAAGCTAAGCCAGAAAAGATCAAAGCTATCTTCGGTATGGACCCTCCTCAGATGATAAAGGAAGGATAAAGGCTGACAGAGCGTGCAGCGGCACTCAGTCACTTCATGTCGAAATCTGCAGAAAAGTGTTTCCCTTTCTTCAGAGCCACCAGGAAGGCAAAAGACTTTGTCTGGACCGAAAACTGTCAAAAAGCCTTTGAGAAGCTAACAGAATATCTGAGTTCTTTCCCACGAGTTCTCTCCCACTTCTGATCAAACCCATCGTGGGAGAGGAACTCTTTCTACATTTATTGGTCAGGCAAGAAGTAGTGGCCTTTGTTTTGATTCAGGAAGACACGAGTGTCCAGAAACCCATGTACTATGTTAGTAAATTTCTCCATGGTGCAGAGGTATGGTAGCTTCTGATAGAAAAGATGGTGTACACCCTCTTAGTTACAGTGCGGAAGCTTCGGCCATATTACTAGGCACATACAATCATCCTCTTAATGGATCAGCTGCTAAGACATCTTGCGGAGGATGGTCAAATGGTAGAGAGTTCAACATCCGGTATAACCCCTAAAAATCCATCAAGGTTCAGGCCCTCGCAGACTTCATTGTGGAGACAACACTTCAAGCGGGTCCAAGCAAAACACCGAAACCAGAGATAGCCAAGAAAATTTCGCGGTGGACTCTTCATATTGATGGCTCCTCAAACAGCATCAAAATTGGAGCGAAGCTCATCCTTTGTAGTTCAGATGGATTCGTCATTGAATATTCTTTAAGGTTCGGGTTCAAAACTTCCAATAATTAAGCAGAATATGAGGCATTACTCGCAGGAATGAAGTTGGCAAAAACGATGGCCACTGAAGCCCTAGACGCGTACAATTATATAAAAAATGACTCTTGACTCTTTATTTGAAGCGCCTTGGACCTACCGAAGCCAATTACACTCTTCAGAAGGTTCACGAAAGGGTATGCAAGAATCACTTGGGAAGCTGGGCATTAGCCTTCAAAGTACTCTATCACGGATATTGATCACTAATAACGACAAACAGTTCGATAGCACTCAGTTCAAGGCATTTTGCGAAGAGGTTTGTATCAAATATCGATTCTCTTCCGTAAGATATCTGCAGGCTAATGGGCAAATCGAAGTGACCAACAGAACACTCTTACAAGGTATCAAGAGAAGATTAGATGAGGCTGATAAGCAATGGATCAATCATCTTCCCAACTTACTTTGGGCTTATAGAACCACCGCTTAAACCCCCATAGGAGAAACTCATTTCTTTATGGTATACGGCTCTGAAACAGTCATCCCTTTAGAGATCAAGGTGCCCTTGTTACGAGTACAAAACTTCGAGTGA
This sequence comes from Bretschneidera sinensis, assembly GCA_023935145.1. NCBI lineage: Eukaryota > Viridiplantae > Streptophyta > Magnoliopsida > Brassicales > Akaniaceae > Bretschneidera > Bretschneidera sinensis. Next base: position 14,756,729 of record CM043703.1, read on the forward strand.
GTCAACAACGAAGAAGCCTTACGAATGAACATTGATCTTATCGACGAAGCTCGGGATAAAGATCATATTCGATTAGCCTCCTATCAGTAGAGAATGGCTATTACAACTCTAGATTCTAAGAGAAAAGCTTTAAACAATGTAATCTTGCTCTACAAAAAAACGAAGTGTCTCATCCTCGAGAAACGAGGACACTCGTCCCAAACTGGGAAAACCTGTATTGCATGAAAAGAATTTGTTGAGTCGACACTTTCAAGCTTGAAGAATTGAATAGCAAGCTTATCCCTCGCACTTGGAACATGGAGAACCTCCATAAATTTTATCAATAGTGTAAGCCCCTCGAGTTCTATGTTTCACACGCATCGACAATGTAGCTTATGAATGCCTCGGTTATCAATGAAAGAACCCTCGTCCTCATTTCTAAGTTACCTCTTCTCGGCCTCTCTCACCAACAGTAATAAATAAATAAATAATATTTCACAAAGGGTGACAGGGTGAATTTCATTAGAAAATTCATTAAAAGAGGCACTATTGGCCTTAAATTACAAAGAAGAAAAAACTACAAAAAGAAAAAGTCCTCAGGGGTCGACCTCCCCATCAGATACAGCCTCTGTCGCGGCGCCACTCAGCTGGGCTTACACCTCTTACTTGCCTCCAGATCTAGCTATCACGGCCCCATCTTACTCCCTTGAGATAACAAGCTCAAGAGCTAAGAAGTAAACCTAAGGGTAAAGCGCCTCGACCTTCTTCCTACCTTCCAAGAACCCCTCGAGGTACTAGAGCCCGACCTTCCCTTCCATAACCTCTCGAAAGGAATAAAAGTTCTTGAAGCCAGCCATGGCCACCTCCATCTCCTCTCTTAGCCTCTGCTTGGAGGCCTTGGCAATATCTCTCTCCTTTCACATGGCCTCCCTCTCCTCCACGGCCTCGGCCCTGGCCCGGTTAACTCCCTCCTTGCTCATACGAGCTCCTTCCAAGGAGCCCTGCAACTGTTGGATGAGCCCACAGCTGTAATCCAGCTTTTGCTGGCACCAGGTTAGCCTGTCGTTCATATCCAAGCAGTGGCGTGATAGAATCTCATTCACCATGCTCGACTGAAACAAAAAGAAAAAGAATGGATTAAGCTACCAAGAAACAGAAAAAATTCAAAGAAAAAGTTCAAATAATAAGGCAAAAACACTAACCTAGGAGGCTAAGACCTCGGCCACGGAGTAGAGGCTCTCAATAGGCTTTTTCCTAAACTCGATCACATCGCACGGAGGGATGCCCAAGATGAGGTGTTCTCAAGTGACCCTGGCATGAGCAAAAACGGAGTCGTCCGTCTTTATTCCCCTGTTGGGCATAAATACCCCGACCTCTGAAAGGGCCTCTTGGGATGAGGATAAGGGCCGCATCTACTTGGGCAGAGGTGTAGGAAAAATATCCCTCTGAGAGGCTAGAGGTCTTCACATCAATAGGGACAGGAGAAAGAGCCCGCGGTCATTTTCTCGACCCTTGGGCCTGTCTAGGTTGCTTCTCAGCTTGAGTAGCCCCCTTCTTTTCCAGGGCCATCTTCTTCGCCATTTCTCTAGCTTTGGTCATGGCTTCCATCTCTGCTCAGCAAAAAACACAAGTATGAGTAACAAGATACAAATAAATTATGAAAGTATAAGCACCTAGGTATATACCACTCTCTAAATTCCCCTCAGGACAGCGATTGCAGAGGTGGCGCTTCGCCAGCTCCTCATTGCCATACAAGATGCTAACATCAATAGGGGCGGCAACCATAGCATTCAGCATTTCTTGATTACGGTACAAGAGGTGCAGTTTCTTATACTTCCCCGCACGATCCAGACTCCAAGTTAGTGGAACCTCGAAACTCTTCTCGCTCTGGACTTAGAAGAAGGTTTTCTTCCACTGCGTGATAGAGGTAGGCTTTTCCTTTAACAGTCCCTTCCTAGCTCTAGAGCTAATCACGACCCACCTGTGCTAGCCGTGCTTGCTAATTTGAAAGTGGGCTTTTAAAAACATTCATGTTCATTAGCCCCTTCATGTCCATGCAAACATTGATGAATGTCATGATTAGACGCATAGAATTGGGCGCTAGTTGGCACAATGCTATATTGAAGAACCTCAGCACCGAGCAGAGAAAATGATGGAGTGTAAATCTGAGTTCGACTCTCATGTGTTGATCATAAACACATATCTTGAAAGGTGCTTGGCTCGGGAGAACATCACCAGCCCTCTCCCCAACACCAACGTTCCTCAGGGTGTACTCTTCCAGAATCCGGTACACATGCTTGATGACCTCGAGCTCCCCTACCCCCAGCTTATTTGTCATAGAATTCATTGTAAATAACCACTAGACTATCTCTTCAACCCTCATATGCCCCCTAAGCTCGGCTAAAACGCTATCATTCTCGTCCTCGAAAGAAGAATCATTTTCCTCTTCCTCAGCCTCGTAGGGAAACATTGCCAATGGCCCCTCCTGAGTATCGTCACTCCCCGAGGTTTCATCTTCACTAGAGGCTCGGTCTAGACCCATAGCCTCGTTTAACTCCCTAGACAATGCTTGGTTGTCCCCACTACCACTAGGCCTATCACGATAATTACCTACTGAAGAAATTATAAGAATGGGAAAGAGAAAACTCACCAAAGACAGATCCCCACAATAACTCCGAGCAATTCAAACCAACTACGAACAAGATTCACACCTCAATCCTCCTCATGAAAAAGAGCTATCAAATTCTAGCAGACTCCAAAGAGCTCTCAAACTCTAGCAAACTCTGAGGGCTCTCAAACTATGGCTGACTCTGAGGGCTCTCAAAATTTCTCTCTGAATGCAAATGAGGTGAGGTGAAGAAATGAGAGAAAACTCCTATCTTATATAAAAGCTTGGGTGTGGTTAATGATGGAAATTAACTCTACCTCTAACTGTAAAGACATGACGTTTGGCATAACCAAGGCCTCGCTACACTCCCTAAAATGATAGCGCACCTTTAACATTTAATACTTCCACAGAATATTCTAGAAACAACCTAACATTTAATATTTTAGAACGGCCCAATGCTCCAGCATTTAATGTCTCTATAGATAATTCTGGAACAATCCAAAGGCTTTTTTATAGGCCCAAAAGCAAAATAAATTGTTCAAATGCTCCCAAGAGGCCCAAAGCAAAAATGTATTCTACGAGCCCAAGAAACCGTGCAGGCCCACTCCTTGTCGAAGATCTCCAAGGCCGAGCATTTTGATTGCTTCTCAAATGCTCTATCTCATGTCTCCAAGGTCGAGCATTTTGACTACTGCTTAAATGCTCGACCCCACTTCTCCAAAGCAAAGCATTTTGACAGCTGCTCAAATGCTCGGTCCCATGTTTCCAAGGCCGAGTGTTTTGACTACTGCTTAAATGCTCGGCCCTACATCTCCAAGGTCGAGCGTTTTGACTATTGCTCAAATGCTCGATCCCATGTCTCCAAGACCAAGTGTTTTGACTACTGCTCGAATGCTCAGTCCCATGTCTCCAAGGTCGAGCCTTTTGACTGCTGCTCGAATGCTCGATCCCATGTTTCTAAGGCCGAGCATTTTGACTGCTGCTCAAATGCTCTACCACACGTCTCCAAGGCCGAGAATTTTGACTGTTGTTCAAATGCTTGGTCCAGGTCTCTAAGGCCGAGTATTTTAACTGAGGCTCATATGCTCGGCCCTAGGCTTCATAGGTCGAAACGCATAACCAACGGCACAAGGCTCCATTATACTTCCTCAAGAACATAAATACACTTAAGGAAGTGGGGGGCCTCTAATGTAGTAAATAATTCAGTCTCCAGTAACCTAGTGACACGTGGATAACTCTCCCTCCAATTATTGGATGACACGTGATTGCGTCAATAATGAGCACGTAGCAGAGCAGCTGATGAAGTCATGATCATTCACAGACCTCCCACACGCAAAAATGGAAGCACGATATCAGGGATTGCACCGTCCCTAAACACGCAACAAGAGCAATCTAAAGACAAGAGGGATCTCAGGGATCGTGCCGTCCTAAGCACGTGCTAAACTTGCTCCTTGAACCACTATAAAAAGTCTAAAGTACGCAGATCTCAAATCAGTCCAAGTTTATTACAAAAACATTATCACATCATAATCCTCTTTGCTTGCTCAAAACCTCGTACTAACGAAGGCATCAAAGAGTCCTCGGAGGCATCACCCCCTTTTTTCTGGTGACTCTTTAATTCATCACTCTTACTCTGTGCATGCATTGGAATTCTAGGCACCCAGCCCAGCAACAGATTTTCGGCATCAACAAAAGAAAAACAAATGGAAAGTTAGAGTAGTCAAGAAAGTTATAACACCAAGGATTTCCTTTCATACTAAGAGTTCTGATGATATTCTTGATGATGGGTATTGATGGCGAAAGTATGGTCAGAAATTGGTGAAGAATAGTGTCCACCAAAGGTATCATAATTAATGGAGTAGTACAGTACTACTTTGTGTTGATTAATTTGTACTATACTCCCATTTCTTATGAATAATCATGCATGAAGTGATTTGCTATAACCACTTTGATGATGTTTTACCCTAATTTTAGGATTTAATTATTATTCTAGCCATATGGATAGTAGCCTATATCAATTATGGAGCTGTTTGGATAGGGTTGGGTTGGGTTGGATTGGGTTGGGCTTAAATTAAGTTAGTTTTATGTCAATATTTATTTTTTAAAATTGATAAAAAAAAACTTAATCAAATCAAATCAAACTATCAATTTCAAAATATTCCGATACCACCGGATGAGGTTTGACTGTTAAACCTCCATTAAATTTTAACAGAAAAAAGAAAAATTCATAATTACTCCACTTTTCTCCATCACAGGTTCTTCATCTTCTTCACTCACCTATACTCTCTCTTAGATATAAAAACACCAAGATAGAGAAAGAAAAAGTAAAAATAAAAAAAGACCCAAAGTAAAGCAAAGCAAAAGAGACCCATCGTGAGTTCTTTTTCTTCGCTCACCATAACAAGTTCTTCTTCTTCTTCACTCACCTACGTCTCTCCATCTTGCCTCTCTCTTCATCACGATTAGGTATGCAACAAGATTTCAATGGTCACAAATCCACCAAAAACTAAGGTGGAGGGGTAATATAGTTGATTTAAGAAATGGTTTTGGGCTCCACCTTCTCCCTCTTTTTTCTCTCTCTTAGATCGTCTCTCTCTCTCTCTTTCTTTACCTCAATTCAGCATCAATGGGGGTGATAAGATCTGAGTTTGCCATTTTTTCTTTCCTTTTCGGTTGATGCAAATTTGTGACGTTGATGTTAATGAAAACATTGACAATTGGATATTTAAATTACTAATTATCCAAAAAATTGAAATTTTTAAGATTGTTAATCTCTTTCTCTTGATTATTGGACTTTAATTTCCTGAACATTTTGCTACTATTGATGCTAGACTCAAAGAATGTTTTGTTGTTTAATTCTCTTAATTTTTCGATTTTAAAAGGATTTTTGGAATTTTGCAATTGATCTAACGTGAGCCTACATTGAAGTCGAACTAGAACTACTTACAAGGAGTCCCTCAGTTAGAAGCTTGGGTACATGATATAAACTACAATGCATATATGTTTTGAGGGTGCAAAGTGGGGTTATTTTCTTTTGCTATGGTCCAGTAGTTGTGAGCAAGGGAGGCTTTGTCTAACAGTGAGATAGTCGTATGTTTTTTCGTTGAGGGGTCTGTGAATTTTTCATGTGTGAAAGAAGACTCAGAGAGTATGTGAAAGAAGAGAGGAAACAAAGTTAAAGGGTATTCTTGGGTTCTTACCAAATAAATGCTGATGTGAAGTGGTTATCGACTAAAGTTAACAGATTTGATTAATTGAAATTTAATAATGAGAGATATTTATATTCTTAAATCAAAATATGAATATTTCAGAGAGTATTTATATATTTTAAAACTATGAATCTTTATTTGTAGATTAAGTTATATTATAAGTGGTTAAATGTAATTTTCCTTTAAAAAAAGCAAGCATTGGTTTAAAATTGTCTTTAAACCCATCCAAAGGAACCCTATAAATCATCTCGTCAAATAAATTTTAGTTTTCAAGATTTTAATCACTTAATGAATTCTCAAATTATTTGAAATGCCAACAAATAATTGGTTTAGTTAGTTTACTAAGTAAAATCTTTGCAAAAAAGTCTGTTTAATCTAGTTTCGGAGCAACTTCTACCTAATAGCAAAAATTGTGAAATGTTTTTTAACAGGCCGTAAAAAATAGTCCCTACTCATGTAAGTGTGAGTGATGGATTAGACAGGTCACGAGTAAAAATTGAATATGTTTAGACTAAAAAAAAGTAAATAAATAAAATAAAATAAATGATCATGACAGATTCAATAGCTATCAAAAGATCCAAGCATAGTTGTGACAACATACGAGAGAATTCACAATCATCCTTTTGAGAAATTAATGGAGACCTTAAACCCATTTCTAAGGGAACTGCAATTCCTCTCAGGAATCTACACCCCATGAAGAGCTCCAAGGTACAGAGTCCATGAATTGCCATGTTTACTTGTTAACCTTGACTATTAGGATTGCATCTAGTGACAGTAAAATGAAAGGAAATCCTATCCATGAGGAGCTCAAGCGAACAAAAATCTGAACAAATATTTTTTATTGATAGAAAAGAAAAATGAAAGAAAGAGAAAATGAAAAACTATGAAGATTAAAGATGAAAAAGTGAGAAGAAAGACAAAAATTGACAAAAAAAAAAGTTATTTAATTTTCACTCAACAATAATCATCTCAATTTAAAAAAATTGTGATTTGCAGGTATGAAAAGAAAAATCAATTATCTCATTTTTATTTTCTAATAAATGAGATACTTGCTCTTCTTTCCTTTCCCTCTTTATTCTTCTCATTTTTCTCCTAAATGTCAATCATAACCTATGACAAGAAAGAAGAAAATGTAAAAGAAATAATTAAGAGGGAGAAAAAACTTAAAAAAAATAAAAAGAAAAAAACAACAAAATATTATTTTATAATATGATATTCAATTTCACCATGATCAGTCTACTCCTCTTTTATATTGTTGCTCATGTTATTTTGGTTCTTAATTGTACTCAATTAACTTTATATGAGTCCAATTGGAATTTTAATGCAGAATGCTAGTGAGTTCAAGACATAATCAATTGCTAAAAAGGTAACTGAAGAGGAAAATGAATCAACTATAAGATCTCGGATCATTCCAGCAAAGACCAAATATTTCCGACGAAACATCATGTGTAATTTCATTAGTTTTATCGAAGTTATTCTTGGGCACAATTCAATTTACATGATTGGGAAAAATACCCCTTTATTCCTGCTCTTCCCTTCAGCTCAAAACAAATAAACAAATTAATACATCACTCCTCTACAATTGAAATCTACTTCTAGCCAAACTCAGAAACACTAAATGTAGATTAGTTCATGTCATGACTAACCTCTTTCCATCATTCTGGGAAACAAGAGCTGCAGAGGGCAAGCTTGAGATCATGATTAAAGGATTACAAGGTATGTCGACAACACATACTTTGACTAATTCTTTCGGTCTGGACAAATTTTTTTCTTCTGAACACAACTGCAAGCTGCGCAACATAGAAGCCTTTTCAAACTTGAGTTTCCAAGGAATATCTTATGGAAGCTTGCTGATAACATCCTGCATGAGCAGATGCCTATAACTGGAAAGTGCCTAACTCAAGGCCATGTCTTATAAGAAGTACTTTACGTTCACCAACCCATTTCAACCGGTAAGATAGGTCAACATTATGAATCAATTGCTTCAAGCGATCTGCATAACTCAAATTCCTAGCATTCTCCTATAACAAAGAAACACAATAAAAAGGTGCCATAAGGGTGCTGTTTAGGTAGTAAAATCTAGATGGAAGCATGTACAGGAATATTTCAACTAGACCCTTTAAAAATGAGGGAAGGAGTATGGTATTTAGCAGACAAGCAATAACAATGTCGATAATAATTAACACAAACATAGATAATTATGTATCTTCTAATAAAATGAGTAGCAACAAGCAACAGAGTAAGTTTACCACAAGTTTCTGTAATGTTTACATCATAATAATCACACCTATTTGCTCCTGAAAAATGCAACTTGATTACACTGAAAGAAGCCTCAGCCTCATTACTTGTGCTTATCACATGAATCCTTTTCGACTTTTTACCAATGTACATAACCCAGGGTCACATCTTCTTCCAAAGCAAGGCAAGGCAATGTGAAATTGTTTTATCATCTTAGCTACATTTGATCTAACTGTATAAGTCCTTTTCAGCCTTTCTACTGGAGTTTTAGCTTTGTAGATATTATTAAACCACACGCCGCCATGTTATGCCAGTACGACTGAGAATATTATACTCTCTCTTTCTTGCTAGTTAGCATCATGGTTTAATATGTAAGCCATGGAACCAAGCTAACATGTAACACAGACCAGATATCATGTACTAAAGATTGTGCCCATAAAATTACTGCCAATATCAACAAAGGCAACTTACTTGCAAATTAGTCTCTTGTTCATGTCCCATTATGCTTGCCATTACACTAGACCTAGAAGAATTAGGTGAGAATCCCTCCCATGGAGGAACAAATATCAGTTTGGTGCACTGGGCAGGAACAAAGTTACGGCTCAGTTTCTCCCACCAAACAGATCCCAATGACCACCATCTGATCATCAACCCATGCTCAGAAAAAGCAACCAGGCCCTGCCATTTTTAAACTGTTTAGATAATGCTCAGATAATTATAGGAACACATTGATTGATGCAATAATTTTCACTAATTAAAAAATTATAGAAAGATATGCTTTTAATGTATTGGAAATTCAGCCAGTGTTAAATGATAATATACCAAATAATTTAATAGGGCTCCAAATAGTTCACCATACCCGTGCACAAAAGTAACATGGAGTGCACGTCCATGAGCAAATGGTGTTTAATAGACAATAATAACTAAATAAGGTCAGTCATGCCATCAGGAGCTACTATAATAACAGAAAATTGTGTTTTAAGGTTGGTCATGTATGTACCTCTCCATCTGGAGAAAAGCTCAGAGCTGAAATTGCTGTGGTAACCACCGTTTCTGATGCTCCTGCAAGCAAACTTGGAAGCCCAGGAGGTCCACTTGCATCCAAAACCTTTAATTT